>CAOKZL010001921.1:0-521136 GCA_948472985.1 Iguana delicatissima | reverse complement strand
GGGAGGAAAGTCCCCTCCTTAACCTGCAAACCCCAGGATCCCACAGGATGTTGAAAGCGGAATAACAGCACTGTAACAGGCTAGTGCAGAAACGGCCCCAGTCTCTGCAAAAGAATTGCTCCGGCTCCCTGGATCGCGCTAAGATGGTTCCTCGCCTCGAAAGCGCTGTAGTCCGGCGCCGGCAAGTAACTCAGGTAGTTCTTCGTGGGTCGGTACCGCCGCGTCTCCTCCTCCACCAGCGCCGCGGCCTGGACAGACAGACAGACGGAAACCGGGTCAGCTCCTCAGACAGACTTAGCGTAAGCCTCGCCCAGCCCACCTCCCCCTCGGCCCAGCCGCCCCCCACTCACCGCCTCCCGCACGCCAGGCGCCTCATAGCCTTGGTCAAAATAGGGCAGAGCGTCTACCGCGACTTCACCCGCCACCAAACCCGGCCCGGACATGCCGCGTCCTTCTCACGCCGGCTCGCTGTTCAAACTGAAGTTGCACTGCGCCTGCGCCATCCCTGTCCCCGCCCCTCTATTGCGCCTGCGCAAGCTCAGAGCTCTCTGTACATTTTAGCGCGTCTGCTAAACATGACTGTGGCTGGAAGCTTTTCCGCAATAGCCTGTTATAGTGCAGTTATTCCACTTTTAACATCCTGTGGAATCCTTAGAGGCCCCTCTCGAAGCTGCAAACTCCAGGATTCCCTAGGAGGTTGAAAGTGGAATAATCGCGCTATAAGAGCGTAGTGCAGAAAAGGCCTAAGTGCGGAAAAGGCCAGATAGTTTCGCTTGAGAGGGGTTGCTGAGATGCGAGTTTCATGTGCTAAATCCCCGATGCAGCAGTTCTAGAGGGCATCATTTTACAAACCTGCTACACTGGAGTAAATGGGCAAAGAATGTCTGTTATAATCAACGGGGAAAAGAGGAAACCACTTTGAAAAAGTGCGACAAGGGCAGCATGTTGGTTCTTAAGCAGTGATGGCTCAGGGTAGCAGGTTTCAAATGTACTAAATTGAGTTTTTTGTAACAGCCATGGCACTACCTCTCTGCGATGGGAGGGTGTAGGGCCTTCCCACACTACACTGTTACAGCACTATTATTCCACTTTCGATGTCCTATGGAATCCCGGCATTTGCGTTTAGGGAGGGGCATTTGGAATTCTCAGCCAGAGAGCTCTTGGGACTCAATAAGCTACAAACCCCAGAATCTCACAGGATGTTGAAAGTGGAATAATAGCATTAGTACAGTCGAGTGCGCAAAGGCCTTATAGCTCAGGTGAGGCCATGCTGATGGTAGCAGTGCTTCTGGGCAGGGTGCCCCATGTCAGTTTTGCTTTTGGGTTTTTTTTTAATATTTTCAAGACATGGTTGCAAAATCCATGGATACAGAGCGATGACTGCAATGGCCATAGATGATTTACATAACTTTTCAGTAGACGATGAAGACATTGAAATAGTTAAGAGATTTTTCCATACGTTGACTCAGTCATCAATCAGAATGTAGACTGCATCAAGAAATCAGAAGAAGACTAGGACTTGGAAGGGCAGCAGTGAACAAAATAGACAAGAGCTTTAAGTCTAAAGAACTTGTATATCATTCAATACTATTGTCCATGCCATTGTAATTCCAATTTCTATGTTTGGCTGGGCAGTGCAGAAAGCCGACAGGAAGAAAATCAACTCATTTGAACTGTGGTGCTGCAGAAGAGTTCTAGGGATACCATGGACTGCTAGAAAGATAAATAAATGGGTCCTAGAACAAGGAGACTCAGTTTAAAAGTAGGTGTATGGCAGCTTCAAGTTGTGTATGAAAGACTATGCAAAATCATGTCTTTTAATGCTGTCAGTGCCCTCTGTGATAGCGCTATTTCATTCCTCTTTTCCTCAACCAGCTGCAGAAATGAGAAGTCAGACTTGAGGTGGGGGGACAAAAACATTCTTGGAATAGCACAGAGGAGAAATTCACCACAATTGGCTACTCCCTACATGCCAGTAATCATGGATTGCTCCTTCTTCCATCTCAGAATGAATCTCTCAGCCTCTAGAAAGATCTCATGATACTGTCACACACAGGTTATACTATCACCTCAATTCTTCCTGGGGTCTGCCTTAGTGGTTCTCAACCCCCCCCAACTCCCCAATCACTCATGGATTAGTGGGAGGGGAGGTCTCACCAGGCTTCATTGTTTCCTTCGGTCTGTTGTACAAATGGAAGCATCTAAACAAATCATATTTTAAACATATTTTTCTTCAGCATCAGCATCAAAAGTAGCATTGTTTTACAAAAATCTTGGGGCCTAGACTAAGACACTGAGAAGGGCTCCTTAAACTGTTACGTGTTCTCTTTTTTTTTTATTTTGTAGGGCTAGGATTAGCAGATTGTATCAGGACCATATTATGAAAATTCCCAAGGAATTGTCAGCATGCTCAATAGTCTGGCCCTGGTCTATGTTGTCAAGGAAGAACAGGTCAAGTTTAGGGCAGAAAGAAAACATATTCCATAGGCTTTCATGGGACCCCTGAATAAAACTTAATACCAGTAGCTGCAGTTAGAGCATCTGTGCTGTAGCAGACACAGGATGGGCTTCTAGTCAAGATGTACCATTTCATTTACTGCCTCTGAACAGTTATTACTGGTGATCTTGTAATGTTTAAAAGCAGTACATGTCAAGATTACATGTCATGACATGTCAAGATGCCAAGGAGAGAGAGTTCTTATCAGAAAGGTCAGTGATGACCTACAGTCTCAGCAGAAGGAGCACATCAAACCACAGGGCTCCAGTGAGACCATCTTCCCAGCACTTTGTCCTAGGTAGTTAATTAAGTTATGCCCACAAAGCTACAGAGAGACAGTTCAGATAATGCAGTTATGTACTGCTCGTGAGGCAGGCTAATGTATTCTGCACAAACTAAAGCTTCTGTCACCTCCCCTTAAAACATTTAAGTTATATTTCCAATGACGTAATGAAAGATCACCCCACTCCTGATCTGAGATCAAGAACTGGACCTTTTAGGGTATAAAGACCACTGACTTTCAGGACCAAAAGATAATACCATGCACAAACCCAACACATTTTATTTGAACCAGTTTGTGAAGGAACTTGGTTTATTACAGTTCTGTTACTGTACGTAAAGTTTTGGTTTCATTTGTACACCACAGTATATGGCTTAATCCTGAATGAAGAAAACAGGCTGCATAAAACACAAAGGAACAACACAGGAAAAAGACAAGCACTGACCAGAAGTACATATTGTGTGAAGGAACATGTCTTAGCAAAATGAAGGGAAGATAAAGGAGTGTGGAACAGTGTCACTGGAATTATAAAAGTTGAATTACACACCCTAGGGGCTAAACTAACCCAAAGGAGGACCTGAATAACAGAACCACATGGCCACTAAGGTGCTTTTTCCTGCTGTTCCAATCAAGTGCAATTGTTCAAGTGCTAACACATACTTTAAATTCACTGACATAAGTCTTGCTTTCTCACAAATCTGGCTATGGAAGAACAGCAGCAGAACACATCAAAAACAAAACTGCAGTAGCAAGGTAGGCCAGTCAATGATTCTAAAACACACATAGTTATTTCATTTGTGTTCAGGCCCCACATGTTACAGCATGATGCTATGCATGTTTACCCATAAGTATAGATCATCAAGTTTGTGGTAGTTACTCTTAGCTTCAGGCTGAAATCCTAGAAGCCCTTGCTCGGGAGTACATCCCACTGGATTCAGAGGACCATAGGGGTGAGTTGTTGATTTTGCACAACCATACCTAAAAAACAAACCTTTTCTAAATCTCTTGAAACACTCTCTGCCCCAAGGTTTTGGCAATTCTTTCTGCCTGAAACACTGTAAACACAAGTAGATGTTCAGACCAGACACAGAAGCTTCAACTCATGGTGAAATTTCACAAGTTCTCTGATGCTATCCTATCATTTTTTAAAAAATGTCTTCTCTTTTTGGACTAGTCCATCTCATGTTCTGCAAGAATTATTCCTTATCTCTCCCCAGCATGAGCAGCATCTTTCAGATACAGGCAATATACCTGTAAACAGATAGACACTGGATCCATTTTTCAACCAGACTAAGAGGCCAGGTTGGCTGTACTGCAGAGAAGACTAATCCAGTACATCAGCACTCTCTTTCTGCATGTCAAAGCTTCAAAGTACTATAATCCCTCTTCTTAGAGCAATTTTTTACTCACTCAAAAGCTGAACAATAGTTCTATGTATTACACCTGAGTCTATTTATTACATGTAAACATCCAGTAAAGCTTCACTGGAGAATAGATCCACAGTGGCAACTGGAGTAGTCCAGCAGAACAATATGTTGTGCATCAGACTAAATATGTGGCATGGGCATTTGCCATTTTAAGACAGTTATTTCAAATCGAGTGCAAACCACTGAAGTACAGATCTCAAGAGGGCTGCATTGTTTTTTTTCCTGTAATGGTGGCTACCAAAAGGAGTCAATATTTGTTAAAAGCTAATCATAATAGGCATAGGTTTAGATGAAGAAGAAAATATTTATAATGAATGTTCCGCTATGGTAAATGAGTGGCACAATGCATACAGGATGAACTTTTTCTAACCCATTCAGGTTTCACAGCAAATGCAGCAGTAAGAAACTCACTTTTCTTGTTTTTACAAAGTTTCTACATTAAACTAAATCAGCTCATTTTAATTCTGCATTGTTTTTTTAAAAATATTGGTGTTTCCCATTGGAAACAAACTGCATTTTCCTGACAAGGTAAACACCAGTCTTGTGTGAGGTATATTCCCTGTTGTAATAGAGATGATTTTGTAAAAAGTCAGAGAACAGGTGTATTTGAAACAGGTAACATAAGAGGAGTCTTACATTATAAAAATGAAGGCCAAACAAAGGGACGTTCTTGTTTTGCTTTCTATATCTACAAAATATACAATTTTGCAACACACTGCTAAAAGAAATAGTTGATGAATCAGTTCATGGCACAACCTAGGCCAGTAGCAGAGAGAACTTTACAAGACTGCTTTACAGATGAGGATGGACGAAAATCTCCAACAGGTTTGCTTCTTCCAGTTTTAGGGGACATTTTCTTGTGCAAAGAATCTCTGTAGTGGTATATGACAGTTGCTGGAACACTTCTTTCTATGCACAATCTTCTTTTTAAAAGATATCAACTTAGCCCTTGGATTGCTTTAAGCAATTTAAAAAACAAAACAAAACTTTCAAAACAGTGGGTGAAGTTGAGAAAGTCTTTAGGCCAAGCAGCATAAACAAGGATATAGTTCACACAGTTAACCAAGTTCCCCTTTACAGACCAGTTCTACAACTGGAAGCCCAGTTTCTCCCAGTAAGACTCCAGCAGGACCAGGCAAAGCAAAGATCAGTAATTCCACTCAGATTGTTGCACATTGTTTTCCAGTCGCTTGAAGCTCATCTTGAGCCGAATCCCAGAAATCCGATCTGACATCACAATTACAGGCAACAAAATGCCACCTTGTTATGGCTGACTGGGAACTGGAAATCACGCTTAGCAGCAATTCTGCAGTTGGCTTCTTACTTCTTTTGCAGAAATTTCATTTTGCTACCTAAAATATATATATATATAAAAGATTTATAAGGTTGATTATTTGTTTATTCTTTGCATTGTTGCCACTTACAAATCAATGGTAAAACAAATGAAATGCAGCTTCATAGGTCAAGATCAAAAGAATTGTATAACTCTAGTCTTATATGGCAACCCGGATTTTGACACTTGAGAGGACAGGACCATGGATATGATACTCAAAGACAGAAAAAAAATTAGGCCCAAGGCCTTTCGGTATTACTAAAGCAACTGTTTACATCTTAAATCCGAATATATTCACTTGTGGTTTCACCAGCTGTGTCCTGCAAATTAGGATAGTAGTAGTAGCAGTAGTAGTCATCATCATCATCATCTCAGCCAGTGAGTGTTGCTAAGGCAAAACAGGCCCATTCACCAAAGACAGAGAAAGACAGAGAAAGAAAGAGCAGATTTGCAAATGTACCACAGCAGATTTGCAAATGTACCACAATTAGCACAACCCAACAATCTGATGAAGAGCATGTGAATGTCTGCTGGTGGCAGGGAGAAAGAATACTTAAAAACTGAAGTAATGGAATATGTTATCCTGGGAGAGGACCTGGCTGGCTGGAACACTCCACACTGCAATATTTTGTTACAGGAACTACTTACTCCCTTGAACAGCAAACCTAAGTAGTTGCTTACTATGTCACAAGCAGCAAAAACAGGGCTCCCAAGAAACAAAATGCAAATATGAGGATGTGCTGCTGAAGCATGATGTATGCAAACTACAAAACAAGCCTCAAATGCTCTCAAAGCTTAATGAGGATTGAACATTCTCAGTAGCACCCAGGAACCCCAGAATGCTGGGTACCAGCTGGAAAAGAAAACAAGGGAGGGGAACAGTTTGCAGATTCTAAACATTATGTGCAGTGTCATCCTATGCTTACTTATTAGAAGAAAGTCACACAGTATTCAAGGGGGTTTACTTCCACATTAAGTGTATCGTGTCACAGATTTTGTTATTTGGTATAAAAAGGGGGCATAAAATACTCTAAGCATTTTTAAAAAAAATCTGGAATTAAGAAACAAGAGGTTGAAAGGGGAAAGAGGTGACTCCTAAAAAATATACACAGTTACATCAGTGAGTACTCTTTGTGGACATACATCTGAGAATCAAATAGTAAATATTTATAGGACGTGACATCACTTTACTTCCTAGTTTAAAATGGCCTAGTTTAAAATGGCTTAAAGAAGTGGGGGGTGGGGACAACATGGCACAGTTGCCTCCCTACATATTCCCCGGAGGATGCAGGGAGGCATTTTGAGTAAAAAAAAACAAAAGTTAAAAATCCATAGGGAGGAATGTGTTATAACAGGGTGTGCATGCATCCTTCTGTATGTGGCTTCTGGACCTTAGGGGCTTTTCACCCTTGTGCTAGAACTTAGAGGGGAATATACTGTGGCATTAAGGAGGTGGTTTTGGAAAGGAAACTCACTGAACTAATCAGTTCAAATTATATGAAGGAGATTTCGACTAGAAAGTCTTAGAAAGAACTTCCTGACAGTAAGAGCTGTTCAGGTATGGAATGGTCCCAGGTATGATTTTTGCTGTGGATTCCTGAACTGGCAGGGTCCCTTCCAGCTCTATGATTCTAAAACAGATTGTTCAGTTTCCAGTCACACCACAGCCTAAAAGTGTTTCTTGAGCTGATTGCTTTACAGATCACAAGTAGCCAAGGAAGATTTAGCATTATTTACCCAGACTACGAAGGATTTTGTTCATCCCACTTGGCTCAGACTCTGGAATGGTTTCCAAATATTCCAAGGCACGGACTTCAAACAAGCCTAGAAAAGAAAAGCATCACTTAGGCACATATTTATTTCAAGAACACAGTTTTTGAATGCAATCTGAATTCTGCGCTCTCTCTCTCTGTCTCTCCCACACACACACACACACACACACACACACACACACAGGACTTCTGAAAATCAGTAGGGAATCTCTGAATTATGCAGCATAAATTGTGCCACTTATACAGAGGCTTTGAGATGCAAATGCCAGTTTTGTCACACACACACACACACACACACACACACACACACACACACATACACCTGCATTAAAGGACGAAAAGGCCTATGGAAGCTGCAAAGCACCCTTACATTCATCCTGTACATCAACTCTACAGTAGCAAGTTGAATTTCTTCATTTTCATCTTTGGGTCTTCCCAAGCTGTTGGTAGAGATGTTGAAGATGAGAGAAAACTAGCAAATGCCTCACCACTGTATTGGTTCTCCGAGTTGTATGCAATGATCTTCCTTCCAAAGAACACCACCAAATCTCTCCTTGCACTGCATCCGCCCAATCTAATCCAGAGAGTTGGGGGACTCTCCAGAGCAGACCTGGGGGAGATGCATGGAGGAGGAGGGAAAGGGAAAATGAAACTCCTGTGGCATGCACAGCAGTTGTCTTGTGTTTAGCCTTTGTTATCTCCACTTCTGGTATTGCCAAGAGGGAAAAGAAGGGACCTCTTTCCATTATTCTGCTGTACACTTATCTAGCTGAGTTTTTTTTTTAGTAAAAAAAAGCCAGTCTTATCTCTTGAAAGCATTTTAATGTCCATGCATATTGATTTAAAATTTATTGACAGATTATCTACAATAAATCTTTGAAACATGATTTGCTGACACTTGATGTACGGCCAAAGGCACTTTAAAAACAGCTAATAAATTAATCAGTCACTCTACCGTTTTCCATGACAAGTTCATGAAAAAATGCTTTTGGCTGTCATAGCAATGAACTAAGAAAGTTTCCAGGCTACAAGGGTACAAGTCTACAAGTCTACAAGGGCTCCTAAAAAATGGACTGAAGGTAACAGCACCTTCCAGATCTCAGAAGGAAGAATGAGGACAGTCTGCAAGCATAAAGAATTTTAGATTTTATATCACCTTTAATTTGTAACAAAGCAGGAAGTATGGTTGAGTTTGGCAGGTCTCACCTTTAACCCCACTCTTTCGGAGCTCTCTATCCTGTATGAATCCAGCAAACATTTGTGTCTCCATGAAGATTTCAAGGAAATGGCGCACATTGCGGGAGGTGTGGGATTTCCGGAAAGGTTCTCGCTGGAATACCCGCTCCCCTTTCTCAGTGACATGCATGTGCAAGGAGTAGTGCCCCACAATCTCCACGAAGAAGCGAACAAAAGCCTCAGATACTAGAGAGTCCAGAGTTACATCACCTATCAGAAGATAACAGAAAGGAATCACATCACCTATCTGGAGAAACACCAACACGGACATGTTCTCTATTAGCTATGCAAAACCACAGAACCCACTGTTTGAGTCTGAGTCTACACACCTGACTACTGAAACAGAGATAAGGAATCTTCACTATTGGTTTAGGATCTCAACCGTTATAACTGATGAAATAATTGCTTCCTAACACCAAGTAACCAACATAAACACAACATCCAGAAAAAGAGATGTCTAGGAGCACAGGCAACCACTTCTCTTTTGTAAAGCAGCACTATACATTCACTGGGAAGAACCAGTAGTATGTTACATGGTTACCTTTTTCCAGTCACTGCTTTCCCTGCAAAGAGCTTACCTCCATTCACCAAGGAGGAAATCACATCACATTCTGCGATTTCTCTTTTGAAAATCACTTCTTTTCTATACACATATACAGACATGTCACTTCACAATGCAGCAGCCTAGGACCTCCCAGGCCCATGCTTGCAAGCAGATGCATCTTTATGATGCATCTATTTGCTGTCCACTTCAGGAAACTAAAATCCTTAAGACTGCAAATGACCAATGTGAGTATAAATAGTTGGCTTCCCATTTGTCATATAGCTTTCGCAGATTTTGAAATGTCTCCAGAAATGTTTTAGTTGGGTATTATGGATAACAACTTGGACTGCTTTGTTACATGACAACAGCTGTAAGAATATTATTTGCACAAACTTGGAAATGGGCTGAAGAACCTGCAATAGGGGATTGGATTGTTAAAATTACTGAATTATCCTAAATGGCTAAATTAATATGGGTTCTAAAAGATAAACCAATGAAGATTTTTTTTTGAAAGACTGGAAACCAGTTATGGACTTCTTGAGCAATAAAAATCTAAACAATGCATGTGAATATCACTTAGCTTAGCTTAGCTGGATCTGTAATGGTTGGAATAATATTATTTTGCTTTTTTCTTGGTGTAGGGGAGTCAGAGCTCTTTTGTGGATTAGTATGCTACTGTTTACTTGTTTAGATTAGTTAATTTTTATATTAATGTTTTAAGGTTTTTTAAAGATTATTGTTTAATATTTTATTTCACTTAGTATGTCCATAATTTTTGTTCATATTATAAATGTTTATTGGACTTCATGTTTATGTGGTTTGGTGTTATGTAATTCTGTGAAAAACTCATAAGTAAACATACAACAAACTGTCATATGGCCTTGTCTATGAGAAAAAAGGACACTTGTTTTTTTCCAAGGGTCTGGATAGAAATGAGGAATACTTGCTGAAACAAATATTGAGGGCAGCTCAGGTGGTTATTGCATATGGTTGGAAAGATGAAGGAAAATGGAAGGTAGGAAGATGGCAACTTTATATTTTGATATAGATAATGTTTGATTTTATATTAGAAAGAAGAATGGGGTATATGGGTCAGTCAAATGAAGGTGATTGTCTAAGAAAGTAGAAAAAACTAATAGAAACAATTAAACAAAGGAAGGGGTACATAATTATAAAAGATACAATTAATACAATTCTCTACATCAAAGGAAAGGGATTTTAAATAAAAATTGACTTTGTTCCTTGGGGAGTGGAAGTGGGAGAGAGGGAAGGGTAAAAGCAGTATTGCATTTATTGGGAAAATCAATTTGTTGGTTGTGGGTGGAGCACTGATTGTTTTGCATTAATCATTTGAATAATTTTTTTGTATCTATATCAGTGTTAATATGTAAATCAGAGTTAAATTGTAATCAGTGTTAATCACCCCAAAACAATACATACATACATACCTCATTTTTTCCAGGGATACTTTGGTTCCACTCCATCTATGCTACACTAGAAATCTGGGACATGTCTTTAAAAGGATATTTCCCAAAGGAATAATGAAAGGGAATGATTTTGAAGAAATATGGAAGATAATTGTAGAAAAAGTCCTGATAAAAGAGGGAAGTGTCACACCTCTGCAAGAAGAATTACAATTTTGGAAAGTAGAGTAAGTTGAAAGATAATTGGCTTGGGGGATGGGTTTACATTTAGTGTTAGGGCTTACGTTTCATTTAAGGTTATATTTAAGATGACATTTAAAGTTAAGGTTAGTATTAATATGTTCAGTAATAGGATCATATTTAGTAACAGCAATAGGTTAAATATAGTTGAAAAGGATAGAGTTAAGAATGTAACAAAAATATATAAGCAATATGATGTATAACATGTGGAATAAGTATATGATGATAAAGGATCTGGAAAGAAATAGCGATGTAATGTTTTCTATTTCACTTTTATGGTAATCATGTGGTGTCATGTTTTGTTTGGTTTTTCTTTATAATTAATAAAAATTTAGTTTTTTTTTTTTAAAGGATATTTCCCTTGGAAATTGTTGCTCTGTCATTTCAAGCAATTTCAAGCCTATTGAAAAGGCTCCTGTTCTTCTTTTTAAGTTGACACTGGGACTTTCAGGCCAAAAAGTAGTTTAGCAACATACATTTAAGATTCCCAGCCATAATTCTTTAACCTAGTCACCTTGTGTATAAGTCCGCTCTTGAAACAAGATTTCATTCCTTTCTTCCAAAATCTGTGTGAGTGCAGCTTGGAGTTTGTGAGGTAGAATTTCATCCTCGTCTGAAACCTTTAAAATACAAAAACAGGAAGAGAAACGAACAACAATGATCAAGTTATTGTGTCCAAAAATGGGATGAAACGCTGTAGGAATTAATTTCAGCAGCTACCATGTAATATAATGTAATGTAAGCACACATGCCTTGCAGCCACAAAGAATGAAAAGGAGTGGAACAAATTAAAACCAGTGTACTGCTCATATACCAGATTACCAGAATTTTAAGAAATTGTAGAAGTTGACACAACTACCACAGATATTCACTTCCAGAAGTGAAAATACAGAAGCTAAATTAAATTAAAAATATCTAAGAGCTGGTGAAGTTCACGGGTTCACATCTTAAGACCAATTCTTATAATATGCAAGAGCATGTGGTGGCTCTCATGCGGATAAGAAAAACGAGGGAAGAAAGATAAGACTGTTTGACTGTGCAGATAATAACAGCAATAGAAGACGCACTAGAACAGAGGTGGGAATCATGTGGCCTTCCAGCTGTTGTCAAACTTTAACTCCCAGCATTCCTCAGTTGTTGGCTAGGGCTGCTGACAGTTGCAGTCCATAACATCTGGAAGATCATATAATTCATGTCCCTCTTGAGGTCATTTATAGCTACCATGAGATTGCATGAACCTTAAGCAATCCACCACACAGACACAATGCAGACCAGCAAACTGCTTCCAGTTCTGTTTCGTGAGTTCCTGTTTCTGTAGTCTTAAATGATCACTCATTCTGCTGTGCTATCCCATATCACACACACCACTTTATGTTGCCAGCTCTTTCTAAATATACAGCCCTGCTCAAAAGCCAGTTCCTCCAAGAAATATTTGTCCTAATCCCTTCATATTCACTCTAAACTTAAATAAAGCCTAAATCATAGTACCAGCTTTTGCTCTTGTGCAATCCGTCTATGTCTGACTTTTCTTTACTCCCCTCTCCCCACACTTCAGGCACTGCATATATTTAGCATGTAAATTCCTTAAGGCACAGACCTGATTTGGGCTTATGATGCTCTATGAAAATGCCATGTATGTCGACACAAAGATAGTTCCAAAGGTTTTTGTTTTGCTTTGTTTTGTGAAGATACTGTAATTTCAGTTTAAGAGAATCAAAATCTATTTCCTTTCACTCTTACCCTGTTTCCAACAAATTCAGAGGCTGTTCAAAATGAAACCAAAAATCTTAATGACTAATGTGAGTATCTGCAGGTCCTTCCTTGCTATTACATCTTATGACCACATGCACATTATGGCATTGCAAGTCACAGTCCGCTTCTTTCCTTCCCTTTCTCTTGCCTGTTTGCTGCTTATTATTATTATTACTATTACTATTATTATCTTGGCAGGAGAATGGACTTGGAGGTCTGGAAATCTTGCACTGATTTTATGCCTTTTTGCTTGGGCAAACAAAGATTTGACCACAGTATGGAATTTAGTACATTCACTGATGGCTATATAAAACAACAACAACAACAGTCTAGAGGTAGCATTCTCTCACAAACATGGAAGGAGGGGTCGGTGGGTCAGTGCTGGAACAAATGTTTGCCATGCAGAAAGACCCAGGTTCAATCCTTGACATCTCAAGGTAGAACTGGGGAGAAAAAACCCTCTGAAAGAGCCACTGCTAGTTGGAGTTGATAATACTGGGCTAGACAGCCAAATGTCTGACTCAATATAAAACTGCTTCCTATGTTCCTCTTTTGAGGCACTAAAATACTTGTTACTGTAACAGGAAACAAATTTCCAAACACCCCCAAGGCTAAAGGTAATTCTTAGTTTAGAGCATGTGCTAGAACCACAGAGGCCAACGCCACCACTTACATCTGCTTTGTGGAATGTCACCCTAACTAGTTTCTCAATCTCTGCTTGTTTTGCCTGTGAGAGCAGCACTTTCAGCCAGTAAGGGTCAACAGAAACTAGTAGAGATTGAAATTGTGAGGGGCTATTTTAAGAAGAGTTGTCCACAGGAAGCTCCGTCTGTCTAGACAATGAAGAAAAAAAGTCTTGTGGAAAGGAAATGTAGAAAATAGAGGTGGAGAGACAAAGGAGAGACAAGAGCTTTCTAAGAGCCAAACTACATGTTACACTGCATGTGTTCTGAACATGTTTATGTCTTTGTTTGTAAATAGCAGTCATGGGGGAATCGCACCAGTCAGAACTGGCAGCAAAAACAGGATTACCCCCTTCACATTCCCAAATTATAGGGACAAAAGCAGCTTCTCTTACTAGACAAATAACAGCTTCATAACAGCGGTGACAGAAGATTTTCATCAGGACTGTGAAATGGAAAGACATGTTTTAAAACCTCTATCTCTGTCATAATTCTATTACATCATTCAGCAGCTGCTACTTAAAGTAAAATTCCTTCCATTCATGGGTGCCTCCCCTCATTCTCTTGCCCTTTGCCTGGGTTCATGTGCCTTCCTTCTACACGCTTGACAAAAGGTAAGCTATGCACTTAATGGCATGAATTTTTCTGGACATAATAGTAAACCACAGTTCAATGTTGCCTGGAACAAGCCTAGTGATTTCCTCAGCCTTGCACATTCTCCCACTCAATGTGATCATGAAGAAGAATTTGGAAGCTATCATTTCTGTTTTAAGTCAACCCTAGGCTGCAAGGTCTGAACCTGAGTAAAATGTGCCCTATTCTCAACTATGGTTGATAGAAACAAGCCAACTTCAAGACTTAGACCATTTCCACGCTACACTGTTATAGTGCTATTATTCCACTTTCAACATCCTGTGGAATCCTAAGGTTTGCAGTTTAGGGATAGGCATTTAGAATTCTCAGCCAGAGAGCTCTTTAGCCTCAGTAAACTACAAACCCCAGAATTCCACAGAATGTTGAAAGTGGAATAATAGCACTATAACAGTGTAATGCAAAAAGGCCCTTAATTTACGAAGATGGTTTGTTTCAGCCAACCTCAGTTAAATATAATGACAGTTTTAGGTTGGAACAACACACTAAAACTGTCCTGACAACCTCTCTATAGCCATGCTGGAGGACACAACAGAGCAAGTGTGCAAGCTGAGTGGTGTGGCTTGTTCTTGAATGCTAAACCATGAACGACTTAATGAAACCAATGAGTAATTTGACACCACTAATTTCAGCAACGTTGGGAAATAGCACTTTCCCACACAAAACACCTGTGAACAGCTAAAGCCAAATCAAAGGTACAGACAAAACAAGAGCTCCCAGGAAAATCCAGTCTTTCCAGAGGCTGAGAATTCACCAGTTAATTTATAGCAGAAAAAAAAAGACTCTTCCCAGTCCCCAGAATTATAAATTGTAAGAGAAACAATATTTGATATAAGTAAAAATTCAACATAAGACATGATGTAACAGTACATGTGAGCTAACAGTACGTGTGAAAGGGATTTAGGAGTCTTCATAGACCACAAGCTGAACATGAGTCAGCAGTGTGATGCGGCAGCCAAGAAGGCCAACGCAATTCTTGGTTGCATCAATAGGAGTATGGTGTCTAGATCGAGGGAGGTATTGGTACCACTTTATTCTGCATTGGTTAGACTTCGTCTTGAATACTGCGTCCAGTTCTGGGCACCCCAATTCAAGAAGGATATGGATAAGCTGGAGCAGGTCCAGAGGAGGGCAACCAAAATGGTGAGGGGCCTGGAAGCCATGCCCAATGAGGACAGACTTAGAGAGCTGGGTATGTTTAGTCTGCAGAAGAGAAGGTTGAGAGGGGACATGATAGCCATGTTTAAATATCTGAAGGGGTGTCATGTCGAGGAGGGAGTGGGCTTGTTTTCTCCTGCTCTTGAGACCAGGACAAGGAGCAATGGATGCAAGCTGCAGGAGGGGAGATTCCGCCTGAACCTCAGGAGGAATTTCCTGACAGTCAGGGCTGTCCGACAGTGGAATGTGCTGCCACAGAGTGTGGTGGAGTCTCCTTCCTTGGAGGTTTTTAAGCGGAGGCTGGATGGCCACTTGTCGGGAGTGCTTTGAGGGTTTTCCTGCATGGCAGGGGGTTGGACTGGATGGCCCTTGTGGTCTCTTCCAACTCTACATTTCTATGATTCTATGATTCTATGATATCCAGGTTCAGACATCCTGTCATCCTTTTTAAGACTGCAAATGTTTCTGCAAATGGGGATTGGATCACGGACATAGTACATTTGAAATTATATTTACATTACATTTACATTTTCATAGAAATAGCCTCTCCCTTTAACCTATCATTAACCATAGCTGGGGGCACCTCAACATGATATCAGGTACCTTTGCCCCTGACTAAGGACCGTAACCTGTTTTCTGGAAGGCGGCACTTAAGTCAGGGAAACAGCACAAGTGACAGTATCAGTCCGTACTCTCCACAAACATCACAGCTCAGTCTAGTTTGCTTTCCTCCCCTATATTTAAAATCCAAACAAAGTGTCAACAGTTCTAACTATGGCTCTTTCCTATTATGTGCAAATGTGGCCAACAGTTTTATTTTCTGTATTTATCACCCTGCCAGAATGGAACCATTAAGAAAAAGAATCTCCACTTGCCTACAAACTAGTTGGTAGGCAAGCTATTTTACTTACCTGTTGCAAAAACTTATCACCACAGAGATCAACAATCAGTACCTGGTGGGGAAAGGAAAAGACATGCTGTTATTTTATGCAAGATCAAGTGCCTACATTCCCCAAGCACTCCCAACCTCTTATGACCAAGTTTCTCCATGTGGTTAAATGCTGAACAGTAGTTGAATCGTGGGGCTGAAACAGTTAATTGCATAAAACAGTTAACCTGAGCTCAGAACGCTTGCTTTTTTGGACAACAACCAAAGCCAGAATTCCCTACCCAGCAGAGCTGGGAAAAGTAACTTTCCCAACCACGGTAGCTGACACAGAGGTGATCAAGCAAGGCTACACTTCCTATTACCACCCTTTTCACTGGTGGTTAGCAATCAGAAATGTGACAAGCTATATTGTTTTACAACTTCGACTTCAGTTGTGGCCCTATGGGGAAGGAAGGAAGGACATATATGGAGTCACATCAGCAATGACAAAATCAGTATATTCTAACTGAGTGATTAGAGAAAGGCCTACAAACCAAAATTTAGACTTTTCAGATTCTTAAAAAGTCCTGCTGATGTTGGTCATATGAACTGGTTGAGGAAAAAGATGTTCATTAAAATGAATAGGTCCTATAAACACCACCATGAATCCTCATTCCCCTCCTCACTAATGCAATACTGGTCTTTTTGTTGTTGTGATGTTAATACTTCTTGCATTTCATTTCAAAGTCTTTCCAGAACTCACCTCTTCTATAGGCAGATCCTGAAGCTGGGTTAAGGAGCAGGAGAGAATACCAATAAGGAATGGGGTAGGTGAGCAGACAATGTCTATCATGGAAGTTGGAAGAACAGGAATATAGGTGTGTTGCCAGGTAAATGGGTACAGTGTTGCAACCACAGCATGGCCACATTTGGACAAGGTGCTGCATGCAGAAAATATAACACAAGCATTTATTAGTGTATGCTATAATGGAAATATATATATAGTGAAAACAAGTAATTGATTACACAAAACTATTAAGTGGAACATGATTTTTGGCCAAAGGCTGCTAGTATATCCCCGTTATAAAGGTTTCTGAAATTCAGAGTAGCTGCTTAAGACTTGTATTTTCTGAGGGCTATATTTTTTGAAGTCTATATATGCACCAACAAGAAAAGGTGCGGGCGTTTTGTAGCATGAATAGTTCAAAGCCAGGAAACAGAACCATAATTTATATCTCACCTTAAATTGTCAGCAACAAAGATCACTCTCCTTTCCAGCAGGAGAGAAGCAAAGACTTGGATCAAGTGAGACACACTGAGACACTTAAATAGGTATTCAAAGTCAACATGCTCCAACCGAGAATCCAATGGACGGCAAAGCTCAATCACCTGAAAATAAAGAGAAGCAAAGGAGTCACAGGGAAGCACTGAGGTATTTTATTCTGGTTGTTTCCCACAAAACCCCAGAGCTTTTGCTGGCAACTCTGTTAAAAGACTGGGAAACAGTCTTTCAACAGAGTTGAAGAGATTTTTCTAAAAGCAAGATAAAGAGTGTCCATTCAGTCCATTATATGTGAACTGATTCCATTACTGCTTACACTTTAGCAAAGCCAGCCCAAGAGATTTTGCTGCCTGAGGCAGAGCAAGAAATGGCACCCTTCCTCCAGCATCAAAACTCAAAGTCCATATTATCCTCAGTATCTAAGGTAGAAGAATCTTACAGCAGCCCTTCCTTTTCTTTGTAACAATTAAAGTAATATGCATAAGTAACAATGCACTGCCTTTTTACAAAGCCAAAAATCTTCTGCTCAACACAGCTGCCCTACTCTGAGTAGGGGTAGCCCTGTACTCCAGGCAGCAAAATAAGCCTTCATTGGGATCATAATGAACATTCCTTGCTCCTTTGCTAGGATGTCAACAGTGAGTGCTTCCAGACAGAGGACTCCCAATGCTGCTGATCAGAAGACACTGTGCAAATAATCACTTTTTCCACTCTTAATAGATTCTTTATGGAAAAGAAAATATGGAAGCAATAGTGCAAAAACATGGGAAGGATTACAAGTGGAAGAACTCATCTGGACATTTGTAAAACTCTGCGAGTGTAGAAAGTTGTTCACGACAAAAGCCTGCCTGGAAGCACATATTATCTTTGCTTTACCTCATTTCCAGCTCCTGGCAGGAAGCTTTTCACAGTGATGGTGCGCCCAGGAGCAGGGAATGGTGCCTCCATGACACTGCGCATGAAGGGGTGCACAAGGGCTGGGGACATCTCACGCCTCTTCTCCACCTCATCTAATATCTGTGTACGAAGGGTTTATTGTTACTGCATTGTTCTCAGTCATAGCTCAAATGAGGAATATCCCAGAGGAATGAAACTGACCTTCAATGGGGCTTCCACACACTGCCATTTTAAGACAGACATGCCCTATTATGTGCAGCAGTCATGGGGAAATAGTGCATTAACTTTTTCAAAGAGATACAATTCTTTGTAGCTATGCAACAGTAGTTTTTCCAGGTTATTTTATATGCAAGTGAATCAGTCTTGTCTTTACCTGCCCATCTAAGACACACAGAATCATAGAATAAGAGAGTTGTAAGAGACCACAGAAGCCATCCAGTCCAACCCCTACTATGCGGGAACACACATCAAAGCACTTTCAACAGATGGCCATCCAGCCTCACTTCCCTGTGCATCCCACAGTTCCATCACTTCCATGTTTCATTTCTGACCCTTCATTTTTTTAGTTCACATAGACCATTTTCAGTTTGTTTTCAGAATTCTTAACCTGATTTGGCCATGTGCACTGCACATGTGCACAACTGTATGTTTAAATGCAGAAACATCCCATTTCTTTTATGCTGCCCACACATTTCATTTCTTTTACAGTTTGGAAATTTTCCTTTTTTGGACTGTATCTCCCAGAATCGCGCAGTCAACACAGCTAGTTGCAGTTCCCTCTGACCTAAGCACATGTTTATTTTCTGCTAGCATTTTTTCTAAAGAGCCACTACCATGCTTGGAGTAACATCGGAGCATGATGGAATTCTGAAGCAAGAGGCACTCCATCACAGGACAGGTGTTCTTAATCTGTGTCCCACTGATACCTAGAGGTTGAATGCATTTGAGCTGGGCACAATTTTTAATTTTCATTTAGCACTCCTACTATTTTGGAAAAAATGTTTTTTAAGTGCATTTAACTGGGGAGGGATCTAAAGCTTTCTTCAGATCTTCAGAGGAGCCCATAACCCCTAAAATGTTAAGAACCATAACCCTAGGGCCAAAACAGGACAGTTCAATCCCCTAGTCCTATGAAAAACTGTGCATACTAGGAGTTTCTCTTCATAACAATCTATGTAACATCTAAAATGGACGCACAGGTACAACAAGTCTTTATAGGCATCAGTATTTGAAACTTTCATATATACGATCATAATGAATTTCATGTGGATGATCATAATGCAGAAAGCAGTTTGGTAATAAAACTGACAGTTCTTCCAAATAAGAAGTTCTACCTGTTTGAAATTTGCCATTTGCCCATTACATTTTAGAATTTGAAGATCAGTCGAAGTAGTTCTAGAGGGCAACTTAAGAAAAATGCTGACTTGTGACTATATCAGTGGTGGTTGGAGACTATCATATCAGTGGGTAGTGAATCTGCTCTTGATTTTTGTCTGAACTTCAAATAAGCCATCTAAAGCATTGAACCTATTTTGTGGATAGGGTTTTATCACTTTGGACAGCTGTTTTAAAGTATGGGTTGAAATCCAGAGAGGATTTACCAGCCCACTTCACATGAAAGCCACTAGCTATTACTAAACTATATTCTACATATTGCACCAAGCGAAGTCTCCCTCTCAAAACAGGAACAGAATGGAAAAAGAAAATCACACACTGACATTTAAGTATATGAAATATAGTATATGTAACATGGTAAGGATCTGTTGAGAGGAGATGAGTATATGGAATGCTGGGAGTAAAGAGTGTTTGGATAGGATTTTAAAAATGAATGAATGTTTGGATAGGATTTTAAAAATGCTGAAATGCATGAAAGAGTGAGAGACAGGAGTCTGTGAAACTTAGGAATAGGACAGTCATGTGAATTAGATACGGTCAGTCAGGATTCGGATTTGTCACATAATTAACCTTTAACTGTATGTTGAACTTCTGCATAATTATTTATTTTTGCATTATATAACTCTGGGGACACTACAATAGTGCTACTGGCTGAGTTCAAGTGATGTCTGTGGTGGCAGCAGTGGTTTAAGGGTGGTGGTGTCCAGTGATGAGATTATAAGAAGAAAAACTCTCACACTGGAACCACAAGAACATCTAGAACTTCCCCACAAATGGTGTTGGCAGCAGAGGGTCAAATGAAAATCCTCAGATTTGGTGCCACAGTGATCAGATAAACAGGAGACCTCACGTTGGTGGAAGAGTGATGGGATAAATAGAAGAAGACTTCACACCAGATGGCAACGTTGGGGTAAACAGACAACCCCCAAAGTCAAATAAGTGCTACCCAGAAGACAGGCATTTCACTATGTAAGGAATTGTATATGCTGTGAACTCAAAGATCATTCACTCACCTTAGAGAAAAGGTTGAAGCAGCCTAAGCGGCTTACCATGCAGTATACCTCAGGTAGTCGCTTCCCTTTTCCTTCTGGCTAAAAGGCAACAAGAGAAAACAGTTATGTTCAAAGCAACGGAATACGCAGGATGACTTGATTTGTTATGAATCTGTCACCTTTATTCACCCGCCCACACATGCGCCCACTTGTATATCAAATAATAGGTTTATCTTTTTTTTTGTTTTCAAATTGCCAGTCCAAAGAATTGCTTGAAACAGCATTTGGGTTATATATCTTGGCAGCTAATAACTGTTATGGCATTGAAAGCTATCCAGTTCATGAAACTGTGAACAGGCAGTCACTCTTCTCCTGAAATGGCACAGTTTCTGCACCAGCCCCAAAGATCTGGAGCTACTTACCAAGAGCTTCTTGCAATAGCCGAACCAGCGGCTGCCATCTTCACCAGTCAGCACAAAGGAAAAGGTTTCACTGCAAAAGAAAAATACATTTGCCAGATTGATGAAGCAGGAGAGGCAGGAGTTAACCTAGCCTGCAGAGGGCACTGTCTTCACAACTTTTGACTGAGCACTGCACATAAACAACACTGTTCTTTTCCCAGTCTCCATACGCAAGGATTGTCCAGAAGCTTTTGAATGTTTAGAGTGTATATTTTGCAGCCCCATTATCTCCCAGGATCTCAACCCTGCCACAGATAGATCAAAACTGGCAGCCAAATAAATGACCTACTCACCACACCCTTGTGGGGGCAGCATGAAAAGAGTAAGCATGATGGAGAATTTATGGCCAGTAAAATATCTAGGCCACTGTGACAAAACAGTGAATAAAGAACAGAAAGGCATAAAGTATCAAGGAAGCAACAAGATCGCAAATGGGTTGTTTTATATGTATTTTAAAATAGTATTTAAGTTTTTAAAAACTCACTTTCTGTATTCAAACTTATTCTACCACACATACTCACTATGGGAGTAGCAGAACTATATGAAAAGGGGCGCATGGTGTTGTTACTGAGAACAGGCAAATATCTCCATCTTTGTGGGATTATCTCTTCTACTCCCAGCATCACCACTGAGCCCGCAACAACAAAAAACAAAACAAGCCCCCAAATGTACTCCTCCCCTGCTAATATCCAGATCTTGACCAAGATTCTCAGAAGATAAAATCCACTGTTTTACAGTCACTCACCTTTTTAAGTCTGATGTTGGGAACCAGTCTTTGGGGTCAGGGAAACAAAACTTGGGGATGACCTTCAGCCTCTCTTCAGTGTCCTTGGGCTGCCGAAAAGGATGGTCAGGCTACAGAAGGGATAAAAAAAATCATGTCACTGAAGAGGTGTATGTGCCTTCAAGTCACCTGTTGACCTATGGTGACTTCATAGATTTCACAGGATTTTCTTAGGCAAGGAATATTCAAGAGGCAGTTTTGTCAGTTCCTTTTTCTGAAATACACCCCACAGCACTTGGTGATCTCTCATCCAAGTACTAACTAGAGCAGACCTTGTTTAGCTTCCAAGATCAAATGGGACCTGGTGCCTTAAGGGTATTTAGGCCTAGTACTGAACAGGTACAGACAGGGAAATGTTTTTCTTCAAGCACAGTTAGCCAGGCTGGATGCAGCACAAATATGGCAGACCATGATTTTGGCTATGCCAAATCTTACTTCCTCCTCCTCAGCAGTTTTCACTTAGGCTTCTTTTCTACGACTTGCTTTTTCCTGAATGAACTGTATTTTTTGGTTAAATATCCAGTAAAAAAAAACTTTCAATTTTTTCCAAGGGCTGCCCAATATTTTCCAGTTTTGGCAGTATCAATGTCAGCAAAAGTATGCAGATTAGCTACTCCATCCTGTTTTGTGATGCATTACCTACATTGCCTTTAGTGCAGAACAAATTACCACCCTGATATATCCTGGCTGCTACAAAAACTAGTTAAGGTTTCCCCAGAGCATGGCGTCGCTGGCGTCCATGCAAGGAAGTGACTGGCAGATTGCTTGGAAACAGAACTATTTTCAGAGTTGTAATCACTATCCCCACATTATAATCACCACTCCATAATTACGAGGGCAATGCTTCCTGTGAGATGCCAGCCTGAAAGACCCTCCTCTGCTGATCTTATTAACATCCTACCAAAACATCTCCCAGACTCAGAAAAAGCAAGCAAACTGGCAAGACGCCAGCTTCATTGTCAGCACTGCTACAAAGAGCGCAACAGACACGGGAGGCAGTGGGCCATTGCTCATTGTGTCTTCTGAGCAATGTAGGCCAACTCATTCCCCCTCCCTGTTTTTGTTATCAACAGCAGCCTGGATGAAGTCAGTGCAGCTTTGGGGATTGCAGCGCTTCCTTCCCTATATCAACACCCAGCCATGCGGTACTAGAAACCAGAGAATGTTTTCTTGAAACAAAATAAGGCAATTCCCTGATTTTTTGGCATACTGCTCTGCCCTCATCTAGTACACTGGACTGAAAAACAGGGGTTAAGTCAGCACTTGACCATTCCTGTCACATCTGGAGCACAGCAGCCTAAGGACAGAACTTGTGACTCTGGAATTATTGTAAGAGATACACAGAACATCAACTACAGACCCACAGCTTAGACAGCCTATTTGTCTGTTTCAGGGATGAGTACAGTGTGCCCTCTGTTGTTATGATATCCCTTGACACCCTCCAGGCCACCTGGATTGGCCTGCTGGAAGAAAAAGAAGACACACTGAAGGATGATTTGCCTTTTCTGGAAGTATGAGGAGCGGTAATTCATCTTTTAAACAAGATGGGGGTGGAGCATATTATATATATTTGCGCGCACACACACACACACACACACACACACAGGCCACCTTCGGTTTGGCTTTGTTTTCACCTTGTTTTGGCATTTTTGGTAGTCTGTGTAGCTCAGAAAGACTGAAGGAGAGCAAATTGGTCCTCTGACCCACAACAGTTGTACATTCCTAGTCTAGATATTCATCTCAGTGTGTATATATACTGAGTAGTGGGCAAGAAACAAGTTCTACTGGCCCTTTCACACTACATAGTGATAGCACTATGATTCCACTTTAACTGCTATGACAGTAACTTATGGATTTGTGGGATTTGTGGTTTGGTGAAGCTCTAGAGCTCCTTGGTTAGGAATTCTAAATATCCCTCCCAAAACTGTAAACCCAAGGATTCCACAGGATGTTGCTGACAGAATCCTGTAATGTGAAAGGGCCTTGTGTCACTTGTTTTTCATCTTCTGACTAAGAGCGATAGTAGTGTATGAATACGCTATACCAGCAAAGCAGAGTTGTTCGAGATCAAGGCACATATACAGTTAGTTGTGTCATCTGAGAAAGTAGGCGACAACTGAATTATTTTTCTCCTGGAGAGATAAGTCTGCAGGTGAATCTGTGACAAATTCCCTCTCTTTCCCCCAGAATCTGGACACTTGAGTCTATAAAGATCAGAACAGGGGAAAGGGCCCAGCAGAAACAGTAATCATCTATCCTTTGCACTGCCACTCATTAACGCCATTAAAATATGAGCGAAGACACCTTCCTCTTGGCCAATTTGCCATATAGCAAATGTGTGCAAGTTTACCTTCAGAGAGTGAGGACAAATACAAATTATGCTATGCAACCCACCTTGCTAGGAAATTGTTGTATAATCTGAGGGGTGTAGGTTGCCTCTGATGGCTTCTTCTGAAGGGACACCACCACAAAGAGCTCAAAAAGCTGCTGCTCCTGGAACTCAATGAGGTCCCGCTCCAGAGTTTGATAGTGTGGGTTCCTCTTGGACTGAGCCTGTACTTGCAGAAGGCGTTTATGGCGATCTGAAAATGGAGATGCAACTCTTTATTTGCTACAGCAAAGGAAATAGCATGGATTCCACTGAAGAGATAGGGCTTCAAGCAAGAGATTTGCCCACAGTCATGTAGTGTGTCAATGGCAAAGCTAATGACAGGGTAAGATTGCACCCTTATACACATCAAAAACTCAGGGGTTGTGTCGTTGGTGGAAGGCTAACCAAAAAACAAAAAACCCAATGGACAACTTAGCAGCAAGACAAAGTGTATAAACAGTAGCAAAATTGTGCATCAGGGCAGAACTGGCTTTCTTCCCTTCATCACAAGAGAAGGTATTACAGAACTTCTTTTTGGAAGGGATCTCAACAGTCACCTAGTCTAACTCTCTGCCAATTCAAGAATCCACAACTGAAGCATCCCAGAGAAACTGCAAAGCCTCTCATTTTGTAAGAGTAAGCTTATTTTTTGTAAGCCATTTTGTAAAAGTAAGCTTATAAGAGTTACCCTGTTGGACTACAGCTCTCAGAATCCCCTAGCCAATATGACCATATTGGCTGGAGGATTCTAGGAACTATAGTCCTGAAAAGTACCGTTTCCAAGCTGTGGCGAAGGATAAGTATCGACACGATACTGCAGTGACACAGGCTTAAAAGGATGCAAATAAAGCAAGCTAGTAGTTTTATTTTAAACGAGGGTCCTCTCTAGCATCTAAGTGAGTGCTAAACTCACTGCTCATGCAAGACTGTTTGCAGGAAGCAAGTAAGGGATATATCATAACTGGATTTCTGATGGTGGATCCTAGTAATGTGTTGTTCTGCTAGGCTACAGGCAGGGCTTTGCTCCTGACAGTTTCCAGGCACAGAGATCAGGAAATGTTGGTGTGTCCAGGGCCACTGGTGCCAACTAGAGCAGATGAGTCATGATGCAGAGCCAGTTTGGAGCCTGCTGCTCTAGTTGTTCTTCCTCCAATGTTTACATGCAAACCCTGGATGAAGGGCCAACCATTCTGTATAATTTCACTCCAGTTACTCCTTTCTTCCCAGCAAAGGGCGTTTCACAATCTTGCAGGAGCAAATGCAGTACAGGAACAACTGGGCTGTAGCTTCAGCAGAAAGGTTCTCAAGAGGCAGCACTGGAGAGGCCCTGAGAAGGGATGTGTGACCAGATATGTTGCCGTTGCCTTGCATATACAGAATGTGCCCCAGGATGTGATAAAAAAATGACACCTCCAAAGGATTAATGATGGTAGACAAGCTGTATGTTAGAGGACCATTTGTTCCTCATTATTGATCTTCTCCTCAAAAAACTTTCAATATGCTCTCAAAGAACATTGTTTCAGAATTATGACTCCAAACTCTAAACTAAGAATAAAAGACTGTGTGGCCAGGAGCCATTTTTCCTTCCAGATTCCCCATGAGGGCCACTACGATAGCAAGCCCAAGTACCTTCTTTTTGTTCTGCTGTCCCTCTCAAAATGGGGATAGGAAGTATTGCAGCCTCCCTTCCTGTTGCCCTTTTGAGGGACACCACAGAGGAAGACAGAGGTATTTATGGATAATACAGGTTTCTGGGATGCATGAGGGGGTGTGGTAGCTTCATATCTTTTCATGCATTTTGAGAGGGTCCTGTGCGGTTTGGGGGGGGGGTAAATTCACAAAAACTGTGCCAATTTTTTTCTTTAAAAATGGAGGAGACTTGGGGGAGTGGTAGGGGCTTCAGAAACCACAAAAGTGGGGTGCAGGGACCATAGTTCACCACCCCTACTCTGAGCCAGATTCCTCCAGACTTTCTTCCTGTCAGTCACCCCAAACTTTTATTAGTCTCACTGTGATCCTAGGAATGCAGTCCTCATGCCAAGGTTTTAGTACACAGGGCTGCCAAACAAGCTATAATATCCCCAGGTGTGGGAAGAAATATTCTCCAAGTCTCACAAGCAGCCATTCAACATTCATTGTGAGTAAAGCAAATAGGCAACATATTATAATTACTCAAAGGACTTACAACCCCCAAATGATCTTGCTACCAACAGGCCAGAAGTTGTATACAACGCAACCATTCCCAGTAAGCATGCCCAAAAATGTTCTGGCAGCAATAATTATGCCCCACAAGCTGGCTCTGCCCTAATGACTCATTCACTCACTTTTCGGCAGATTCTCTGGTTCGCTGTCATACCCATTGGTTTCACCTAAAATGATAGAAAGTTTCCATCAGATTTTGCCAGATGAGTGGGAATAAGAAATGCTGGAAGGCAACTGACAGGCAGATGATCCATATGAGCCCATGGCAATGAAAACTGGGCACAGTTACACTGTGCAGAAAAAAGCATACGTTACCACACATGCACAAAATCTTGACTAAATCAAGTAAAGCTAATTACATGGTTCCAGAGAGTCTTCTTATATGTTATGAAAGGCAAAGGACCAAGGGAGGATGCTCTGGCATAAGTGGTTTAATACTGTGTCACAGATTCACAACTCTGATTTGCAGCATGCAAATTATATAAAGAACACACAGCTAGTACAAGATAGATCAACAAATATGGGAAAAGAAGAGCAGTGCTGGAGCAGGAAAATGTAGCTGGTAATGCACATTAAAAAAAAAACTTGGTTCTTCTATAATTCTAGTACAGAAACCTCTACAAAACCCCAAACTACTTGAGTATAGGGTGGCATAAAAAAGTAATAAATAAATATTGAGCATAGATTTGGGGTACTTTCAGGATAATCCTCAAAAGTTTCAGAGGGCCTATCTATCACTAGCGTCATGCCCCAATGGTACTCTGTGAGGAGAAATGAACACAACTCAACCTCTGTACCTTTCACCAGAGAAACTTCTTTTCCTGTTGGTGCCACCAGCTTCACCCGCTTCTTCCCTCTTTTGGAGTCAAAAATCTCTTGTATCTTCAATACAAGCTAAAATCCAAATAATACAGTAGAAATTAGTTGGGGCCACATGCATTACAAATATCCAGGAAAGGACCAGAAAGCCTACCACTCAGGTGGTAGGAAATTTGACAGGGACAGTAGTCAAACCTGCACTGAAGATAAAATGATTGATCCAGAGAGCAAACTGAATTATATGGCCATTTCCACACTAGACTGTTATAGCACTATTATTCTACTTTCAACATCTTATGGAATCCTGGGGTTTGCAGTTTAGGGAGGGGCTTTTGGTTCCATAGGATTCCACAGGATGTTGAAAGTGGAATAATAGCGCTATAACAGTCTAGTGCAGAAATGGCCCATGTCTTGGGAAAGTGTATGTCTATAGAATGGGCCCAATTCCATATTAAGAAACAGAAAGAAGCAAGTCTTATGGGCTAACAGAGAAAGCAATATCAGAGGCCTTCTCCAAGTACTATCTAAGATAATGGGTTTATTGTCTCTACAGTTTTCAGTAGGATGGGCCAACCGAATCTTTGAATCCTGGGCAAGGATTCGAGATTCGTGAATCTGAATCCCTGTGCCAAAACAGGCAAACCAAATCTTTCGAATCCACCAACCAAATAATTTGTTGAAGACCGGGATGCTTGAAAACCTGGGAGACCAGACACACAAGGGGCAAGTAGATGAGTTTTTCCCTTTGAGTAATAATGGCCTTTGCTAACAATTTCAGAAATTACAGCTGGGGTTGTATTCTAAGATATTTAAATTAAACATTTAATATTTAAGTTCAGCACTTGACTGGAAGGTACAGGCTTGAGATTTCAAGGACAGTTGAAAGATTCCTTTGCATAGCTCCCTTGCAAACCTCTTTCAGACACAATTCTGGGGCTTCTAGTTTTACAAGGTGTCACAGTCTTCTCTGCCAAAGTGTGCTGGTGCATCATCAAACTACATACCCCAGCATGCCATAAGAAGCTAGGCAAAGAAAATTCAGTTTTAACCTGGATTGTCTCTGTACTGTAGTGGTCCTGTTTACACAGGCACGAAAATGTGGGATTAATCCACATTTTCCTGCCTGTGTAGAAAGGATCTTCATGTCATTTTCAATCTGGCGAGATCCTGAGGCAAAACTATGACAATTGTCCTGGCCACATTTCTTCAGAGGGAGGTTTGCCTTTGCCTAGGCTTTTGCTAAGGCTGAGAAAGTGTGTCTTGCCCAAGATTATCCTTCTTTCCCTTGCTTTTTAAACCCTTAAAAAAAAAAAAGGATTCGAAAGATTCAAGATTCATGAGATTTGTGGATTCCCAGAACCTTCCACGGATTCAGATCCGGATTCGGAAAATTCTGGATTCGTCTCATCGCTAGTCTTCAGCTATATGGCTGGCATCCTGTCAGTGATATGCATGCCCATAAATGTGGCTTACATGTGCATATGTTCCTTTTTGGATGGGGCGCACGAGGCTGTACTGTTGCCCTTGTTCCCCATTCCAGAAGCACCATTAGCAGCTGTCAAGCCTCAGGAACAGCTGCTGCTTCTTGCCAGTAGGAAGAAGAAGGAAAATGGAGGCAATTTAGACCATGAAGATATGCTTGCTGTGGGCTCCTGGGAAAAGAAAAGCTACACTCCCTCCATGTGCACACACTTGTTCCCCCTGCCATGCAGAGTTCAGCTGCTATTTCCTCCTCTGAATCACAACCCCCATCCTCCAGGCAGAAAAAAGCAACAGAAACCCCTACCAGGGCTTGACAGCTCCCAGGAGCAAGGGGAAGGATGTAGAACTGCATGGGTGGCACTACACTCTGATATATAATTTCAGCCTATGTGTGTTAAGGTACCCACAAACAGAATTTCATAACATATCTTGTTTTAGCCTTTTAATTGGTGATATGCAAAGCTGTGCATATTTAGGGGCCAGGGATCTGGAAAGCCCTCATATGCTACAGCATACAAAACATGAACAACCATTCAAGGATCTGGCCACACATATGAAAATCCCACTGTTTAAAAACTGTACGATTATTGCCTACCACCCACACAGTTGTATACCATGTGTCAAAGTAATCTAGGTGAGATGTAGAGCTTTTTGTAACAATTTTCAACTACTAATGAAGTTAATATACGTCCTTAACATTTATCATAATTTACAAATATAGTAACAGAATGCCTGTAATCATATAAGTGTTCTCAGAAAAAGTGGGCCTTTTGGTTCTGTCCTAGTGAGACCCATATTATTTGACAGAGTGACTGCTGGGGAAAAGGTTGGCTCACAGTATTTTTCAATATATAGCTTTACTGCTGTCTCTTTTATTCTCACAACAGTTCCCTGAGCTAACTTAGACTAAGGCATGATAAGGAAGTTAATGGCTGAAGTGGGCTTTGAACTCAAGCTTCTCCAACACTCTATTTTCTGCCATCCCACACCATTTTAAATAGTCATCATTCTTCTTGATTTCCCCTATGCTTTTTCTTTCAGAAGCTACGTCTACCCCATTCTCCAGAAGTGGGGCATACATCTGATAAGAACATGAGACAAAGAACTCTGGTTATCTCCCTCAGCAGGGCTGCCCTCACCTGCAAACTGAGACATTACTGCATAGTGGTAGTATATGTTTGAAAACCCAAGAGAACCGTAGTCTCTATGAAAAAAAAATATCTGGAAAAGTCCTTCAAAATGAAATGGAGCCATTAGACTAAACATTAAGTGATCAGAAAGACAGAAATCGTTTGTTCCCTCATGGTGCCGACCTCTACTTTCTCAGCATACACCTAGCCTTCTTGCTCCCCCCATTTTTCCACAGCAAGCCAGAAATATTCCAAATCATGCTGAAACCTAAATATGACAAGGCTTTTAGGAAAATCAGTTCATTTGTGTTGCACAGAGAATTCATTAATATGGGACTGAGGAACAGTCACTTCCCTGACAGAAGATAAAAACAAACCTTTAGACCTGAATGAGGATGAGACATAGGAAGATGGTCCCCAATTCCCAGGCAGGCAAGACACTAGATACACATCACTTTGAGTGACTGGTTTTACCTCTCCCTCACAGAAGCATCCATGTGCTAAAAAAGAGTGGCAGTAGGGGCCCAGCCTATCCAACTCTATGTGAGGTGTCAGGTATCTCAAGCCACAGGCAGAGAGCAGTTTGCCTCAACATGTCAAGTCACAACCTGCTGGAGCTCTTGAATCAACTGCTTTACTATTTTCAATGCAGCATGAAGACTTGTCTTCTCTTGCTGGACTTTAAGAATGTATTCAGGATTCCAAGTAAAGGCAACAGGGTGGAGTTCAGGTCACCACAAATAATGCATAAATGCAAAAACACACTTATACACTGGGTAAATCCGCTCATAGTCCCAACCCTTTCCTCGACTGAAGGAACCCAAGCAAATTCAGGCTCACAGAGGGGAAAAGGAACTGCAGAGATCCAGTCTGCCACCCCAGGGCCAGGGCAGCATGCACGGAGTGTAACTTGACCTTAGGGCACAACTGCCCTTATGCAGGAAGCACTGTGTTTCCGCCATGAGCTTCCTTCTGCCTCTCTTCCGCTCCTCCAAAGTATTTCCAGCCTTGATCTTAATTCTGCTAGTCTGAGAGCCGCTGCACAATTTACACAACAGCCTGATGCTTGCAGAGGTAAAACATACAAAACATGGCAGAAAGAGGCACAAGTCTCCAAGTAACAGGGAAATATACACAAAGGAATTCCAACTGTCTACAGTGCTCCCATATGTGTGTTGTGCACGTGGAAATGCTCATCTTCTCTGAGCAACTGATAGCAGAGGACTGACACAGCTATGAAGTCTGTAGAGGTTTCAAGACTCCATAAGGGGTCACCAGGAGTTGAAAGTATGGTGTCAGAATCAGAGATTGGGGAAGTAATTTATTTGGACTGTAGCTCTTGGACTCCCCCAGTCTGCATGGCCTGATCAGAATGGTGGAAAGAGCAGTATACGCTTCTCAATCAGGGTTGACCGAGATGCTTTCCTGGCTTGTTTGGGCATCCCTCCAGCAACTGCAGCCAAGTCCTATAAGTTCAGGGTGAGAAAATAATATGCACTTCCTCTCTAAGCAAATCACTCCCACATTTTTGGAAGCAATCTGGGGGTCTTTAGGCAAGGTCAGTTTGTCTGAGGAAGGTTGCTCACATGGAACATTTCATCATTCCTCCTGGCTGAGTGTTTCTAGTAGCCTCTGCAGGCTGCAAGAAATACTAATGTGTAACTGTTTGAAGCACATCTAGCTTGGCTTGGGATCTCTGTTAGCCTCCCCTTCCCCAACAGAAATGCATTCCTACTAGGCTACATTGCTGGCTTTGTCCTCAAGTAGATTCTAGGGCTGAGAGTTCCTACTGTTCAAATACTTAGCTAGACAACAATGTCTGAACCATGGCTGCTTCTCTACAGTGTCTCCTTACTGGAACTTAGCTAAAAGAACTGGAATGTATGTGCCTCTCTGAGCTTTGTTAAAAAAAATTACTACTAGCAGCTGGAAGCTGATAGATCAAAAGCACTGAATGGACCAGAGTCTAATTGCTTCAATGACTAGGCAGCCTAAAATCAATCACTGATGATTCTCTGACTCCACAATGCACGCATCTTTGCTATACACTCACTCACAGAAGGGAGCGGCAGGAAGTATGTCAGGAAAATTATATTCATGTTTTATGAAACAGTCTCATTCCTAACAAGATGAGTACCAGCTTTAAGCCACAAAACAGTTTGGAGGTTAAATGTTAAAGTCAGGAATAAGCATCTCTAAAAAAAATCCAGGCAGAACAAAATGAACTTGGGGTCACTTTGAGCCTTTGCAAAAACCACCAAACACACCCTCTTGGTTGTTGTGTTTTTTAATGATAACTTCCAATGCAAATACATGTTAACTCTGTATGAATTGCACATTGCCCCAAATGGCTTGTATCTGTCTGATCCACACACATAACAAGACAACAGCACCCAGATAAACAAAGGGGTGACTTTAATCCCTGCCAAACTCAGTTCCAGATGTTCTCCTAATCCAGTGCTCTGAGGGAACATTTCCTCTGCCAAAATTCCAAGAGCATGATGTTGACCTCAAAAAACAAAAACACTTTTAAGCTCTTTACATGGATTAGATAACCTGGAATTAGTTTACAGTTTCTGAACATTGTGGAATTGAAGCTCTGACTCATTTTATGGGCCACATCACACACCACACTCTTTCAAAAATATATCAGTGCTGTATAAATGGGGAAAGAAGCACAGCTTTCAAAGAAGAAAAGAGAACAGGGACCCACACAGTGGAAATGATAGTGTGCTAGATTCAACCTAAATAAATCCAGTATCAAATCCCAACTTAGCTATGAAGCTCACTGGATGACTTCTTATCAATGGCACTCTTGCAGACTAACCCACCAAGCAGTAAAAAAAAACAGTTTTGGTGGCCTGAAAGGGGGAAAAAAGCCCACACCCAATATACACTTAGATATTTAGTAGTGTTAAGATAGTAAGTGTGCTGGGAGGAGGACAGGCAGTTCCTTAAGCTTGCCTGATAGACACACACAAGTTACAGGGGTGATAAATAATAACAAAAAGGATTCTGAAACAGAAAGGTGTCATTGGAAAGTATAGATGTGTTGGATTTAAGCCTCTGGAACAGTGTGAGGGAAAGGTTCTTTTTTTTCTGCATTACAAATCCCAGAATCGAGGTTCTGAAAGTTGTAGTCGAAAAAAGGAACTTTTCCACATACTGCTCTGGAATAGGAAAGTGAGCAAGATTTGTATTCCTCTCCACTAGTACTATGACAGGAACAATAGAGAAGGTGTTTGCAGAGGGATGGGGAAGAGGAGAGAGAATTGCATTTGCCCAGCAACAAACGTATTAATATGTTGTCTTACCCGGGGAAGATTCTTCCGCTTCCTGCTTCCAACCTCGCCTGCCCTGAAGAACTTCCATTCAGTCAGCGTAACGGGGAGAGTCGTGTCCTTTGCCAGCTTCCCACGCAGACAGATCCGTGTGGTCTTCAGTTCCAAGGTTTTGCGATGAAGAAAGTGTGGTTTTGGGGGGAGCTGAAGAAAGGGAAAGGGAATGGGTAGAAAGGTTGGAGACAAGTGGGAATGAGCAAAGGCTTCACTAGAAAGCTTGATAAAGACATGCCGACACAATTTGTAAAAGAGACTTTTGCCATCGGACTGCCTGGTTTTATGGCAGAGACAAAGACAGAAGAACAATCAAAACAATAATTCCTGGGTTAGGTTGGGGAAAAGAGCATAAACAGAGAAATCTCTCTCTTTTAAAATCAATTTATTTATCAGGGCCACACTCTACTGGATGCTAAGCAAGTCAGTGCAAGTTGTTTTTCTCTCTCTGGGATGCACCCTTTGGGCCACATGCAGCACATTAATCATCATTCTCATCATCTGCACCACCACCATCACTACCATTTCAGTCTACCAGGTGTTAAAACAGCCCAGTCCTTCACATAACCTGGCCCTCACTATGGCCACCAGGTGCACCCATGCAACCTGCCCCCCCAACACAAAAACCTCCACTGGACTCATGATTATCAATTTTAAGCTACCAGTGGCTGGCAAATCTTTTTGTATCAGAATAGATTTTTTTTTCAATATAAAAAGTGACCTTTTAGTCACATCCAGTTTTGAAAAAAAAAATGAGCAGGTGTAGCCCACAAGGACTTGTGCACATGTATATGCGTCTTCATTCATACACTACAACAAGATATAGTTAAAAACCTGATGATACAGAAATTAAAAAAATTAAAACAGCTATCATGTAAAAACACCAGTAATTTAAACCAGTACAAAATCATTTTAAATCTGTTAACAATAAAGTTAAAAATGCAGCACACTCAAAAAAAAAAACCTTCTGCACAACCCATTAACCATAAAATGACAGTTAAAAAGGACTTTCCCTGCCAGAGAAAAGAGAGGACAAGACCACAAATCTATATAAAGGTTGTCCTGTAGATGCTGGGCATATGGCTTTGCCCCATGTGAAAAAGCACCTCTTCCCCCAGAAAATCTACTGCATAGGTGAAGTCACTGTTTCTTTGTAGACAATAGCTTTCTGAGATCTCTAATGAGAAAGGCTTTCAACATGGATGCACATCTTTCTCTTTCCTCTTCTTCCCTCCCCCTTCCCTTTGACTTCGGGAGGCAGCTAAAGTGGCACCTGCTTTCTAAGGGCAGATTCACACACATGCTCGTTCTTTACTGGATAAACCTAATATCAACTGATGGTGAAGAAACAAGCTACCATCATCAGGTTTGCAACTTTTCATGTCACCACAAAAGCATAACCCTTCTCAATGAAAAAAGGCCACACCTTCCACGGAAAGTCAGAAGGTGATGTTCACACCATGTCTGAAGCTACTCTGCTTCCTTCATTCTTTTTTGGGCAGTAAAGCCTAAGATTTGTGAACCAGTTCACAGAGCCCAACTGTAGGCAAGAGTGCCAAGCAGAGAAGTTGTTAAAAATGAGCCTTTACCTTGGGTGGCTTGATAGTACTGCGGGGTGGAGGCAGCTTCCAAGCAGAAGGGATCCTCCAAAGAGGCTTCACTTTAATGTCTTCATACAGGTTCTCCTTAGCAGGATCTAGGCAAAAGAAGCCGCTTGAAAGTGAGAGGTACAAGGAGAGCAGATGATCACATTTGCTGGCAGAAAGGAAAAGACAGAGGAAAAGGGAAAAAGGAACAAACTAGATCTGCATCTTAATGCAACTATTGCCAGCAAGAGAGAAAGGGGAGGGAAACTGGGAAAGGTGGTGCTTACACTTAATAATAAATCATGATTTCTGGCTTATCCTGGTTTACTACAAATGGGCTCCACACTGGTACAGGTAAGCATGTTCATTCTGCTCTGCTCCAGTCTCTTCCTGCTTACACAAGCAGATAAATAAACCAGAAACTGAGACTTTTGTGTTACATCTGAATTAGGCATCGTGGTTTATTGATCTCGGACACATCAAAATTTGTGAACAACAAAGTTTGCAGAAGCAAGCAGCTCCTTGACAGTAAACCAGGATAAACCAAGCATCCTAGTTTACTGTTTTACATGCAAACCACAGCCAGAGAAAGCAAAGGAACAAGATACATCACAAGTCTCCACCCTTCTCCTCCATCCACTGCCTTCAAGAAGGGAAACAATATTCCATCACTAGACACAAATCAACAGTGATCCATAACTTAACTTTGGCAACCCACAGAGCCAGGAACGTGGCAGAAAATCTTTCTTCAAATTATTTCAATGTGTTTCTCTCAAATGACTTAGAAACTTACCAATAATGTCCTCATAGAGGTTGTCCTCTGACTGCGTGCAATAGAGACGGACATTGGTGGTACCATTCAATTCCTCATGGAGTTTTTGGTACTCCATGGCGGCTAGCCGGTTTCGGTAACCTTGAATGTCCTCAAACTCAAACGACTTTCTGTAAACAAAGCAAAGGGCGATCTTATCGTCTCTTAAGCCTTACATGTAACAATGTAGCATAATCTATCCAGCTCCTATCTCTTGTTACAGCTTTATTGTGCTACCTAGAGCCAAATGAAAGGTTTACATTATGCTCTGATGATTTTTAGCACGAGATGATTTTTCTAGACATTTTAGCAAAGGTAATACTGTACAGTCAGCCCTCCATTTTTGCAAGAGTTAGGGGCACGGGACCCTTGCAAAAAGAGGAAAAACCACAAATATCATTAAGTCCCCCAAACTGTATTTAACACACACCAAAAAGCACCTGTACTGACAGAATGGCTGGACATGGTTGTGCATGTGTTCCCTCACTCACCCACACAGGCAGGAGGGTGAAGTGATTGGTCTATCCCTTCTCTCATCTCATCTCCTTCACCCCTCCCACCCGTGCAAGTGAATGAGTGCACACATCCTCCTCCTGTCCCATTCCCTCCCCTCCTGCCCGCCCATGGATGTGAGTCAGTGAATGTATGAATGTTCCCTCCTCCCCTCCCCTTCTCCCCTACAAGTAGGCGAGTGAGTGAATGCGTAGACCCTCTCTGCTCCCATCCGATCCCCTTTCCTCCAGTAATCCACAAATAATCAAATCTGTGAAAGTTTAACCTGCAAATGTGGAGGGCTGACTATAAACCTTTTGAGGAAGTTCAGCTTTCATTGACCAGAGGTACAATAACAAAACAAAGAATCTCTCAAAGCTATTCATACACATGCATACACACTAATGGAATGAATCAACAGAGGTTTTAAATTCCACATCAGCTTTCTCTAACCTGGTGTTCTCCAAATGACCATGCTGGATGGGTATAATAGAAGTTACTATCCAATACATCTGGAGAGTACCAAGTTGAAAAAGGTTGTTCTATCTCATGAACAAATTCATGTGGAGGACACAGATGAGAAGTCCATCTCCGTTCATTCCCACATTCAAATGCCAAAAGCCATAATCCAATGGAGTGGTAGACACACTTAAGTCCATTTGCCCAGAATTAGCTCTAGCTACCCACATCATGTGTTTTGCATTGAGAACAGCTGGAAAGCAACATCTTTGTGGCTCAAGAGCTTCTTTTGTTTTCCTTTTCATAGCAATGACAACAAAAAGCATTCAAGTCACTTTTATCTAAAGTTAATCACGGTTTCCAAATCAAAATTTGGAGATCCCCACACTAGAAAGTCAAGGATGGTAATAACCTTTGATAAACACTGGCTGACCTTGGTAGCTGGCCCAGAATATTCACCTGCTGCATAATCTGCCCCTTGCAAAGATGGGAGATATATGCCTCAGAAAAAATAATTTTCTCTGTTTTATTCCTACTGATGATTTCTTCTGTCTTTATTACTTTTTGCCTGTTCTTAATGAACTGGCAAAATCAAAGAAGTTCATTGTGGTTCAGAACCTTCTACTTCCATCTTTTGCAGCAGTAACAACAAAATTACAAAAGAAAACTTGATTTGCAATTCTTGTCTGATTCTTTTCATATAACAAGCATGATAACTTTATGCTGAACAAAATTTCATGTAATACATTTTCTATTCCTAAAGTAGCAAACAGACTTTAAATCTATAAAGGGTGCTAATATGATGCTTTAATTTTTTTCTCCAGAAAGCTGTCTCCCTGCCCCCATGACTTTCAAATTTCCAAAAACTATACACCTCAAGAGGAAGGTATGGTCACCATAAGAACTATGACCAATTCCAAAAGTCAGTAAGATCGGACAGCCAAGCACACTCATCAGTAAAGGTATGTATACATTGAGTGTTGAAGGAAATCAAAATTCTGTACCAGGGTAACCCAACTAGTGCCCCAAAAGCTACATTTTGTACTCACAAATAAAGAATTTGTTTTATGGAAGAAAATGTGCTTGTCATTCAAACACAGCTCTTAAAGTTCTGCTCAAACATTTTTGAAGTTTACCTTCACAAACGTAAGGTTTCCTCTTTATTAAATAAATAATCATAAATGAAAACATCCACCTTTCCAGTGCTGGATTTAATTTTAATACCAAATTGTGCACACGTGCTGAATGAAGGACAACATGCAGACAGCTCACTCTGAATGCTACCCTGCATGTCAAACAGTGGTGGAAAAAGAAAGACTGTGCTCCTGGGCTGTTTTTTTTCCTCTATACTGCATGGACAAAAATAACTGAATGAACCAAAACTTTGTTCTAAGTGTGCTTATTATACAGAAGCTTACAGATTTTCGGCTGGAAGATTGTGTGGGGGTAAGAAAGCAAAGGGATGCCTGACTGCTTCCTAACACAGGAGTAAGCTATGCTATTCAAGAATATCAGCACAGCAAATTGCTGTGAAGTACAAAATCCATCAGCTGACCTTACGTAAAGAACAGAATTTGCATGTGCACGTGCCTTCAAATTGCCTGTCAACTTATGGTGACCCCACAAATTTCATAGGGCTTTCTTAGGCAATGCATACTCAAGAGATGGTTTTGCCAGTTCCTTTCTCTGAAACACAGTCTACAGAACACAGTTTTCACTAGTGGTCTCCCATCCAAGTAGTAACCAGGACTGATTGTGCTTAACTTCCAAGACCAGATGGGGTCTGGTACCTTTAGAGAATTTATAGGAGAGATCATATTAGACCCTTGAGTAGCACTGGTACAAAGGAATAGTAACAATATAATAAATAGATGCAAATAAAAAAAAATGATAACCCACCTCTTGGATCTTCCTCGGATTCCTCGGCTGGCCACTTTCTGCTCAGGGTCATGGGAGGTTGCTGGGGGGCAGCCACCATTACACTGAGGTTCATGGGGCTTCCTCTTATTGTGGCCACCATCAGAGCAGTCTGCATGGTCCTTCTCAGAATGATAACGGAAAGTCCTTCGTGGTTTGGGTACCGGGTTGATGGCTCGCTGCTCCTCTTGGCCCTCAACATCACAGTATATGTTCTCCGAGCTCTTTGTCAGAGCTACAGTCAGCACTTTCTCTGTAGAGCCACAGCTTTCACAATTCCTTTTCAAGTCCAAAGCTACAGATGGAAAAGCTTCTATCTGTTTCCACAGGTCCCGTGAGGTATAGAAGTTCCCTGGTGGCAGCCTTTCCCCTTGCCATTCCTGATTGGCCTCTTCTTCAGACAAAATGCCACTGAGGAGCTGCCCAACCCCAGGCTTCTCTGAAGCCTCTTGGAGTCTCTCATCCTCTTCCTCTGTCACAGGACAGAGATGAGAATTTTCCCGGAAATCCAAGCCAAAGCTCTGAACATTTGATAGCCCTCCTTCATCCCTGCCGTGCCTGAACCCTGTTGGTTTCTGCTGGTTGTCATGGCCATATTTGATCCCAAAGTCTTTGGGTTTCTGCCTTTCCTCTTGGCAGCCCCCTTTTGTCCTTCCCTCCCACTGAGAGATTTTTTGCTTTATATTCCGGCAGTGGCTACGAGAGAGAGTTTGCACAGCAGAACGTGAAAAGTTGGTGTCTACACTCCCCATGGGATGCATGGCAGGCAGTCAAGCTACATTTACTCCAGCCCCATCACAGCATGCTGCCTCCCAACTGGATATCAGTGAGTTGTAATTCCAAGAATTAAGGCTTTGTTGATCTTCAATCAAATCCAATTTACAGAGTAATCCAACTTTTCCACTGGAAGGCAAAGCACAACCAGGCACAACCCTGCAGGGAAAAGCCAAAGACAGAATATCCATTAGAGGGGAGGAAGGAAATAGTTATGTTCAATATCACAACATACAAAATCTGTAAATCTTAAAGGTGTCACAAAATACATTTCTACTCTCACTCCCAAAAGTTAATTTAAGTGCCTCTCCACAGACTGCATAGCAGTAATTACAGTTTACAACTCAGAATCCATCTGACCGGCAACTGCATCCAACCTCAGTGTCTGAAAAGTGAACCAATATAATACCCATTTCACCCATTTTATTTTAGGCCAACACCTAAAAAGAAATTTCAAATCTCATTTGTGAGCTAACCCTATAGATGCCATTATTATAGTATTCTATCAAAGTTAAGAAACAAAAAGGAGTCTAATACTTCCCAGTCTGTGTGAGAGATTGACCTTTTATGATTCACCCACTTCTACTCCCCTAAACCCAGTAAATGAACACCCTAGTGAAACTTGATGTACAAGATGGGCAGCTCCTACCCAGCACTCCCAAAAGAATTAGTGCACCATCTTTCAAATCTGAACAGATTTTCTGTGGGAAGAAAAAAGGGAAGAAGCAGTAGGAAAACATGGGAGGGTTACAAATGGGAGCAGAGGGCATCTGGACTTCCCATAGAATTCTGCAAATGAGGCAGGAAAATTGTACCACAAAAGCCTTGCCAGGACATACCAAGCACCCATCTTTTATCACCTTTTAATGCAACAGTGCTTAACACTGCAACACGGGGGAGAACAGCAAAGCCAATCTTATAGGGAATCAGTACATCTTAATATCAAGCCCATTATCCACTCCACTGGATCTTGTGGTCTCTTTTAATATAAACCAGAAAAATATCATCATGCAACAAAATTTTCACTAACACAAAAGGAACCTTAATCAGTGACAGACCATATCAGAGGGTCTCTAAACCTAAGGAGAATGAGGAAGCAGGTGGATAGAAGTCTGAATGCAAGTTTCAGCAGAGGCTTTTCAGTATATAACATGCTCCCACCAAGAAAGCTACCCAGATTCACAATGCTGACCAAGTGCCTTCAACCTGGCACCATCAATACCAGTTAAACCAGAATCTCAAGGGGATGATAGGCACTGTAGTTCAAAACATCTGGAGGCTGCTAAGTTGAGTCAGACTAGTCACTCTAACTCAGTGGAAATATGCATGCAAGAATCTATCACTCTTCATTTTTGCAACTTTTCCATATCCACATTCAGTCTTCCCAGCATTCTTATATCTAGAAGAAATTATAAATGAAATAGTGGAAGCAAGGCAAAGAAATCTAGAGACAGCAGGAGCACAGGATTAGCTGACAGCATGACAAGGGAAAGCTGGCTGATAGTAAGCATGCTCACTGTAAAAAACCAGCGAGCTTCAGTGCCAGAACCCGAATGATTGGCAATTTATAAAACAGAAGGTAGATTACAATGCTAGACTGTGTCTGAAATACTACCACTCTCATGGTCTCCTTTTCTTCAGACTCAACCCTCAGCACCCTTACTGAAAACATTAGCAAGGTAGCACTCGTGCCTGACGCTGCTTCGTTTCATAAACAGGAAAACAGGGTGAGACAGTGATGCAACCCACCCACAGCAAAAGCAGCGCAGGTGGCAGAGATGAGGCTTGAACCCAACAAGGTTGATTCTTGGGGTTCTGTTCGCTCCACACCCTGTACGATGGCAGAGCAATGTGATGTCTTCCCATCCTTTGTACAGCTGGCTCCAAGTGCCTTCCCAGGCCCAGGGTTGCTTCAGAGTTTGGTACTGGTGCAAGAGTATCTGCTCTGTGGACTACACATCCTTAAGGTAAGGCAACTGCAGAAAAAATAGCAAATTGGAGGGATTTGCTACAGGACACTCACTCACTCAACATCTTTGCTGTTGCCCTGTCAGGATGGTCCCACAGTCAGTGCTACGAACAGCTGTCAATGCCAAAAAAAAATTTAAAAAAAATGGGGAAGACAATTTTTTGTCACCATAAGGCAGTACAAGTGCTGCAGAATTTCTAACAAAAACAAATCTCTACCCCCAGCAGACAACTACAGCACTCAGAAACTGCATGAAAAATAAACTGGCAAGAGAGTATCTCATACCAGCAGTACTTTCACGGTCTACAGAGATATTATTTATTCAGGAATAATAACAGAATATTCAGGAAAGATTAAAGTCCCAAAAGACACTCTCAAAAACTTTAGGAGACAACATAAAATATTTCCCAGCTTTCATTTGGAACCAAAGACTTGTATACAGGGTAGCTGAGGTTTTTTTTGCTTACTGGCATGGTTTCTCAGCAACTGTGCAAGACAAGTATTCTGCATGGTTAATCCAGCCTTGACTGAAAGGTAGGAGCATTAAAGACACACAGAGCCTTCCAGTCAGTGGAGAATTTCTTATCTTTTAGTTTCTACAGGTATCTGGGCTCAGTGTTTGCTGCGCAGCTAGAGTCCACATGGACATACTCACCATTTTGTAACAGTCACTCTGACAGGGCAGACAAAGCCCTTTCTCACTCTGTCAGACCCTTCTGCTTCCACATGCAGCCAGGACTGACTTCCTCCTAGAGTTTTAAGAGGTTCTCCTCCATCCCTTGCACACAGAAATAATAACTATAAATAGGCCTGTCTCAAAACATCCTGAGCATCTGGGAGTTGCCCTCTTCCACAACTCTTCTGCACAGCCTAGATTAGCAGGAGTAACAGCATGGACACTCTCCAAAGTTACTAGCTGGCATCAAGTGATTATGGAACAGCTGTTAAAATCCTTGGAAGAAGCAAGGGGGAGGCTGACTGGTAGAGGTGGGGGAGAAACTATGAATTAAGCAATCAACAAATGGAAACACAGCTGAATATCCCCATATTCTCATTACTCCCTGTAGCTGTCTAATTTTTTGCCTTTTTATAGAGTTCTTGGCCATTTTCTTACTCACAGCTGCATCATTTGTACTGTCCATCACCTCATCTCCTTTCAGAATCAGACTCTGCCTTTCCCCCAAAGGCACAGCTTAAAGGCTAAGCTCCACACTCACATGATCTTTCTGAGTCTTTATCAGTCATATTTCCACATCAAGGGAAGTGGGAGTAGAGATTGTAAAGACCTATTGTTTTCCCCACATAAAAGACTCTCTGCAAGCTGACATCAGGGAGTGGTTTAACATATAACCTTTCCCCTGATGAAATAGATTTCTGTATCTTGTTAGTTATTTTTTTTTATTTTTCAAGCCCCTGAAGTGGTTGCAGTAGAAGAAGGAAGAATTTATCATGTAAGTTAACTGTTATGTTTCCATCATCTACTGGTAACCTCCTTCCCACTTTCTACTTTCCAAATGATGAATCTCCAAGATGACACTAGGCACCAAAAATCTAAAGCAGTTTCTGACATCATCTCACATGATGTTCTGCCATGCTACTGGTAGGCAGAACCAGAACTTTTTTAAAAAATACTTTTGGTGACTACATCCCCCAGAAACCCTAATGGTCACGTTGGGTAGGTGATTCTACGACTTGTTTTAAAAAGTAACTTTTCCAGGTTCTGGGTAGAACAATGAAGGAGAGTCATAATTTGGATGACACTGAAAGTAAACACTTGAGTTCTTATGCAGTATAGAACAGAGTTCTCTACAGATGAGGGGAAACGTTCAAGAGCCAAACGTCATTAATGAAGTACAATCAAAACCACAGAACAAAATAAGAAAATAACAATTCAGTAATACGCATTCTTCTTTAAAGAAGTCTGCAGCCCACTTAATGAGCTGGCCAACAGGCAGCTATGAGCTCTCTTCTCTGTTCACTCGCTGACACAAAGAAGTTATTTTTTGTAACAAAACCATGACCCTTAGGAACAAATGGGAACAGAAAGAGATAAAAGTGTATTTAATAGGGGTGGGAAAAGTGTGGTCTACAGGCCACTTGTGGCCCTTGTGATCCGTAGGTACAGCCCTTGAGATACCCTGTCCAGCTCCCAAGCCCACCAAAGAAAGGGTTTTTTAAAAAGTTTGGTGCCACATTTTCAGGCATTTTTTTTTGTCCTCAAATGGGCCAAAACTGCCTCAAAATACAATATTTTTCTTTCCCTAACCCTGCAAAGCCCCCCCCCCAATCTCTCCAAAACACCAAAAAACAGGGGGGGAAATAGCCAAAAAAGGTAGACTGAAATGACATCACATCACTTTGTGCATGCACAAAACTGGTACAGCCTGCTGCATAAAATGGCCCCCACCTCCTGTGCAGTTGTCTACCCTTGCCCTCTAAGCTGGCAGATTCACAGACCACAGTTCAAGGTCTACAAGGTAAAAAGTCTGATTGGTGGGCCATGGGCACTGAAAATGGAGAGCAATCGAGACCTGTCCTTGCTGGCCTGGCAATTTTGAATAAGAGGAGAATAGAGTGCCCATTCAACTCAGAGCAGCAGCAGAAGAAGCAGAAGTAAAATCTAAGTGGATTCATCACCCTCATGGCAATGGATCAACTGGCCAGTTGTGCTCTGGTAAACATGCACATGCCACTTGCATCAATTGGGGACGGCAGACACATGTTAAAAGAGCCACTTTTCTCAATAAAGCATATGGAAGCAAGAAATCAGACATTTGCCAAAATGGGACACCTCCTTCTACGGAAATATTTGGAGCCATATTTAAACATATACCTACCATTCCAATTGGCAAGGCTGCATTTTACCTCCCAGTTTCACTTTTACACTGAACATATGTAAAGCTGATTTAGATTCGAAGGAAGGAGGCTTTAAAATTGCAGGAAAGAATATCAACACTTTAAGATATGCAGATGACGACATACTACTAGAAGACAATAGCGAAGACTTGGGACTACCGAAGAAAGTCAAGGGAAAAAGTGCAAAGGCAAGATTATAGCTGAACATTAAGAAAACGAAAATAATGACTACAGAAGATTTATTTAACTTTAAAGTACCAATGAAGATCTTGACATAGTCAAAGATTTTCCATACTTTGGCTCAGTCATTAATTAGAATGGAGACTGCAATCAAAAAATCAGAAATAAGGGCCTTTCTGGACTACACTGTTATAGTCCTATTATTCCACTTTTAACATCCTATGGAATCCTGCGGCTTGCAGTTTAGGGAGAAGCATTTAGAATTCTCAGCCAGAGAACTCTTTGGCTTCAGTAAACTACAAACCCTAGAATTCCACAAGATATTGAAGTGGAATAATAGTACTATAATAGTGTAGTGCAGAAAGGCCCTAAGACTTGGAAAGGCAACTATGAAGGAACTAGACAAGATCTTAAAGTATAAAGACAGGTCATTGAACATCAAAGTCAGGATTATTTGTGCCATCATATTTCATATTTCCAATTCCTATATATGATAGTGAAAGCTGAACAGTGAAGAAAGCTAATAGGAAGAAGATCAATTCATTTAAAACGTGGTGCTGGAGAAGAGTTCTGTGGATATCAGGGACTGCCAGAAAGACAAATAAATGGGTCCAAAAACAAATCAAATTTGAACTCTCCCTAGAAGCTGAGATAACTAAACTGAAACTGTTGTACTTTGGATATATCATGAAAAGATATGGCTCATGAGAAAAGACAATAATGCTTGATAAGGTAGAAGGCCGTAGCAAAAGAGGAAGACCACATTACTGATGGATCAGGGAAGTCACAACCTTGAGTCTGGAAGACCTGAGCCAGGCTGCTGATAATGAGGTGACCTGAAAATCTCTCATTCATAGGGTCACCATAAATCGAAGTCACCTTGAAGGCAATTAGCAACAAACACAACAGTAACATCTTGCCATTCACAACACATGCAGTTTGCAAGTAGTTATTCTTAAAGTCCAAAAGAAATGGTGCAAGTGGCTGGGAAATGCAGAGCTTCCCAGATGTTCTTCAATTCTAAGGCCCTTTCCGCAGCTTACGTGATTCCGGCGTGGGCGCGCGGGGATCACACGAGCAGCCTCTTGTGAGAGGCACTCATATCCCCTCTGCTTCTTCTCCGGAGCAGTTCCCTGCTGGCTGGCAGAAAGTGTGAGGGCTCCACCTCTTCCTTCCGCAGCGCAGCTGGGTATTTTGCCAGGCTGCGCTGGAGGAGGAAGCACGAGGGCTGTGTCTCCGAAGGCTCTGCACACAAGGTAAGTGTGTGTGGGGCCCCAGAGCAACACACTATCACGCATCATTTTTGGCAAGAAGCCGAAAATGATATATTGCGTGATCAGTGCCTTCTGGGCCCGGCAGCGTCACACAATTGCAAAGATGTCATATGGAATGGTCCTCGCAATCGCACAACGCTCCAGAGACCCTTTCACATGAGAAATGGCATACGAAAAGGGCCTATCTCCCTTAAGCTACAGCCAATAGTCAGAGAAACGAGAAATGCAATTCAAATGACATCTGGAGGGCTGTAAGTTCTCCACCCCTACCCTAGAGGCAAAGTTATGGACCTCCGATAGTAATAATTAGAGGGTTTTTTCCCCCTTCTATAAGTCAAGTATGCAATAGCTGATGGTTAAGTTTTTAAACTGTCTATCCATTGTCAGACACTCCTTAGTCATAATTCAACATGTATGAGGCACAAGTTTCCACGCTAGGAGTAAACCCAAGGAGTAGGACTTTTTCAGGGGGGAAACTGGCTTATACAGGAAGAACAAAGGAATACTTTCCCCCAACAACCATCTCCTATAATTCCCACCCAGTCCCTCTCTTTACCCCTGCAAGAATAGGGTTGGAGGCATCCCATTTATCAAGTTGCTATATAGCTCCACCTTCAACCTCAGCCTCATCAACCTTCATGGTATTGGCCTATTTTAGAAGGCACTTGTAAGGATTGCTGAGATAAGAGGAATGGAGCACATTAAACACTTGAAGGTGTTTAGTAAATAATAAATACTGTCATCATAATCATCATCATAGATTAAAAGCCATATAAAAGAAATAAGAGAGGTCTTCACAGCATTGAAGCGATAGTCCCATGGTGGAATAACTTCTCTCAGCCTCCTTACACTGATGTACATATAGCAGAGGTGTGGTAAAGACAACAGGTTAAATATCCACATGAATCTTCATTAGTTTACTCTCTGCTTGGGCCTGAGAGTGACAAGCTGATAGCCCATATGAGTCAACTAATAGCATCATGCAAAGCTGGTTCAGCTTCTGTTGGTTCCAGCACATGACACAATGAATGACACACAAAAGCAACCAGAAGAGGAACTTTAAAAAAAAAAGAGTGAGATAATCCCATAAATCTTTTGCAAATGCAGCCACAAAACAAGAGACAAACAAGAGTCACTGTGTGCTTTTTAAACTTTTCTGTGGGGTCCTACTGTTTAAAAACACAACTCTGTTTGGGGCTTTCTGGAAACAAGGCATGATTCACCACAAATCAGATGCACTGGCAACCAATACACTGTTATAGTACTATTATTCCATTTTAACTACTACGGCAATATCCTACAGAATCCTAGGCCATTTCTGCACCTTACTCATCGCCATCATCGTCCCATCTTGATCCCAGCAGTGCCACTGCAGGGATGGGAGCATGACATGAACACCCCCTTCTGCACCGGGCCAGCTGCCTGTGGAAGGGTAGCGCAAGCCTTCCTTCAGCAGTGCAGCTGGTCATTTATTGTGTTGCACTGGGGAAGGATGCGCCTAGATTGCGCTTCCTCCCTTTCCGCACAGCCACCAGTGATGGGAGTGCTGTGCGATCAGAGGCCAATACTGGAATTTTTCCAGTAATGGAATATCCCACGATCACGACGGGTGGGGACACATTAGCAGCGGGACTATGGTGATGTCGTGTGAAAGCACAACTCGCAGATCAGCAGCAATGCATCCCCATCGTGGGACAGTGACATCCTGTGGAAATGACCCTAGGATTTGCAATTTAGGGAGAAACATTTAGAATTCTAAGCCAGAAAGCTTTTGGGCCTCACAAAACTACAAACCCTAGAATTTTACAGGATGTTAACCATGGCAGTTAAAATGGAATATAGCGCTATAATTGTGTAATGTGATAATGACCGAAGGAGTTCAGCAGAAAGAGGAAGTATTTCCTCACACTTACGCATCCTTACGCATATAGGCATGCCTCTGTTAAAACCTCTGACAAAGAAGCTCCTTTTTACAATGTGTTATATTGAGCCAGCCCTACTTTTCCTCCTAGCCCTGTTTAGCAGCAGGGTTTTGGTTTTTTAAAAACAAGCATCAGCATTGGGAGAACAGTGAAGAAGAGCTAGAAAAACACAGAGTTTTGGTGTTACATTCCAGCAATATATCTGCAGTAAACACTGCAATAAAACTTGAGCTGGGAAAAGAATGGGATTCTACTCTAGCTGAATGTACTATAGCTGTACTATACAAAAGGCAAGGTGAACAGCAGCTGTCTCCAGAATCCCTTACTGAGAATGCATGAATAACAGAATAGAGGTCCTTTCCACACTACACTGTTATAGTGCTATTATTGCACTTTCAACATCCTATGGAATCCTGGTGTTTGCAGTTTAGGGAGGGGCATTTCTCAGCCAGAGAGCTCTTTGGCCTCAGTAAACTACAAACCCCAGAATTCCACAGAATGTTGAAAGTGGAATAATAGCATTATAACAGTGTAGTGCAGAAATGGCCAAAGATAACTCACACTACACGGCAAGCCCATCACTGGGACCAAACTGTCAAGCAAGTTTACCAGGAAATTCAATGCTATTCAGGTCTGTCTGCCTTGTCTCAGTCTTCTTTTTTGCCTTCATTTACTCGCTGAAAACCATGATCCACTGCTGCTGTTTGAGGACAACAGACTGTCCCTAGCTGAAGTGGAAGTAGCAATGTGTAAATGAGAAGAGCTTATCTTGAGCTCTCATTCAGTTTTCTGGCATGACTGTTTGACAGTCACCCATGTTCAATGCTCAGCTGAACAGCATGCACAAGATTTCAGAAAGTTTACTTTTTTGGACTACTGCTCCCTGAATCTTCCACCAAACAGTGGCAGTGCTGCTGAGGGCATTCTGGCAACTGCAGTGTAAAAAAAAAAAAAAGTCCAAAGTAAAATTTTCAGTTTCTATACAAGATCTCTTTTTATATTACATCTGTCTCCAGCCTTCAGTGTCTTCATATTCTCTCAAGAGCTAAAACTACAAAGAAGCAACTGCAGATACTCCTGTTGTGCTGACATGTTTGCTGACACACCCTACATCCTCTGTGCATCTTGGCCTTTGTCACCAAGACAACAGCCTCAACTGAAAAAACTGGATAGGTAAAATGGGATACTATCAAATACCTCCCTCACCATGTCTTACATACAGCTTCCCAGATCCATCTATGCTCACTTCCCTATCTGCAACACCCCAACCAAATTCAAGAAAGCCATGGGTGAACGACTGCATAAAGCAAGTGATTAGTATAATCCATCTTAAAAATAAGTTGACAAATATTTCACAATGAACCAGCACCTTATTAGCAATATCTTCACTAACTGCACAGAACAATTCTCTTCTGAAGAAAGCCATCAGACTGAATGCTGGCTTGGAAGGCCTGCCATCTGCTCTGGAAACAAGTTCCTTAGAGCAAGTGTGTAGAAAGGGAAGGGGGAGAAGTTCAGTTTTAATTAGCAAGTCCCACCCCTCACATTCCTCTCACTATATATTGGCAGCCTCCATGAACATTCTTTTGGAAAGCAAGATACATATTATGTAGATCGGTACATAAGTAAGTGGGTGGATGGGTGGAGAAGAATGTGTGAGGGCAGACTGTGTTTAGCAGGTAGTGAGGAAAACCTACTCCCAAGCACTATGTATCATTCCTTTACATCTTCTAAGATCCACCTCAGGTTTGGGCTGAACTTTAGAACAAACAAAAGCCCTAGATAGAGATAGATAGGCAGACAGACAGACAGACAGATAGGCAGGCAGGCAGCGGTGTCCCAGTTGTAAATACTCTCCCCTTAGACTGATGCCAGCCCTGGCGTCATTCTTGCACTAAGTAAAAACAGGTTTTTGTTAAAGCCTTTGGGACCTAATTGATTTTATCCAAATCTGTGCATGAGCTGTGCTTTTAAATTATTTAAAATGGTTTCCATTGTCTTGTTCTGACCTGTCAAATTATGTAAGTTGCTTTCACTCTGCTTAAATTACTTTCTACTGTTTTATATTACTTAATTTAGTTGAACTGATTTTATTCTACACTTCTCTGAGATGCTATGATATTGAGTGGAATAGAAATATTTGAATACATAAAATGAATTTTAAAAACAGTGGTTAGAATTCATGATCACAGTTATGAATGAATAATCTAGAGTTATGTATTCATAACTGTTTTGTATTATGATCTGTACATATTCAAAAGTGTAGGGAATACCAAAGGATTCTAAAAGTCCTGCATTCCTGACTTACTGGGCTGCAGCTGCTGTGAGGGACAGGGACCTGTTCTCCTGTTGACCAGAGTTCAAAAGACATGTATTTCCAACCCCTCCTATAAGACATTTCCATTACAAGAAGGAATTGCAACAGGGACCCTGCTGCTGACTTCACACTGAAGATTGCTTGCAGGAGGGGATGGAAATACCAGCACTGTATCCTGATCAACAGGAGAACATTTCTTTGTTGCTCACTGTGGCTGCTGCAAACTCAAGATTTGGGGGGTATATTTAACTATGTAGCTGTTCTAGAATCTCAGCCAGTGTTTTGTCACCCAAGGTAAAAGCAAGCAGTCACTGACTCCCAACCCTGGTGTTCCTCTCCTCTGCCTAGCCCCTAGGCAGAGAAGTCAGAAAAGTTTGGACTACAGATTACTTCTGTGGACCATAGATTCTTTGGACTGTCTCAGATTCCCCCAGGCAGCAAGACCAATAGGGGATGTGGGAACCTATAGTCTAACACTGTACATACATATTACATATTAGATTCCTAGGTCAGTATCCTTCTAGTATGGCCATCATCTCCAAGATGGCATGTTTTTATAGTAATAACTCTAGGATACCTGTACCCAAAACATATAACCCTTGCCAGTATAAAGGTATTTCTCCTCTCCCCACGATGTCTAGCAGCTTTTTAAAATATAAATTGTCTATTTAAAACAAAAAAGGAAGACCATATTTACCATTCTTCCTTGTAACCAAAATTTAATAATGGGGGTCCAGATGTTTTGGCCTACAACTGCCACCAGCCCCACCCAACATGGCCAACGGTAAGGGAGGATGGGAATTGTAGGCACAAAGATTCCTCGCTCTGATATACTGCATAGTATCAGAGCACCAGATCCCATCAGATCTTGGAGAGAAAGCAGGATCAGGCGTGGTTAGTACTTGAATAGAATGGGTTTGATTTCAGAGGAAGGAACTGGCAAAATGATCTCTGAGTGATTTCCTTGCTTAAGAAAACCCTATGGAAAATTCATGGGGTCACCATAAGTTGAGAGGTGAAGCTACTCACTAACTAAGTTTTTCACTTCTTTCAGGGCAAGCTCCTCCACTTGTCTTTAGTATGTTGCTCCCAGAACTTGATAAGTTTCTTAAAGATGTCTCATTCCTTTTGTCTCTGAAAAAAGACCAAACCAAAAAGCTGGCTATTCCTCTTGCTCTGAGGCACAGCCCTGTATGGGCGTCTATTAAGTCTCCACACCCAAAGGGAAGAAAACAGTGCTAGTGTTTGAACTTGCACAGGCTTGCAGACCCAGTATCTGTAGCTGTCATCAAGGCAGGTGACTTTCGTCTTGGAAAAGTCTACTTTCTTGTGTTGTGGTAAGGTGCTTAGCAGAAAGCAGCTGGCCCAGCCTTTATTTCTGTATAGATCAGTTGCTGTCACAACTTGCCAGCCATGTCTCCAAAAGAATTCACTTCAGATTCTCTGAAACACTATCAAAAGTCATAGTTCACTGGTATGTCCTTCAATAGGACACACTGAACAACAGAAAACAGCAGGTTCTCTGGAGTCACACAAAACCAACAACCTTCTTTCTAAAAGATCATGAATTTGAGATTGAATATTTCACTGAACCAGCCTGCAAACTCCCTTCACACCTGGACCTGGGCAAATTCAAGCTGATTAGACTCACATCAAAACAAAAGACCCCCCCCCCAGAAAAGGCAAGGAATAAAATCATAAGCAGTCTATCTCTTTCTGAGCTAGTACAGGGTTTTTGCTTCTCCCATACCCTAAAGGTATCAGATACTGTCTGCAGCTAAGTATGGTCAGCCCTGGTTAGTACCTGGATAGGAGACTGCCAACAAATACCAGGTGATATAAGCTATAACTCAGAGGAAGAAACTGGCAAGACCACCTCTGTTTATTACTTGCCTAAGAGATAACTATGAAATTTATAAGGTTGCTGTAGGTTGACAAGTGGCTTGAAGGCAAAAACACACACATTTCCTAGAGTTATTTGCATGTGGAAAGCCTTAGCTGTAATTCTAAAAAGTTCCCTGAACTATAATGAACTTGCCAGTTGGGAAGGAACCACAGCTCAGTACACAAAAGAAAAAATTAATGCCCAGGTAGAACTGGGAAAGACTGGTATCTGAAATTCTAGAAGTCTGTCGCCAATCAGTGTGGACTAAGAATAAGCAGAATGTAAAGTGTGATCTACTGGCATTTCTTTAAGTCACTACTACTCAAAGTCGTGGTTTGTGGACCAGTGCTGCTCCATGAGCCATCAACTGTCAGCTCACAGCAAGATTCCAGGAAATTATGTGAGGGCAATAATAATATGTCACAAATATGGTACATCAAATATGCCTCACACATGCGCAGGGGAGAGAAGGAATTACTGGTCCCTCACATTGGATAGTAAAGAAGTACTGCTCTAGGTGGTCTGCAGGAGATAAGCAAGGGGTTCAGACTTCCTAATGTATAACAGTAGTAACAACAAAAAGGTTGGGTTCCACACTAAATTAAGATTGCTGTAATTTAGAAAGTTTGGGAAAAGAGCAGGAGCGAATTTGTATGTGAAAAGACTGCAGCTTCAGTTTTGATACTACAACAAGTTCATGGGCCAAAGTATGCTCAGAGACATCTCATTCCACAATTCTGTGTGTGTGTTTTTCAAACACATACACAATCCTGCTCTAAACAACCAAACGAACCTAGTACATCCAGTAAGCTGAACACTTTCCACCACTGCTGTTGACACCACTGAGCTAGACAGACCAATGATCTAACTCTTACATAAAGAAGTATCCTATGTATTCAAATGATTCTTCCAGTTTCAAGACAATTGTGAATGCATCAAGGAGTGCTGAATGGTGCACCTCTCACTGAAGGCAATGTATAAGGCACCTGGGATGCCCCGCTGATTCAGAACTGCCTCTTACATTGCCAAAGCCAAAGTAAACTGGGTCAGCCAGAGAAATCTGGGTCAGCTAAACAAATGCTGCAGGTTCCCTCTCATATGAAAAAGGACTGCTGCCACAGTGTTTTTTGTTTGATTTACATTGTCTTGTGTTATGCGAGTTGCTGTTTTCTGAAGTTACGTTTTCAATACAAAAGCCTTCTGAAACATCATGGAGGAATCTTTCAAGTTTACATAGCTTGATCCCTTAATTAAGAAAATGACTATCTCACAGACAGGAGCAATTATGGTAGTTCCAGAAAGTTCTTTGCTTTTGGCAAGGACTTGGCAAGGAGTGAACACATATTTTTTTTCCTGCTGTTCCATGCATTCCAGACTATATTTTCTTTACCAGCAATCCCAGTTGAATTTTCACAAACTGAAACAGATTTGTAAACATTTCCAGAGAGCAAATAAATGGATCACTAGCATTAGCCTATGCCAGAAATAACGGGACATGGGTGCCCTGCCATTTCACTAGGCATTCAAACTCATACCACAGTCATGCAACCTGGCCTTTTCACTTTTAGTATTGTGAAATTATCAACAATTACAATGCATTAACATAAATGTATCCCATATTAAGTATCCCATATTAAGTATCATTACATATTGAACCTGAACATCTAGATTTGTCCTTCTTCCTCAATTATTGGTAACTGAGAACAGCAAAAGTGATGGCAATTAAGAGCTGGTTTTGAGCACTCTATTGGCTGTTGTTACTATTCCTCACAGCAGTAGTATGGTCACAAAAGTCAACTTATTATTTAGTCAGATTAGTATACTAAAGCATTTTAGATTGATTTTTTAAAAGGAGCATATTTGATTATCGTGTCAACAAACTGTTAATACCTCATATTTTAAATATTAAAAGTATCTCTTTCAAGATTTCTGCTCTGCCATACCTGTTATTTTTTCCCCAGAAATATTGTTTTACGCTTACCTTACCCAACTTGCTAGCATTAGATAGCTATGCAAGATGGTAGCAACTGTAGCCCAACACATCTGAAAGAAACCAGCCTGGAAATGGTCATTTTTAGATGTATGTATCTGGCAGAAGTTAGAAATTAGAAACTAATTGAGTTGATTCAGTTTAAAGTTTAATCAACTAAACTTCATATGAATAATTCATTAAAATACCTCCCACCATGTTCAGACCTCAGTAATTCTTATGAAAAAGAGTTACAAACTGTAAAAGAAAAGATTTCTTATGCAGGGGATCAGAAAGTACTATCCTCCAATTCAGACTTAAATCACACTTGAAATGTAGCAGGCACTACATTTATTACCAAATTTTGCAGAACTATTTGAGGTTTGTCTCACTTTGCTGGATTTTTGGCCAGCACTAATGGCAAATGGTTGATATTGTGTCATCTGTGAAAAAAATTCTGGGGAAGGAGTCGCAAAGCAGTAAAAGGCAATATCCCACCTGTAGCAATGTCAGGGCTCAAACGAAGAGCATCCTTCTTGACATTTTTGTTCAAAAGAGGGCAACTAAGAAATGCTCTTGTCAGATGACAGGCAGTCCTAACCCCTGTCTAGCACTGAGAGCCAGAACACATTTTAAATGTTTTCCATGCATAAATTCCCAACAGGATTGAATTTCCTGAAGCAACGAGTTCCAAAAGGAGAAAGCTGCCAGCATTATTGGCTAGCACTGCTCTCTTCATTGTTGAGATCAAGCCCACCCAATGAAAATGCTCCTGCGTCTGCAAGAACCTCCCTTGCTACAATCCTGCTATCACAGCAGAACGGCAGAACAAAAGCGTTAACACACGTACACATCGTCCTGGGTTTCCAGGAGGCAACTGCAGAAGCCCGCAGAACACACACAAATAGATTCCTTGCAACCACATTAGCTTTCCAAGTCCATTTCTGAACTTCACTTTTTAGCTGCAGCCATGATTTTCTTAATCATTTGAGAGCAAGCAAGTCTGCCTGCCATTTGAGAGTTGTATTCATTTGCAGAAGAACAAAGCTAACCGTTGCTGAACTCCCCAACTGCCATCAAAGGTCAAGGTTTATAGTAACCTACCCTGTCCTGATGTAAATAATACCTATCCACAACATCTGTTGTGATCCACTGTGCTACTGCAGGGGTTGAAAGATGCAATAACTAAGGCATAATAGTTACTTTAATGAATGCAACATAACAAGGGACAAGTGTAACAAGTGTAACTGTTTTGCAAACACTGTACAAAATTGTTTTTCTTTTATTAAGGGTAAAAGCAGCTGCATTTAAATGAGAAAAAATTGATTTTTTTTAAAGCATAATGGTGACAATTGAGTTACTGTAACAGTAACTAAATACTTTTTTAAAAGTAAAGTTGCAAGCTTTATGAATTCCTTCTCGGGCTTTACCCCTCTTCATTTTTATCTTACAGCTCAACACACTACACTAAAGGTTAAGCTATTACCAACCTCCTAATCCTCAACACTTGCACCCAGAATATATTTAAAATTGTCCTGAATGTAATGTTACTGACAGTTACTATTACTGACAATTAAATTACATTTGACTGCTGATCCCTTTTTAACATGTTTTAAGTACACTGAATTTCTTTTAATCTGTAAACTGCCCTGAGTTCCAATTTGGGAGAGAGATATAAATAAAGTTACAAATAACAGCAAGTTGAAAAAGAGAAGTAAAAAATAGAGAGGAAAGAGTGGGAAATAATATTTATTTCCTTGGCAATAACACGTGTCAACTTAGAGTAATTTTCCTTCAGTCACCTGAAGAGTACTGTTTCATCTTCTCCATACAGGCCAAGACTGCCATTCCTTCACTATGGCAAGTCAGAAGCAAGGTGAGAAATGCCATCAACCAATCCTGCAAAGCTGGATCCTCTGCCTCAAGCGATGCAGCTTGCCAGATTGTTAAGCAAAGTAACAGAGAAGAGAAGGTGCCAAACAACATTAAGATCAAAGCTTTTACTTCATTTGAGAAGGACCTTTGGGAAACAAACAATTGCCCTCCAACCCTCTTGATCTCTCTCTCTCTCCACAGAAGTCTGCACCTCTATGTGAAGAGTCCAGAACTGGTAACAGGTACAGACTAGGCAATCTGTGACTTCAGTTGGAAGGGCTGAAGGAAGGCCCTTTTCATCCACTGTAACTAAGGGAAGTGCTTAAGGTTTGATTTTGTCTACATCATCACCCAGTTTGCATTTTGGTTTCTCCATCCAAGTATAACTGGGGACAACTCACCCAACTGTAGCCTGCTAGCTTTATGCATGGGCAATAGGGATTGCAGCTGCTTGCTTGCAGGACAAAAGTATAATGTGAGCTGACTATGTGTTTGAGAACAATCAGAGCAGAAACTGACTGTCAACCATTCTTGTTTCAGTTCCTTCAATATGCAGCCTCTGGCTAGTTTCTACATGCCTCATAATTGAACAGAGAAGGTCCTGTTGCAGTTTTGCTCTGCCTAACTGGTAGTTATGCACCACTGAAGCTCAGAGATTGGAAAACTAACTTTTGTGGAGTACAGCTCCCAGATCCTCTAGCCACTATGGTAACCTGAATTATCTTGTGTGACTCTCTAGAGCAAAGAAGTTCTTACGTGGTGGTGGTTTTCTTTTATCCTCATTCCACTCCTTCTTCTTGAACTTCTACTCTGTAAAGACCTTGCTGTAATTAACTCACTATTGGATCTATCCCTCTACTTGCAGAATGGGAAAATACAGTGGGGGGGGCAAATTTCTGCCTTTCAAGGGCTATGTGGATTGCCCAAATTGACAAAATACCTAGATGTGGCCAGAAGTCCACATCTGGTTTTGAAAGCCAGTTGTTGTTTTTAAGGGGTTTTTTTAAGTAGGTGAAAAGGACTTCTACGGCATATTTAAAAGACGAATCACAATTTCTGGAGCCTTCTGAGAGAGGCAACTTAGTTTTTTGGTGAGAAAAGGGACAGTCTAGACAGTCTAGGGAGACTGAGGTCCACAAAAGTTGCTGTGGAATGGGGCAGCACACTTAGCCCACACCATTTTGTTCCAGCTGCAATTCCAGCCCTGCCAGGTCTTCTTTCTTCAGCATTCTATGTATTAATATGCCTTCAGCCCTGTGTTGAGATGGCATTAATTGTACATCCATATGTGTAGTGATGTGTGATCTGTGTAGACTAGGACAAAAGCACTAAATCAGAATGCTTTGTACAATTTCATAAACCTGTATTTACAAAGCTGTGTTTTGCCATAAAAAGACCAGCTGGGTCATAGCATCTTCTCCGTACAAATAACTTTGTGTGAAAAGGTGCATTTAAAGCAGGACCAGCTAAATCTCTCTTTCTTTTCATTTATGTGGATCCCAATCCAGCAAAGGGAGCTTTAAAAAGGGCAGGGGAGGGGACTCTACAGGCATTAAAGGAGCCCCCCTCTTTTAAAAAATTCCCATATGGGGGTGCATGAACGTAGGCGAAAACAGCTGTGATGAGGTCTGAATCTCTGCTACCCATGAATAATTGTGCTAATCTGCACTTGGATCCCCCACACACAGAGGTTAAAAAACAGAGAGGCTCAGCTGCATGCTACATATATAACACAGCATATGGTTTCGCCCGTAGTGAGAAGGAAAGAAGTGAGAAGCTTCTCCTTCCTATGAGAAGGCCACTGTCTTCTGGCAAAACCACAGGCATGCTGAGCAGGCTCCGCAAGTCACTTAGAGGCAGCTGTACACGGTGGCCCTGTGGGAGGATAATTGCCTCTGATAGGAGAGAGGGGCCAGCTGAGCAGCTTCCTTCTGCCTGCATGGCACCCATTTCAATCAGCTGCCAAGCTCCTGGTGCTTTCTTCCTGGCTGCAATCACAGCCCTTGTTGGGAGTACAGTATTGCAAAGTATGGTGTAAGCAGAATGATTCGTATGTGCCATTCCCCTTCTCTGTCTAGTTAAAGATCTCTGAGCTCTGCTCCAAGAGAACAGAAACGCTTAGTCACCACTCAGTATAGGAGGCCCAGCACCAGCTTCGTCACTCTCTAACACCAAGCAAAAGGCACCTCCTCTGTTTACTATTCTTGTAGGCCACTTTTCCTTTAGAAAATTCTGAGCAGCTTATAATCACGTCTCAGGCACTGGTTTATAGCTGAATGGTTTATACTGGGGTGGAAAAAGAAGTGCCTTGAGACACTTTTGGACTTGAACTTCCAGGTGCCCCCAGACCCATCAAAACTGAATTATGGAAGCTGTGGTTTTTGATGAAAAATTATCCATGCTATGATACACAAGAAGGAAGAAGAAGAAGAGGAAGAAGAGGGAAGAAAGCCCCAAACAAAGTAGGGGCTCTCTGCCCATTTTTGGTTGTTGCCCTACCAAGCTGACTTCAGGCTGTGCTTTTAAGGATGCAGCCAACAGTTACCCCCAAGGGAATGTAGTCCTCAACAGAAAGAAAGGTTCCTATTCACTGTTTCAAAAATATCCAGCACTGCCTGAATTTTCTAGACCTGGAGAGAAACACTTTTATCTGCATCATCCCAAACATCAAAAGGAGGAAGGAAGTGAGAGGAAAAAGAAAATGTGGCGGTACCATGAAGACTAACTGGTTTTTATTTTCATATGTGCTGTACTGCACCCAAAGATGTGGGTTTATATCCATGAAATCTCATGCAAAAAGAAAAAGCCATTAGTCTTAAAGGTGCTGCCACATTTCTTTTTTTCTTTTTTCTCCATCTCTCTTCCTTCCTTCTGCTTATCCTGCAAGAAACTAACATAGCTACCTTTTTGAAAACTAGCAAATATCCAAGTCAGCCCAACTTGCTTTTCAAGGTTCCTTTCTCTTACTTCGACCTTCAAACCCAGTAAAACATCCTACGCCCAGCTGGTGTCAAGCTGGGAAATCATCCCAGTGGAACATATGCTGCTTATGTGGCCACACAAAAACAGTGAAACCAAACGCTAATGCTGGATTAATCAAGGAACAGAAATGCTGGGTCCAGCTGACTAAAGCATATAACTCAGCTTTGTCAGAGCAGGCAAGACCAAGAACTGAATGACACTTCCTGTGATAAATCCGTCAAGTTGCAAAAATTTCTAGACGAATCAAAGGCTTGCATCACACCCATACGGCCACATTGATCACTCAGGTTCAATGAGAGTGCAACAGCTCAGACTAGGATACACTAAAGCAGCTCTTACAGATAGGGACAGTCCATCTTTCAATGGGATACGGACTGAAGCAGTCACAGAAATAGTCATCTGGATATAGATTAAGTTCTCTGGCAGTAGGTTCCACTCAGAAGCAGAAGGAAGAACATGCTTGTCTCAAAAAGGAAGCAACACGGTAGGGCTCAATAAAACTGTCAAACAAATTTCAATCTGTGATTGTCATTTGGAAAACCCAGGTTTCATAGCCTCACTTGTGTTTCAGTTCCCCCTCTTTAAATATCTAAATTCACATCCACATACACACAAATGGTCCTAAACAAAAAGAGGTGCAGATTTTTAATGAATGGGTGCGGCAATTTCTCCATTGCCCTATCTCCCTTCAAAGAGTGAAGACTCTCCCCAAGAATGAGTGTGGTGCATATGGAAAAACTGCTTTTCTCCCATTCTCATCTCCCTCAGGAAAATTTTCACAGTAGTGAATTTTCTTCTCCTGGACTGTCTTGAACTGTTTCCTTTTCTAAGCAGAGATAAAGGACGGTAGGTGATGCAAAACATCATTGTTATGTTATAAACATTTCCAGGGGCTGCCCTTCCTGACCAACCCACCAGGCTCTTTGGATGCTAGAATACAAAGACCCAAGAATCGTGGTATTGGAAGAGCTTCCTTCCAGTGCTAGGGTATACATGACCCTAGTCACCAAAGCAGTAGTCAACAAGACATTCAACATCAGTGCAGATGTCACAAAGAGAAACACGAAATATTACCACTTTTCCATATAACATCACAATTATAAAGTCCCACAGAATTAAGCAAGACTCATAGGTAAGTAGGTATAGGATTGCTTAAATTGTTTCTAATAAGTCATTCTTAGGAGAGGACAGGACAGAGATAGGAAGTTTTAAGACTTGACTAGTGAATTAGCAAGGCCAGCCTCTCAGAGTATATTTTTGGGTTGCTTAATTATGATGCATACACCAGCCCCTGGGCTACTTTCATTACTTCCCTGAACCTTTGCTGCAAGTATTTTACACGTATCACACGAACAGACAACAAAATTAATGAACGTAACATCACCTTACTATGTCAACATCTGCTTCCTGAATTTTCATTAACAAAAGTTAACCTGTATTAGCAAGTTCAACTTCTCCATTTCTATAAATCCAATTATCTACCTTGCAAACTAATGATTTCAATAATGCACCAATTAATGTTAATTTAACTAACTGGACAATGTCAAACATGACAATGAAATTAATCTCTCAGTTTCTGAATGTTAACCTTTCTTGCTACTACCCTTAACCTCAAAGCTGTTTAACATCTACATGAAACCACTGGGCGAGATCATCCAGAAGCGTGGGTCAGAGCGCTATCAGTATGCTGATGGCACCCAAATATATTCCTCCGGGCTTTCAAAAACAGCCTAAGCAAAGGATATTGTGTTTTCTCTGAATGGTGATGGCTGAGTGAGGAAAAACAAACTAAAGTTGATTACAGACAAAGAGGAGATGCTTACTGTCAAGGGTCCTAGCCTGGGTTTGGAGGTGTGTCAACCAGTCCTGGATGGGTTTACATTCTCCTTGAAAGACTGTGTTTACAGCTTGGAGGTGTTTCTGGATCTATTACTCCAAATGACAGGTAAGACAGATATGATGGCCAGGAGTGTCTACCATCAGTTTTGGCTGTTATGCCCCCTCCTAGAGCTAAAAGTTCTCAAGACAGTGGTGCATACACTAGTAACCTCAAGGCTGGACTTCTGCAATGCACCGTACATTAGGCTACTGCCATACCAAGCCCAGAAGCTTCAGTTAGTTCAGAACATGGCAACTAGATTAGTTACTAATACATCTATGTATTATACCAATATTAAAATCACGCCACTGGCTGCCAATTAATTTCAAGCAAAGTACAAAGCATTGGTTATTACCTTTAAAGTCCCACACGATTCGCGTCCAAGTTGCCATCAGGATTGTCTTCTCCCACATAATCCACCCCGTTTACTCAGATCCTCTGCGGGCATTTACTTCAGTCAGTCAGAACTGGGCTGGCAACTGGGGACTTTTTCTTCAGCCACCCCCAGACTATGGAATTATCTGCCAAAAGAGATTTGGCAGCTGGATACGCGTATGGATTTAAAACAGCATTAAAGACCAAGCTCTTCCAGCAGGCCTACTCAGATGCTTTTTAAATTGTAAGGCCATTTCCACATTACACTGTTATAGTGCTATTATTCCACCTTCAACATCCTGTGGATTCCTGGGGTTTGCAGTTTAGGGAGGGGCATTTAGAATTCTCAGCCAGAGAGCTCTTTAGCCTCAGTAAACTACAAACCCCAGAATTCCACAGGATGTTGAAAGTGGAATAATAGTACTATAGCAGTGTAGGGCTGAAACGGCCTAAGTCTTAAAGTACAAACTGTTTTTAATATGTATTGGTTATATATCTTCTTTTAGCAGGTGTTATATGTTTTTATCTGTTTTTTTAGCTAAAGTTATTTTTTATCTAATCTGTTGACATATTTTAATCTGTTATTGTTCCCTACCTCAATCCATAGGAAGAAGCAAGTAAGAATATCATCATCATCATCATCATTTTTTATTATTATTATTACTATTACTATTACTATTACTTTTTATTATTATTATTATTATTATTATTATTATTATTATTATTATTATTAATTGAATTAGGTTCCAAACATAACATGCTAAACTCCATACTCACTGGAAGGATTTCAGATCACTCAAGAGCTTTCACAATATACACACAGTACTTTCATTTATTCTCAATTATAAAAAGTATACACAGAGTCAAAGGTGGATTTTTCCTGCTCTGCCAAGGGAGCATTGAAATTGTATAAGGTAGAGATTCTAACCCAGGAAAATCATAATGAGTCTTTTCTAGGGCTTGTTCATCCACAATAAAAGGACACTGCACTGTAAGGGTGGGTGTATCTCTACTTTAATTATGCTTTCAACACTAAGAGTATGAGAAATAAGAAGGACTAATCACGTTGAGGGTTCACTAATCTGTGCCAACAGATCTTGAGAATGCACCCAAAGAACTCAAGCAAAGATTTCAATACCATTTGAGGCCTTCACCTTAAGCCAAACTGACTATAAAGACATCAAAATGGCTCAATGATGCCTCATCCTTGTGGGTGATCTGGGAGAAGGAATAAAAGTTTAGTGTTACCTAAAAATATCACTCACTGTTAGTAAACAGGCATCTCTTAAGAAACACCCTGTTTAACTCATCCCCAGCAAAGGTGTGGGCACAGGAAGAGTGACTCATCTAGGGCACTAAATTAGGCTGGAGCTAGTTTCGGCTCCAATCCCGTTGTTCCTCCCCCAGAATTCATCATTAGCCAGTACCCTACCACTGATATGTACCTGACATTCTTTGCCATCCGATATAGAGCCAGGGATTTAGGAGTTTAAACAGGCACAGAACTGCCCCTTGTGAAATCCTTCTAGAAGAAAATGTCACAGACCTTCCCATGCTGGAAACAAAGAACTCATATTCTTTCACTTTTTCCTACTGCTTAGCTGCTTCCTCAGAACATGCCCAGTCCAGAAAATGAATTGCACAGCTTGTCCTGTGGAAATCAGCTAACATAAGCACTTAAGATTATTCTTCAGTTTAATTGATTTCAAAAAGCACGTAACTTTCCATGGCCTGCATCTAGTATTTTTACTGCTTGACGTTTATTCTTTCCTCAGCTTGTGGCTCCTTCCTCTACATTTCGCACAAAGTTAGTTAATCTTTGGAAAGTATTCCAAAATTCCACAGTTTGTGGCTTGAATTTTGTTAAATAAATTTAGGCTAAACTTGACCTGAATTTGATTAAATTTAGTCTACATATTAGCAAGTTAACATGGTTCAGTACAACTCCCTGGTAAGGCTCCTAATAAGCACCTGTTGCAGGGTTGCTTTCAGGAGAAGGAAAATGAGAAAGAGGTAGACTGAAGGCCTGGGTATTACTCAGGACACGCTTAATTCACTGTGCCCAAATAAAATATACACAAAGACCATTTCCGCACTAGACTGCTATAGTGCTATTATTCCACTTTCAACATCTTATGGAATCCAGGGGTTTGTAGTTTAGGGAGGGGCCTTGAGGCCTCTCCCTAAACTGCAAACCCCAGGATTCCATAGGATGTTGAAAGTGAAATAATAGCACTGGAACAGTCCAGGGCAGAAATGACCAAAGTCCTGCATAATAAATAAATAAATTTAGTTAGAATAATTTTCCTTTTATACTGCACATTCAGAATTATGTTTCACTGGGACAGATGGCAGATATTCCGGCAAAATTTTTTAGCTGTCCTATATTAGTAGTCCTCGAAGTAGTGGTCTGCATACTGATGCCAGCAGGTATACCAAGTTTCCAGGAAATTATGTGATAAATTATGTGATAATATGGCAACATATGGTACTGAACCCCAACACCATGACAGCATGTGGTGTTCTACCATATCAGACAGTTATTTCACCTCCTATTTCATGAAACTTCTCTTTAGGGACAGACATGCCTCCTTCCAGGGATGGGTACTTGTTTCACTGATGTGTAGTAACCACTTGCTTCTTCTTGCCCCCACATTTCTACTGGTATAAGTAGATTGCTCTAAGCCAAGGGTGGGGAATCTTTGGCACTTCAGATAGTTTGGGCTTCAACTACCAGGAGTTCCAGCCAGCATAGGCAATGGGGAAAAGGCTGTGGAAGCTTTTAATACAAAACACCTAGAGAACCAAAAATTCTCTACCTCTGCTCTCAGCAATAGATGCAGGATGTAGTTTTGCAGTTTCTACAAGGATGAGCTACTCCACACTCTGCAGAACCAGAAGGGGACATGGGATGGGAATGATGCTGTGGTTCTCAAAAATGCCATCTAATTGGCAGTCTGCAGCACAACCAAGCTATCTGAAAACAGGATGAACCAGCTGCTCTTGGCCTTGATTTTGTTCAGAAGTTTATAGCTTTGCCAAGAAAGAGGTAATGGCAAAATCTACCATTATCACATCAATTTCTGTAACAACATTTTTTCTTGTGTGTCTTCAAGTCATTTCCAGCTTATGGCAATCTGAAGGCAAACCTATCAATGGGTTGTCTTGGCGAGATTTATTCAGAGTGGATTTGTCAATGCCTCCTCTGACACTGAAGAGCATAACATGTCCTCAGTATAAATATAGAAATATAGAGATAAATATAGAAGTATATATATATATATATATATATATGACCAAAATTTATATATATATAAAATCTATATATAGAGAGAGGTAAAGGAAATCAAGGTTCTCAATAGTAATGACTATGACAAACGAAGAAGAAACATAAAAAGAACAGAGGTGGCCGACACATAAAGAATATTAAACAGGGAAAAATTAAATGAAACGATAAAGCAAATAGTAGGAGAACCCCACAGGGGATGGTAAAGAAGAGAAACTAAAGAGACGCAAGAAAAAATTGGTACTAGGTGAAGTTAGGAAGTAGGAAAACGAGAATAATGAGGTTTAAATAAGACAGAGAAGTAAGATAGAAATAGAAGTAATGAGAGAGAAGAATAGAGAATGACACTGTTAATAGAAAGTGTAATAAATATAATTTATGGGTTTAAAAGAGCAAAATGTAAAAAATGTACATATAGGTTGTGTTTTGTAAAGAAAACAGTACAAATGGATATCTAATAGATGTTATTTTATTTACTGTTGACTGATAAAATAAAAATAATAATAATACAAAAAGAAGAGCATAACATGTCCAAGGTCACAAAAATGGGTTTTCATAGCCAAGCAAGGATTCAAACCTCAGTTTCCTGGAATCTCAATCCAACACTCAGTTAATCCCCCCCATATATATATATATATATATATATATGAGAGAATATTTGAAAATCTGAAAATTAGAATTATAATAAATATAGCACAATACAAAGGAATTTAAGAATTGTGGTCCTCAGATATCTCTGAAACCCCAAATGTGACCTCCAGTTCCATCATAGTTGCTCATCCCTCTAGTAAGTAGATCAACACAGAGATCCGAGTATTTACATCTGTCTCAACTCTTAAAAGGGGCAAGAATTACACAGGATTCCACAGGATGTTGCCATGGCAGATAAAGTGGAATCATTGTACTCTTACTGTGTAGTGAGAAAATGCCCAAGACAAAGTTGCAACGATCATTCCATAAAAGTTACAACTGTAGATCACATTTCCCATGTGGTCATTCACCTGTTTCTCAAACATGCACACTGTTTGGTAGCTATAATTAAATTAAAATGTACCATGCTGCAAGTACAGTATTTATACTACCTAGGCCATAATTCAAAAATTTTGGTCATAAATTCCAGATACCTTAAGTAATACATAGAGGTTTAAGTGTTGGACTAGGACACTGGGAGACTAGCATTCAAGTCTCTCCTCGGCCTTGAAAAGTCACTAGGTGAACTTGGACAAGTCACACTCTCTCAGCCTTAGATGAAGACCAGGGCAAACCCCTTCTGAACATATTCTGCCAATGAAAGTCTCATGATAGGTTCACCTTGTCTGCATGTGCCTTCAAGTCCCCTGTTGATTTATGGAGATCCCACAAATTTCACAGGGTTTTCTTAGGCAAGGAATATTCAGAGCTTATTTTGCCAGATGCATCCTCTGAAATATAGCCTACAGCACCTGATATTCACAGGAGGTCTCCCATCCAAATACTAACCAGGGCAGGCCCTGTGTAGCTTACAAGATCAGATAGGATCTCATGATTTCAGGGTACTGTACTGGTTAGCCTTAGGGTTGCCATAAGTCAAAAATGACTTGAAGCAGCCAACAACAATAAATGTGTGTGTCAGCATTATTTCAACTGGATTATTTTGAGATGAATAGACTGCTATTTACTGTGCTATCTACCTGAAACCCTAGGACCACACTTCAGCTACTCCTTGCATAGCCCCTGAAGGTGACAGGACTCCAATGACTCACTCCCTTGCAGCACATCTGATTATCTGGGATGCAGTGGGAAAAATAGTGCCCTTTTGCTTCTAGGACTGCAATCATGATCCCAGCTACTTGCTTTTGCGAGGTACCTGTAGCCCCTCAATTCTCCTTTTTCCATTCTCTTTCATTTTGCCAACACAAAGAATGAAGGCAAGCATGCCAAGGCAAAAGGTAAGGCAATGGTGGGGGAAAAGCATGCAAGTTTTCCTTCACCCCTCCCAAGCTCTCACCTCCTATTCCCTTCCCCCCGCCCTGGCACTGAGAACTCCCACCAAAGCAAAAGGTAAAGCAATGGGGGGGTAGACACACTCCTTCCTTCTCCTCTCTGGAGCTCCCCCCTTTCACTACCTTCCCTGTGGCCCAGGCATGGAGAAGGAAGGCTCCTGTGCCAGACCCCTAGAAGGGAATGGGAGAGGGAACATGGGGGGGGAGTTATTCATGATTTTTCCACTTTTGCAAGTGTTCTGCACCCCAAACCCTCATGAATGTGGAGGGGCTGCTATATGTACATTGCCATGTATGCATGCACAAAGGCCCCATGTCCTATCATGCTGGCAAAAGATGTGTTCCTCAGTGCTGAAATTGTTGTACATCCATGTTGTATATTATATAAATGGAAGAATACCAAGCAAGATCACCTACTCCTAGGCTTTTCACAGTATACAACCATAGAACCATGATTTCACTTTAACTCACATCACAACATTCTATGGAATGTTGTGATTTTTAGATTAAGGAGGGGTGCTGAGAATTCTCAGCCAGATTGCACTAGTGTCTCAGCAATCTACAAGCCCCAGGACTCCACAGAATGTTGCCGGGACAGTTAAAGAGGAATCACAGTGCTAGGATTATGCCGTGCCAAAGGCTCCTAGAACACAAAATTCTATATGCTTATTTGTGAGCAAGTCCTGCTGAACTCGGGGCTTTCTTTAAGATCATCACATATCATGTTCAAAATATAAGCACTGGCAGCCCATGGTTCAAGTGGGAGAGTCTCACTCCAGTGGCAGAATGAACCACTTTTTCCCATCAAGACCACAGGCCACCGCTAGACACAAATGCCCAGCACCTTCCAGAAGGAAGGGGTGATAATTAACTGGTAGAATGATATTTGTTCAAGAAGTAGGACATACATGTATACTTTTTAAAAATTTTAAGATAATCATCCATGAATTCATGTTACTGCCATCTGTGAGCTCATACTGGACAGGGCATTTCTTAACAGGTCACCACAACATGACAGCTGTACCAACAAGAACAGCTACAGAGCAAAAGTGATTCAGCCAGGCTTTAGTCATCAATCTTACTAGCAGATGTAGTCGTATACTTCACCCACGCAAGAAAGAAGAAAATAGTAAATCAAATTCCTTATGTGGTGGGTACCCTCCTCTGAGGGAGCTAAATCCAGTAACCAGCTTGACCATCCTAATCTGGCAAATGAGGTTTAGGAAAACTGGGACAGAAAGAAACCCAATTTCTAATTTTCTAAATCTAAGTATTATTTCCAACTAGAGCAAACCCATTGAATTAATGGAATCTTACCTATGTGCTGATTTGGCTCATATTCTTTAGAAACCCTAGTTCTGAAGAAAGAGTGCAGGGCTGCCACTTTTCTCATTGCAGTGCCCCACATATTAAAGAATGAGAACTTGTTTCAGGTGAATTTCTAGAAATCTTAATGCTCAACAATCCCTACACTAAACAAGTTCTAGCAAATGTTTTCATACACACATGTACTAATACACACATGTAAACAGATCACTTATCCTAACTGATATCATATTGCCTTGGATTAAACACTGGCAAAATATGCCCATTTTTTTTTAAATAACCCTGCTAGGGCAATAGCGTTGGTAGGCTACTGAATCCTACCACGAAATAAATGCTCAGCAAACACTAGAATCCTCTGTATGTCTAGCATTTGAAGGGTTACTTTTCTAATCCTAAGGGAATATTTAGTACTGAACACAGGTAGGCTGTGGTTGACTCTGTCAAGGAAGCCACAGGCCTGAGTTTGTAAAACCTGGGACTCATTCACACTTCAAGAACTGTATTGCTGTTATTCCACTTTACTGTCATGGTTCCATCGTATGTAATCCTGGGGCTGGCAGTTTAAGGAGAAGCATTTTAAATTCTCAGCCAGAGCTCTCAAGTGCCTCACCAGACTACCACTCCCAAGGTACAATAGGACAGATCCATAAGAGCTAAGACTGGAACAACAGTTCTACAAATCGGTAGCGTAAATGGGCCCCTGGCAGGGCTGTTTGTAACAGGGTCTCTTGGAGAACTCACATTCATAGAGTCATCATAAACTGAAGCTGACTTGTTGCCACATCACAACAACAAAACATAGCTACATTAGTGGGACTCAAACCTCCAGCCTGTGAGGTTTAGGACCATCAAAAGACACAAGTTAGATCCTATTCACATTCTTGAAACCTCTTCAGCCCAGGTGCTGCAAACTTCTCACATCTCAAGATGCTTAAAAAGAAGAAACTACCACCACTTAAATGGAAAATCTGATAAGTATTTAACTGAAAAACATTGGTAAGAATAATGAATTCAGACCCATTTTATGGAACTAACAGATTTTTTCTGCAAAACAAACAAACTTTTCCTGACACCCCCCACCCCCACCCCCGATGTCAGGTGAATGACATTTCCATCAAATTTGGAGATGGGTGGGTCAGGAGAAAGATATCCGTAGAGCTCTTCTCCAGTACCACATTAAATGAGTTTATTTTCTTCCTATCATCTTTCTTCACTGCCTAGCTTTTACAACCATATGTAGAAATTCAAAATACAATGGCACGACCAATCCTAACTTTAACAGTCAATTATACATCTTGACACTTTATGACCTTGTCTAAATCTTTCATAGCTGCTTTTCCATGTCCTAGTCTTCCGATTTCTTGACTGCTATCTCCATTTAGATTAAAGATTGAACCAAGGTATGGAAATTCTTTAATTATGTCAGTCTCTTCATCATCTAGCTTAAAGTTACACACCATATTTGCCGACATATAAGACACACTATTTGCTGATGTATAAGACACAGCGGCATATAAGACACACACTATTCTCAAACAGTATATTTTGGGGGAAAAAGTGAGTCTTATACATCAGCAAATAGGGTAAGTAATCTGTAGTCACTACTTCTGTTTTCTTAATGTTCAGCTGTAAACCTGCCTTTGTACTTTCTCCCTTGATTTTCTTCAGTAATCATTCCAAGTCTTTGCTATTTTCTACTAGTAATATGGTGTCATCTGCATATCATAAACTGTTGGTGTTCCTTCCTCCAATGTTCATGCTTCCTTCCTCTGAATCTAATCCTGCTTTATGTATGACATGTTCAGCATACAGGTTAAACAGACAGGGTGATCCAATGCAGCCTCGCCAAATGGAAAACATTCCATTTCTCTGTATTCTGTCCTAATTGTATCTTATGATCCTGAACACAGGTTACACATCAGGACAACCAAATATTATGGCACAGCCATGTCTTTAAGAGTGATCCATGGTTTTTCATGACCCACACAGTTGCTAATATATTTCACATTCACTTGAAAAGGAGAGGACAGCAAATACATTGGGATCCACTGACAGATCTTATGACTTAACACCATAATAAACTTAATAAACTTAAAGCACCGCAAGATTCTTTGTTTTGCCTTGCAGTGTTTAACAATGGCAACAACAAAATGAATCTCCACCTACCACCCACCCTGCAGCAAATTATACTGCATAATTTCAGTACTGTAAATACAAATAACTGCATATTGTTAAATCGCACTACAGTGAAAAAAGATGGAAGAAAAGGAACAGGAGTGGACTTTTGTTTGGAGGGATTTTGAGCACTAAGGTACTGAAAACAAATTCCTGGCCTCAGGGATGCTAAATAAATACATTTTTCAGGGGGAAAAAACCCACAGTAGATTCCAAAAGCCTCAAGTATTCCCCTCCCTACACTTTGTTATAAGATTTGCAACCCAGAATCTAAGCCCACAAGACTGAAAAATCTAGCAATTCAAAACAAGCCTAGTCCATTCTGATCCTCAACCAGGCTATTGTGGGTTCATTTAAAAGTCCTTATCCAACATTTTCCCTTTGTTTCTCCATTAGGAAAAGCACTATTGTCATTCTCTCCTAAATATATTAAAAGGTCACAGGACACCATTACTCCATTTCCTGGTTTTGCTGTGAAACTACTTCAAAACACTGTTGGAGGGAGGAGGGGATCCACCATTTAGACACTTTGACTCTTCTCCAGCTTTTGAATTTGCAGCACAGATGTCAGATCAGAGGGAGTTGGCCTCGCCTTCACCCAGAAAGCTGCCACCTCCTACTAATCCAAGGTGAAAACTACTCCCCAGAGAATGCTGGTGTTTGTATTTCAGAGAGCACTTTGGAGAATCTGAGCAGTTCCACTCTCCAGCTTTAACACTGATACATTAATGCCTAACATCATGAAAATCCATGCAAGCATACCTAAATATAGAAAAGTAAGATACTGAAAAATTTGGATTCATTATCAAGGGGGACCTCTTTGACAACCTCAGAATTGGAAAACAGGCAAAGGACCCATTCACTCTATGACAAGTAGTAGCAAGAAAACCCCTGTTCACAGTTACAATTTGTAGTTCAGGGCCATACCAAATATCTAGCAATCCATCCTATAGTGATACCTTTCATTAAGTCAACCCAAAGGCATAAAATACATCACACCTGCTTTCAAAGCTTCAATGGCTTCTTCATTAGGTAAAAAACAAATAGTAAAAAGCATGCTGACAAAAGAATATGATGTTGTGCTCATAGCATTTACACTGGAGGTACTGATAGTACAGAAAGCATTTGCAGAGAAATTGGGTACCTTTTTCACTACTTCCCACCAACACCACCACACATACACACCAGAGTCATACAACTGTCTTTTATAGAAGCGTGAATGCATGTAGGATCAGCATGGTCACCAGACAGACACATGTGTACTGTTGTGTTGAACAAATGCATATAACTCACAAAATTTGCTCTGATTCTTAGGGACAGCCAGGAGACTTCAACATTTCAGTGGGAACTGGTTGTACTTCAAATTCAAGCCATTAAAATCAGTTGTTAAGGTAGCAAGAGCCATTGTGGGCCAGCTCAGAGGCCTATTTAGCCCAGCATCCTGTTTCCAGAGTGGCAACTTCCCAAGAGGGCTATGGCTCTGTCCCACCATTTCCGTAGAAACTGGTAGTTAGAGGCATGCTGCTGATGAACCTGGAGGGCGTACATGACTCTGACAGCCTCTGCCTTCACGAATTTGTCGAATTCCCCGGTAATCCCTCCCAGGTTGCTTCCCTCCTGACCACACACTTAGACACAGCAGAAAAAAACCCTTCTGGTACATTACCAATGCTATTATGCCAATAATTTAAAAGTAACGGACGAATTAGTTAAGATAGCAGAGCTTGCCAACGCATTCAAGCACATCTGCCAAACATATCTGCCAAACGTGCAGTAACTGTATCGGGGCATGATGACGAGTTCCGAAAGCCACGCTCTCTCCGGTCCAAGAGAAGTGAAAGGTTGCGGGAAAGGCATTCTACACATGCTCAGGAGACCTTTTTTTAACTTCTGTCACACACACACACCCAAGCACTTTCTCCGAATAGATGTTTGGTATTCGAGAGTACCTACGGGCACGAAGCCCGGTTCAGTTTGAAGAAGGAAGAGCAGGTACAGAAGCCCCCCGGGATCCAATCCAGACGACCCACCAGACTCTCCCTACGGAAGATCCATCGGGGCCGGGAAGGGACGGGGCCAGGCAGTTCCCTTGCTGAAGCCAGCTCGCAGTCTGTGCTCCCCGCGGGCTTCAGCGCCGCCGGGCGAGGGATCTGCGCCTCAGACCAGCGCTCGGCAGAAGCAGCCGAGGAACGCCTCCCCGCACAATCTCTCCCCGCAGAAGCGGGCTCCCTTCCGCGCCCCCGGCTGAGCCCAGCCAGCCCCCAGCGAGGCCGCCCCCCGCCGCCCCCACTCACCGCCCTCCATGGCTGCTGGCTCCTTCTGCGGCGCGCCCGCCGGCCCGCCCGCCCGCAACTTTGCAAGTAGAGACCAAGCCCGCTCTCCGGAGTTGACACATTTGGGCAGCGCCCCCATTGGACAGGGCCTCCGTCGCTCGGGCGTCACGCTCCGCCCCTGGCCCCGCCCTCTTTGGAGGCCCGCCGGCGCCACGCCTTCGTGCGACGGGTGGCTGCGTCCCTGGGGGGAGGGTGCGTACCTCCTGTCGCGCTGTCGGTCCCCGCAGGAGACTGTCCCAGTTCGAGCTCGCGCTGAAACCCCAAATGTGGCCTCCGTTTGTAGGGGCGACCTTCACGATCGGTCCGTGCTTTCTTTGATCTGTTTCAGGGTCCCTTGTGGCTACCAGGCTCCTGACATATCTGGGGTCAGGGACCGTGGGACACAAAGCTCTTGTCTATGGACCTTTCTGCACTACGCTATTATAGTGCTATTGTTCCACTTTCCACCTCCGATGTGGAATTCTGGGGTTTGTAGTTTATTGAGGCCAAAGAGCTGGCTGGCTGAGAATTCTCAATGCCGGTCCCTAAACTGCAAACCCTAGGATTCCATAGGATATTGAAAGTGGAATAATAGCACTGTAACAGTGCAGAAATGGCCAATGTGTGCATCTGTGCGTGCTAAAATTAGGAAACTGCCTATTTAATTTTGTTTATATTCCACTTGCTCTTGATATGACACCCAAGCTGGCATACCATGTGAGTTAAAAAAGAACAAAAGTTAAAGCATAACACAAAGTTTAAAAACACAAATAAATGGCGGTATTAAAATATTAATTTACAACAATTTTAAAAAGCACTGAAAACATAATAATGACTACTGTGGGCCCTTGGTATCCACTAGGGATTGGTTCCTGGACCCTCATGGATACCAAAATTCATGCATACTCGTATCCCATTGTGTAGAATGGCATAGTAAAATGGTGTCCCTTATATAAAATGGCAAAAATCAATGTTTTCTTTTGGAAATATTATTTTTAATATTTTCAAGTTGTGGTTGGTTGAATCCATGGTTACAGAATGTGCGGACAGCCCAATGCTCAAACCACTACACCATGATGGCTCTCAGTTACTATACAGACACCTGCAATACATGACTATACATGTAGTTATTTTTCAGCACAGAAATACATAAGCATTTGCATGTTATAACAATTATCTCATTATGATGTGATTGGAGGTTTGGTGTTCTTACCTTTTATGTTGCCAGCTACTAGTTTTAGAAGTTACATGGACTCTGATTCAGCTAAAATTGTGGTGGTGGGGGATAGGGCAGGGATAGGGTAGCCAAAGAGAGACAGGGCTTAGAGATTATTGACTGTCCTGTCTTCCTCCGTCCTGTTTTCTCATGCATACACACTCCTTGATTTCCATGAACTTGACGACTTGTAGCTCACGGGGTGAACTGGCTCCATCAAGAAAACTTACAAGGCAAGAGCATATGAAACTTCTGTTTGGTGTAATGGATCTGATGGCCCTTTTGTGGTTGCAAGTGTGATTATGTGCTTTATTCCCAAAACATGAGATACTTCCAGTCATAAACCAAAATACCATTTCACAGCTATGATGCTGTTAAGCAAACCGAATGTTTCCAAGAATTGACCTGGGCTCAGTTTGTAAAGTTTACTAACAAATCTCACAACACGATTACAGCTGTTGCAACTGGCAGAGTTTTCTGAAGATTGAAGTTCATGAACTGATTTTTACAAAATCAGTGAAATCAAAGTGCTGGCCACAACCTGTGAAGCCCTATATGGCTTAGGTCCAGACAATTTGAAAGACTGTATCTCCCTATATGAACCTGCCAGAGCGCTGAGATCCACAGGGAAAGACTTTCTCTCAGTCTTGCTACCGTCTTAGGTTTGCCTGATGAAGACATAGGACAGACTGCTTCTACCCTGTGGAACTCTCTTCTGCAGGAGGTTAGGCTGGCCCCTTTCCTGCTTTCCTTTTGCCTGCAAGCAAAAACATTTCTTTTCAAGCAGACTTTTAACGTGGGAGCAGGGAAGCTTTTTATTTATCAAGCTGTTTCTAAATTTTTTATGTTTTTATAATTTTCTTTTTAAAAGTGTTTTTAATGTTTTTAATTTTTTAAAATTAGTCTTTATTAATAGAATGTATATTAGAAAACAAATACAAATACAACACACCAATATAACATAGAACATACCAACATAATTATAACATTTAACATTTAGCCTCTAAAAGCTAAAGGAAACAGAAAAAAAAAGGGAAAGATAAAAGAAGTGAAGAGAACATCAAAGAAAAAAAGAAAAGGATTAAAAGCAAAAAATACAACACCCCCACCCTTATTCTCCAAGTGCCCAAACTGATCTTGACTTGTATAAATACTAACAAAAAACAGAGTACTTCCCGAATCCTTTATCTATTGGTTCTATTTCTGCATTCTAATCTTAAACCTCTATCATCATTTAAATAAATCAGTAGTAACTGTTCTCCCTATTACCTTTAATTAATCTTGTCTTTACATATCAAAACTGATGACCATTAAGTCCCCTTTCTTATTCCTTGTGTGGTCTATGAAAGGTCACCGTCTTTTTAAATATGATTCTATATCATTTTCTTTCAATAAAACTAAATTTATCCATTTCTGCAAAATCCATTACTTAAATCAACCATTCATTCAGTTTTGGAGTTTTGTTATTTTTCCAATATCCCACATATATAATCCTTGCTGCCGTTACCATATATCTAATCAAATTCTTATATTTCCATTCCATTTTAATATGTTTTTAACTTTTTTGGAAGCTGCCTTGGGTCCCACTCTAGGAGAAAGGCAGCATATAAATACAACAAATAAAAATAAATAATAAGTGAAGTGGTAGGACGTAGAGGATAGAGGAAAGTTCTTGAGCAAATAACATCACAGCCCTTCTTTCTGAAAAAAGCCCCAGGTCTTTTCAGCTAGTGCAATCTCAGGAAAAATATGTACTAATCCTATGATATCTTAGAGAATCATTACATTTGAGATGCACTTAACTGACAACAGCATGTCCGTGAGAAACAACACAAGGTGGAAATTTGCACATTTGTTGCCAAAGCTGGAGTTGGCTAAATAACCCTTCCACTGATATGGAGTTTTCTTGTTCACACCCGCTGGTGACACACCTTACAGACTCAGCACACTCATCCTTAGATGGCATAGCATCATGGTACTCAGCGTGGACCAGGCACCCCACTCTTGGATGTGTAGGTGTGAAAGGAGCAGGCACCACTGGGACTGGAAGAGCCCTTTCGCACGCTTTCCTATTATCACATTAGAAGCTACCAGGATATAAAGCATAATTTCACCTACTGGTCAAGTCAGCAAATGGGCAAACTAGTTAGAAGCAAATGGCTACAAACTCTTAACAGAAGGACATTGTGGTAGGAAGATAACTGTTTAGAACAAGGATGTGAGATGTCACAGGTTAATGTAAAATGCATGACTAGCTAGCAGAGTTGCACTTCTCTGGCTATGGCCACATTCCAGAGTTGTTTTGCAAAACTATGAGTCACAAAGCCAAGCCTGCAACACCAGACCTAGGAGAGGCCTACTCTCCTTCCTGTCCTGCCTCAATTAATACAAAAAAAAAGTGGTTATTCAATACAGCCAAAACAATTTGGTTTATTTTGGGCAACAGCCACGGCCTGAAAAAGTTAGTTTTTTTCAGATAACTGGCCATGCTGGCTGCAGGATTCTCTGAGCTGTAGTCAAAACACTTTTCCAAGCTCTGGTAACCACTCATATTATCAGATTCCTCTTTACTAGGTGAAATTAATTTTATGTACAGAGAAATGCAATATGCCTGTTCAGTCTCTGAGATGCCCCAGTACTTTTGCTCTCCATGTTTCTATAATATAACAAGGCTACTGGGCTAATTTTGTCCTTTCTAAATTAGTTTTGGCTTGTCTTTTAATTGTGTCAGAAAGTAGGATACAGACCTTATAAACAATGAAGTGTTGTGGAGGTGTGCAACTGCAGTTTGATGTGACGTTCATCACCACTAACCAACAGGGCAGCTTCCTATTTCTGCTGCATTTTTCACTCACAGGATTACATCTATTGCAATGAAGGCCTGAACAATTTGCACAAATAAATAAATAGGGAGTGTAATGTCATGTCCTCAGCACAGTTAAAGATAACTGGTGGCTCACTAGGTGCACAAAAGTGCCCTGAAGAATAGCATAGGCCCACCGGATTGTTCCCTCCCCCCTCAATTACACACTGGGAGGCCAGAGCAGTTTTTTTTTTAATTATACAGAAAACTTATTACGGCCCAATTGCAAAAACCAAAATATTCATGGTCAGAAGGTGGAACACCTTTCTCTTCAAGCATCAGAGGCTTTTTCATATTACACAATTGTAATACTACGCATCTACTTTAACTGCCATGGTTCCATCCTATGGAATCCTGGGATTTGTAATTCAGGGAGCGGCATTTAGAATTCTTAGCCCAAAAGGTATAGTGCCAACCCCAGAGTTCTGTAAGATGCAGCCATAGCAGCTAATGTAGAATCACACTGAGAGAGAGAGAGAGAGAAAATGGATGGGTCGACAGACAGACAGACAGACAGACAGACAGAGTGAACAGGTCTCTGGAAATAAAATGTCAGCTGTATGGAAGCTTCCCCAGTTAGTCGCCTGTGGCCACTGTATTTTGAAAGTTATTTTTGAAAATATTTTCCTATGAAACATTGCAAAGCCCCCAAAAAGAACTTCATTAGCATTAACATTATAAACAGATCATGTAGTTTCTTGTTCCATTGCTGTGTTTTTTGGTGCTTAAAAAAAAAAAAACCCGGCACCTTAGCTAGATCCTATTGGTGATCGCCATAGGACAAGGCGCTATCTAGCAGCTCTTTGCTTAACTCCCTCTTTCCCTGAAAGCCAGCTGCAAAGGGCAGGCAGCTGCTCCGTCTGCCATCATAAGCGTCTAGGAGAAAAAGAGCAGCCATTTCCCTCCTAGATCACCAAGATACTTGCCAGAGATTGAAGAGGGAGGCAGCTGCTGTTTGCTGGATTATTCCTAGGTACTCCAGGCTCTCCTCTCACCATTGAATGGCAAAGGGAGTGTATATCTGCCTTTTCCAGCAGGTTTGTATGCCTGAGAAACTGATAACTTGGCAGAATTGCACAGGCAAGGCATTACAAAGTGTGCCACTCCATGAGATGGAGGATTGTGGCCCTCATGCATCATGAAATGACATAAAATGACAAATTCCACTCAAATTGCCTCTAAAATATCCTTTAAAATAAAAAAAAACCTAGAAAATATTACTTGTTACATCTCCTCCCTCAAAGCTGTTGTCCCCTCTAGTTCTATTACCTTTGTTAAATGTAACTTTGTTATGCCTACATTGCCAGAAAGAGAAGGGTTAACTACAGAAGTCTATATTTAATTCTGGAGAGCTGATGTGGTGTAGTGGTTTGAGCAGACTCTGGAGACCACAGTTCAAATCCCCGCTCCACCAAGGAAATCCACTTGGGTGACCTTGGGCAAGTCACATTCTCTCAGAATCAGAGGAAAGCAAAGGTAAACCCTCTCTGAACCAATCTTGCCAAGAAAACCGCATGATAATTTCTCTTTAGGGTCAGCATAAGTTGGAACAACAACAACATATTGCTTCTGACTCATGGCTTGTGAGAATCTGGTCGTAGAATCATAATTGGAAGACACCACAAGTGCCATTGAATCCAGACCCCTGCCATGCAGGAATATACCATCAAAGCATTCCCAACAGACAGCCATCCAACCTCTGTTTAAAAACCTCCAAAGAAGGCAGCATATTCCACTATCGAGCTGCTCTCACCATCAGGAAGTTCTTCCTAATGTTTAGATGGAATCTCTTTTCCTGAAGTTTGAAGCCATTGCTCCTTCGTGTGATCAATATTATGTGGTCAACAATCACATTACAATGGACTGTTTCTCTATTAATATTTTTGGATTTCAGCATTGTTTCAAGTCTAATACAAAGCTTCTAGCAAGCAAGCGAACTCAGGCAATCTGTCCTGTGTAAGCAACTGTCTCCACAGTCAGTAGGTGGCACTATGTAATTATTAAATATCAGCTGCCTTTGATGAAGCAGGATAGATGGTGCAGCAAAATTAACAGGCATTTAGAATCTGAAATATTTATTGTGGTGCACTATGGTTCATCAGAGGTGTGAAATATTATCTTCAGTTGGAAGATGGATATAGAGAAGAAATTGTAAATGACAGACTGTATAAGCCATGAAATATGGAAAGCAGAGTCTAGTATTTTTATGTACCCTTTGCATTTCATGTTCACTAGAGAGTTACGGTTGGCCCTCCATATCCACAGATTCTGCATTCATGGATTCAACCCTTGAAAATATGTTAAAATGGTGTACCTCCACCCCCATTTTGCCTTTTAAATGGGACATGACAAGGTCATGGCAAGAGAGTGTTCCCCTTGAACTGGAGCAATGAGGCAAAGCTTGCTTGATTTCATGTCATTGAGATAAACCCAGAAAGCAAAACACTTGCAGTAGGTGGGATGAATACCAGGGGAAAGAATGGTAAGAGCTAATTTTCAGAGAGATTCTCTTTCAGGTTTATAAAAGAGAAATTTTGTGATACCTTAGAGATGAATTTATGTCAGTATTAGCATATATACCTGGCGTTGCCCGGGATTTTATTATCTCATAGGTAATACTTGTTAGAAAGATTTGAGATCCTGTATCTCTGATTCCCCAAACTGTCTTGTCCAGTACCTGTAACTTTTCCCCATATTCCCCAATCCAATCTGTATTCAGAGTTATTAACATACAGAGGTTGGTTGCCTGAAGGAATACACCATCCTCCTCTTTGTTGCTAGGCCTCATCTCCATAGCAACCAGCTAAGCCCAAGAGCTCTCTGACTGAGAATTCTAAAGGCTCCTTTCCAAAGTGCAAACCCCAAGATTTCATAGAATCTTCTCAGGCAGCCAATCATATGAGGTCTTTTTGCCTGACTCAGCCAATCATATGAAATCTTCTCTGCCTGACACAGACAAACTTTGACTTTTATATATTAGATAAGCTTCACAGACTACAGGACACGTCCCTAAATGCAGTGAAGTGGGCTGTAGCCCACAAAAGCTTTGCCTGAAATAAATTAGTCTTTCAGCTGCCGCAAGAATTGATAGCTATCAAAGATGTAATTGTTTTAACCATTTAAGTGAAAATTTTGGATGCAGCCCAGGGGCAGCCTCATTCATGTGGGCTGGCATGCTGTAGACTAGGTATCAATGCATGAGCTAGATGTACATATTTGTAACTGTTCAGTAGCCATGCTTACAATCATGGCACCCCAGACCTAACAGCCAGCAGCCACACTGAGTGACAGCAGCCTGTTCTGATGGTGCCAAAGGCACAGGAAGATGATGTTTCCGGCCCCCTCCCATCTGAGAGCAAGGCTGCAACATTTAGAAGCAGGAGCCCTGTCTTAGCTACTTGTTGTACTACAGATTACTGGTAGAAGGGGCCTGGAAATGTCATTCTGCTATGTCCCAATCACCAACAGAACAGGCCTCTGTTGCTCAATATGGCTGCTAGTTTTGCTAAAATCATTGAATAAGTGTTGTGAGATAGGAACAAGGTTCTCAGGTTCTTTTTCAGACAGGTACCTCTAATGGATTCATGAGAAGAGAAGAGCTAGGAGCTTTTACCTAGGAAGCTGGATAAACTTCTTCTTGCAGAATAGAGAAGCACAAAGGCCTTATTAAGCACACTGCACACATTATTTTCATTTTTAACATATGCATGTTGTCTGAAGGAACAGAGACAAGACTCTAACCCAACTTTCTCCCATCCCTTTAGCATGGCCTTGTTATTTCTTCTTTTTGAAAACCTTCTCTGAGGTTCTGGCAGGAATTTGACATGGTAAAAGCCTCCACTGAGAGCCTCCTATTCAGTGGTTTTCAGCCCTTCAGCAATAAGGTTGAGCTCATAGCACCATGTCTCATAGCGGTAGGCCATGCGGATCTGAGCTACGTTGGTCTTGCGGATGTCGTTCCCCTGTGGCCCCTCTTCTTGGTAATTCTTTCCCAGCATATGGAGTTTCTCCTGTGGAAGTGAGGCAATGAATTACATTCATCTCCTTTGTTTCTTCCCTGACACCACATTAAGAAAGGAGCATCCCATTGTTCCCCCTCCTTCTTCATTTCTCCTCATTTTCTTGCCCTCAGACCCTAGTCCCATTCCCAACCATTTAGCCCAACGGCAGTCAGTCAAACTATTGATTCATTATATTTTTTTAGTTTATTGTGTTTAAAAATTACTTTTTCGCCAAACAGTGATCCCCAAACTGATGAATAAAAAATTACAATACAGGCACAACTGTTTCTTTAAAAACAAAATTTAAAAACAACCAAAGGTCTGATAAAATAACACAGTTGTGACTGTCAGTTGGAAGCTGAGTAAAGATGAAGGTGAAGGTGAGTTATTTGGGAGTAAGGCCCATATTCAAGTCTTTTTACACAAAAATGCCTTGCCTCGTCTACCCATCAAACTTCTCAAGATGGTGGGACATGCAACAGGGCCTTTGCTGAAATTTGTAAGTTACAGGCAGGCTCATATAGGAGGAAGTGGTCTTTCAGAAATCTTAGCCCCAAGCTGTTAACCTTTGTGGGTCAAAGCCATCACCTTGAACTGAATTTAGAAGCTCCAGTCCAGTTGGTTCAGGACCAGTGAAATACGGTCTCTAAATTGCCCACCAGACCAAGAAAAAATTAGCTGCTTCATTTTTCACTAGCTCTAGTTTCCAAAAACTTTGCAAGGACAGCCTCACATACATCTCATTAAAGTAACTTCTAGGAGAACATCATACCTCATGAGAAAGACCACTTTGGAGGACACTGTTACGTGCGATCTCACACATGTCACAGGTGCTGAGTTTGAAGACTTGGGCAGCAATGGCATACTCTTCCATGAGAGGTTCCTGGGGAATGAAATCAAAGTGAAGCACAATACTGAAACTATTGCAAAATCTGCAACAACCCTTGTGCCAACTTCAGAGCAAATATCTACCCTAGGAAAGGATCCAGCTTCTTACCTTGGTGTAGTGGAACTGCATTGGGTCATCAGTGGACAGTGACACCATCAGTCCCTTCTGATGGAAATCGAGAAGTGGGTTCTTAGCATATTCAAGGAAGAGACTGTTGTTGCTGAGTGGAGACATGGCAATAGGAACCTGGGCTAGGTAGTACAGATACTGTAGCACAGGGCTCTGCAAAGGGAAACAGCAGGATTGGGTCATAGCAAACCAGGCAAACAATCTCTAATCCCTTCCAAAGTCCACCCACAATGCTAGCTTCTCCTTAGAATCTGGGAAGTTCTAGTGCAAAGGAGGCCTGCAAGAAGTGGGTAAAGACAGGATCTTTTCACCTGTGTATGCCAGGACTAATTGTAGAGAGAACTCCAGATAAAAGTTTAAAAAAGCATTTTATTTGGAATTAACAAACACACAAAAAATCAGACGCTCTTAAGAAGGCTATCAGAAAGTTAGGCAAGAAATGTTGGATAGAGAGAGAGATTGGGTGAAAAGGGTTATAGTTACCAGTCCTGAAGGAGGAGGTCAAAGTGGAGTGGCTGAGGGTAGCACGGAAGAACAGGAGTCTGGGATACCACATGCAGCATAATATGCCCAATGTACTACAGTTTTCTGGGGCTGAATATACCCTATTTCCTACCTTGAAAGAAGGTGCATGGAGTGGTAATTGCTTTCTCACATGGTTGATGAAGGAGTCTAGAATGGGCAGATTCTCTTAACTCTAAGTGGCAAAACATTAATGGGAGTCATGACAATCTCTTAATATCTGTTTGGGCAGGGGTTCTCAGAAAGATTTCCGTAGGGCAATATCACAGGATAGTCTCTGATTGCTTCACCTGGACATTCACCTTCCATTGTATTCAGGTGTGCATGTAGCCTGAGGTCTTGAAAGGATGATTACAAACCCATTAACACTGGATTTTCCCACCTAATCCTCTCTGAACTTATGACCTGACCATGCCTGAGGTCATCCTGATCTAACAACATGCTTCCAGCCAACATGCTTTCAAAGATGTTTTCCAGCCATAAATATGTTCAATTATAAAACTAGCACATCTCACAGAATGGGAGTGTAGGGTGTAGTAACAGCTCTGTATCTCCTGGAAGTACAAAGCATTGACCTTCCCAGCTAGGTCCCCACTCAAAGATCCACAGTGGGATCTTAACACTAAAGAAACATAAACTATCCATGGAAGAGGCTACATCAGCTTTTCCCATAATTTGTGGTGTAAAGGGATGCTCACAGAAGGGACTGGATGGGTCATTCCACAGATGGCTGCAGTGTTTTAGGTTTTTTTTTTCCTGGAGCTGTGGTAAAGTATTTAACCTCTCCATATGAAGTCTCCAATGTAACATGAGCACTTGACCATTAACATCTAAAGAGCATGTACAATATGCAGGCCCAAGAGGATGCTCTTCCCATGCATGTTACAGCTTACCTTCTTCAGGTTCAAACCATGGGAGATGTTATCTGCAGTCATGAAGGCAGCCAGCAGATGGGTGATAGCACCAGCTTCTCCACAGTGAGGACGAAACAGGAAAGTGTTCATGCCACGTTCCCTGAGAGTGACAAGACAGCCTTTAGCACAGAGTATCTAGTCTTGTGTAGGGAAAGCACAATCAGATGACTCCAGAAAGATACCTCTTAGCAGGGACCCAACATCTGTTATCATGCTGAATTTCATAGATCCTTAACTATATTTACAGGAGATTAGCCCATAGGGTAAGGAGAAATTTGACTGGGTACGTTTAGCCTGGAGAAGAGAAAGTTAAGAGGTGACATGATAGCTATGTTTAAATATTTGAAGGGATATCATACGGAAGATGGATCAAGCTTGTTTTCTGGTGTTCGACAGACTAAAACACAGAGAACGACTTCAACTTCAGGAAAAGAGATTTCATCTAAAAATTAGGAAGAACTTCCTGATGGTAAGAGCAGTTCCACAGTGCTGCTTCAGAGTGAAGTGGAGTCTCTTTTTTGGAGGTTTTTAAACACAAGCTGGATGGCCATCTGCCAAGAATGCTTTGATGGTGTATTCTTACATGGCAGGGGGTTGGACTCAATGGCTCCTGTGGCTCTTCTAGCTCTATGGATTCTATGATTCTATGATCGCACCTTTTGAGGTTTGCACTGGTGACACTTTACTAGATATTGTGGGTATTTCCAGACAAAGGGCTATTAGCAGAACCAATCAAAATGCACTGTGCAGCTGTTCCATTTTTTTCCTCCTTAGAGGCTTATTTATGAAAAGAAAAACAAGATGGAAGAAGCAGTAGGGAAATGTGGGCAGTTTGCAGATGGAAAATTATGATGCTTGCTCTACTGCCAATACAATTCCATGAATGAGGCAGAGTGACCATATGACAAAAAGCCTCATCTGGAAGCACCCAGTGCTTTCCCTTCCTGCTTTCCCTTCCATTTTAAAAGGACATTGACAGAAGAGTAACAAGACATAAAGATGGGTTTCAAGACTGGATTTACACCAAGAAACTTTATGTGTGAGTTCATATCAGTAGTCAAGCTGCTGCCCTCTAGATGTTTTAGACTACAACCTCTGTCATTCTGAACCACTGCCAATGCTGAGTATATAACTAAACCCCAGTGCCACTGTTAAAAAAGATAATGTAGTTTCAGGAGATGGAAATTTAGGATGGAGAAGTGAGAGGGAGGGTGAGTGTCACATCTTGTAACAGTTGGTTCTGCACTCCACACAGCCCTCCAATTGTTGTTTTTCTCCCCACAGTTGCTTTTCTATAGGGACTTCTTGAAAAATTCAATGTTCTGTGCCTAAGAAAGGGGCAATTGGCTTTGTACAGGACAGGGGCAACCTGGTTCTCAAGAGAAGTTACTTCTCTACTCCTAATGGAGTTGAAATTTTATTACCTGCCTTTATTGTCCTTTGTCCCCAGTTGCTACATGGCCAAGAAGGGGAGTGGCATTCGCCTGCCCTGAGATCCCTCCAGACAAACTGAACTACAACAGAAACAACATCTGATAGACAACATAGGCTTGTGACTCTGCCACTTTCACTTTTCTTCTTTTGTATGTTTTTTTATTAAAATACAAAAGAAAATCATCTACCTCAACAATAGTGTAGTTACATCAAAAAAGAAAAACAAATAGTATCTGTATATCCAAAACATATTTGAAATATTAAAATATTCATGTGCTTATTGATTTGTTATTCACTGTGCCAATATTATATGCAATAAAACTTCTTTGCAATTGAAATAGTTAGTGAACCTTAGCACTTCCTTTCTTCCCTTGTTGGATACTGTACACTGTTTTTATCAACGTTCTTCTACAATATACCATTCTCTTTCCAACCATCCCTAATCTTTCCCAAGATATCTCATTCCTCCTCACATTTTTCCTTGATAAGCCCAGACTATATACCCTTATGTTTTTCAACATCTTTTGCATGATGTATTTTCTGCATAAAGGTATCACTGTTTTGCAGATTTTGGATTTTGTTGTATTTTGCTGCATTGCCAACACAGCTAACCCAAATATATTTTCTCTCCACAGAGCTACAAATGTTTGAGTCAACAACATTTGGAACCTCACAGTATGACTTAAGATATTTAGAGAGCAGTTTAGATCAGAAAGCAAAGGAAGTCTTTATATAGTATTCCTTCTGCTACTTCTTTTTCTTTGCACAAAATTGTCCCTTCCTCAAGCTTGCTTGTCTGCTTGCTTGCTTGCTTGCTTGCTCTCTCGCTTTCTCTCTTTCTCCCTTCCTAGCAGCAGTCAGATTCAGTTGCACATGTCTGGTGTATAAGCACCCACACATGGAGGAAAGCGTATAAATATCAGAGGGATGATCTCAACAGTCTTGACCTTATTATCTGAATTCCTTTCTTCTGCCAGGCAACACTATAAATCTAGGCAAAACCTGGAAAGGTGCCTCCCAGGGCTCAGATTAATGAGGGAAAAAGATTCATGCAAACAAGTTCTAGAAGTATAATACGCTCTTGCTCAGGTTATCAGCAAGGCTAGAAGAGATATTCCTATCAAGGCTTAGAGCATAACAAAGTAACTCCACTGCCCAGACAGAGACTCACCGTCGAAGGTTATTGAGTACCATGATATTGGCATACATGTAGTACACATAATATGTGTAGGATGGATTCTTCTCATGGCTCCACTCACTGGGCTTCGGGCTCTTGGTACTGAACATGTGCCCACTGTGTTTGGACTCATCATCTACGCTGTCAAAACCAGTAATCTGCAAATTGTACAGTTGGTTCTGTGAGAGGCCTGATTCCCAATCCTCATCAATTCAAAGCAAAGGATCTCTTTGTTCCCATAACCCAGCCATTAAGTTCAAAAGGCCACCTTTGTTCAAGATGAGGATAGGCTGAAACTGGAATCCACATATAGCCTCTTACACAGCACAGGTAAGCATAAGGTAAACTGAGATACATTGGTAAATTTCAGTATTATTGGTAGTTGATTACTGAAGGCTTCTGATTCTCAGTTGTATAATAACAGCAGCAACAGCAGCAGCAAGATGACTGTTTCCCAGCTAAATTAAGATGAAGGAATTAAGAAAGCTTGGAGGTAAAAAAAATGGACTTCCGTGTGAAAGATCTATAAGTCCTGTTCGGTTTTGGTGCTCAAAACTACTCCTAGACTGAGAATGTGTTAGCTTATTCTTTAATTCTAAGTCATTAAATTCACACTTTTTTCACCAGGCTCTGACTGTTGGATCTTAGGGTTCTAATTAAAAAAAAAAAAAAGGAAACACTAAAAGCCTGATGTTCTTTTATTTATATAAAAGAACCATAAAAGATACATATATTTATATGTATCTGTTAGATGTTATTTTCAGGGATGGGAATCTCAGAGAGGTAAATCATTGGCCAGATCAGATCTAAGGTATACTCCTAGATTCATATTTAGCCTGACTGGCTTTCTGATGCTGTACTAGCCACGTTCTCTTCATGCATTTTCAAAGGATTTTTTACACTAACTTTAGACTTATATCCTCTGCTCAGTTGTCTCTACAGCAGCGGTACTTACATGGCGTAGAAAAACACTCAGCTCTTTATTGTCCTGTGGGTTGACTGTAGCCTGAAACACTGGCAAAAATATGTTCTCCAGCATCTTCCCAAAGTGAGGCAGAAAGTTTTTCTTCCTGAACACATCACTGAGGAGGGGAAGCAAGAAAGACAGAACTATGTCAGCTCAGCTTTCACATCAACAATATAAAATATTTTGAAGAAAGAAAAATGTAAGTAGAATGTATACATGGACATCAAATAGACTACACAATTAAAAGCAGAAGAGGGGGAAGCTCCATTCTCTCTGCAAAAACAAGACCTGGTGCAGATTGTGGCACAGACTATACATTGCTGATATTAAAAATTAGAGTCAAACCAAAGAAAAGTACTAAACCAACCATTGTGCCAAAATACAACCTGAAATATATCTCCGTAGAATTTAAAGATAATGTGAAAAAATAGATTTGTGCTATTGAACCTAATTGACCAGGAGCCAGAACAACTCTGGGGTGAAGCCAGGGCAATGTCAGGGAGGAATGCAAAAAGACACTAGAAAAAGAAGCCTCAATTGATGACAGATTAAACACTTCAAGCAATTAAGAACAGACAAGAAGCAAAATAGAGTTAGAACTCTGAATACAATTGTTCAGCAGCTTGTGTACAGAGACAAGGAGAATTACTATAATAATAAATACAGAGGAATAAAAGGTGAAAACAAAAAAGGAAGAACAAGAGACCTCTTCCACATGATCCAAGAAATCAAATGGAAATTTAAAACAGAAGTGGAGATGCTATACAACTTGTAGGAGAGCATATTACATGACCAAGTAGAAATAAAAAGACAATGGAAACAATATACAGAAGAATTATATAAAAGAGATGAAAAGATGACAGATTCATTCACAGAAGAATCATTTGAAGATGAACTGCCCATTTTAGAAAGTGAAGTAGAAGCTTCACTCAAGGCACTTGGCATACTAGGAACAGATGGCATACCAATAGAGCTGTTTCAAGCTACAGAGAAAGAATCCACTCATATTCTAACTAAAATCTTCTAATAAAATATGGGAAATAAAATATGGGAAATAAAGTAAGGACATACCCAATATACATTGGAAATACCCAATATATATTTCAGGCTTCAAGAAAGGATTGCATCAGGGATTGCAGTAACCACCAGGCCATTGCAAGCAAAGTGATGCTCAAAAGAAAAAAAAACTTTGAATCATTCTTGATTCAAGAAATGGGTGCATCACAACATAACAAATAGTCCTGTTATATAGTTTATACTAAGAATAAGAAGCCACTCTCAACTCAGAATATAGAAAATCCCAACAGTCTTTGACAAAGGGATCAGGCAAAGCTGTATTTTATCACCCTATCTAATTTATACAGTAAACATACCATATAGAAAGCTGGATTAGACCTGGGGGAGGGAGCATGAAGATATGTAGATGACACCAAACTACTAGACAAAAATAGCAAAGAACTGGAACAAGTAGTGTGGAAAAACAGGAAACAAAATGAAAAAGTAGGGCTACAGTTTATTTATTTTTACTGGCATGATTGTATATACAAAGTTCAATAGAAGAGAATTTTCACTATCCGCATTTCTTTTCCGGCCAAAGTTATTATTTGTTTCATTTCATGATTAATATTGGAAATAATTTTGTTGTATGGAGGAGGGGTGTGTTGAAAAATGATCCACATTGGGTGTCAAATATACTAGGTACACCACTGCAAGAGATCTCCTCCACAAAATCTGAGAAATCAAAGAGAAATTTAAACCAAAAGTGAGGATGCTATACAACCAGCAGGGAAAAATCTACATCATCAAATACAAATAAAAAGCTGATAAAAACAATACTTTGAAGAATTATGTAAAAGAGAGGAAAGGATTGCTGTACCCACAGGATCATTATATTAATCTCCTGTGCAAGCAGAGTGATGCTCAGAATTCTGCAACAAAGACAGATGGAGTGAGAAATGCCAGATGTCCAAGTTGGGTTCAGGAAAGGAAGAACCTCCAGCCAATGGTCATGCTGGCTGGGGGATTCTGAAACTATATGCCAGAAAGTCCGTTTCCAAGACCCTGTTGCTGGTGGGTCAGAACGGGCCAACTCACTTGAACAACCTTGTCTTTTCATCTGCATGATTATGCCTGCTTCTTGATCATAATTGAGTGTGTCAAGACAGCACCCACCAAGTAGCTTTTAGATGGTAATACATCAATTTCATCCACATGTATGCTGTTTGTATATGAAAATTATCTATAAGTGCTTAGGAAGCTTGTTGAATTTGTCACAGAATCTCAATAACAAACTACTGAAATTCAGCAAGAGTTAACTCGGCCAGTACTTCTAATATGCTATTTGTAAATGCCATCCCCCTCTTCTCCCCTGTGGTACTTACTAGATTCTGGGCACCTGGATCATCCATTTCATTTGGCGTGCATAAACACGGTGTTCATTGAACCATCTAGCTAATTTGGGCCACTCTTCTGGCGAACGCCCATAGATGGATAGCCGTGGCTCTGCATATTGGTATTTGGCATCCTCCAGGTCAGAACCAACCTCCTAGGAGAAACCAAAGGGGAAAGGAGTAACATATGAATGGTCTGCCTCCAGAAGCTGTCCTTGCCCTCAGATTATCAGCCACACAGACAACAACACTTGCATACCATATGGGTCTAACCTTGATGATGGTAGCAAAGTAGTCACCGTTGATGGCATTTTCAGTCTTGAGGTAGAGATCACGCAACTCACTGGCACCCACAGGGTTATACTTGGCATTAAACTTGTCAAAGCGCTGGAAAGTTTGGCGGCCCTATGTTAGGAATGAGCATAATTATGATGATGTACACACAGCAAGGAACACTTGTTGAACACAGAGAATGATAGATTAGCTACAGACTTCCAACAAATAAAAGAAAATATAGGGGGAGAGCAGAAGGTAAGTCTCCCGCATTGGGAAGAAAAAGCAGAACTCACTGCATGAACATCAAGTGAGTCCACCGTCAGGTCATAGGGGTCAAGTTTGAGTTCCTGAAAGAGCTGCTTCAGTGTTAATGACTTGTCCTTGGATTTGTACACCACCCTGTCAGTATCGACCCGGTATGACTTCTTAATAAATCGCAGCAGGTGCTTCTGGTTCATGCAAGCTGCAGCATGGATGTGTGTGTCAACCTGTAGGTGAAAACACTGGTCAGCCCAGATTATGGTGGCTACTCCTTCTCAACAATTCATGACATATTGGAGGAGATTCTGATGAATTCTGACTTTAAATGCACTGTGATTTTGTTTAGAGAATCATGAACCATACTGAATTCAAAATCATGTGAAGGGCAGATGAGAAGGAAGCAGTTTACGTATGAAGACACTGAGGGAAATAAATGGAAAGAGTTAGAGATCTGAGGTAGCAGGACTGAGTACTTGACCTTCCAAATACTAGATGGCATAAGCCACACTGGGTTAGGTGGGTTAATGTCTCTTGTTCAGCAAAAAGCGGTTGCATCAGATACATTTCCTTAAAAATCATAGCCATTGGTGTCTTATATATAAATTCCCATATGAAATAAGTTTGACATTTCTGTCTGATGCAGAATGACAATATTCAGCACAAGGCTGCAGAGGCACACTGTGCATGAGTTGTTACTGGGAATGCGTGTACTTGCACATGGGACATGGGTCTGCATGCATGGTACTCATTGATCCTCATGTCTATCTTCCTCTTTTCTGCTACTGTACTTCTGTCTATGGAGTTTTGCAACAGTACATGTTCTCTTCTACTTCATTGGATGACAGGACATCGCTATGTCTTCTGTTCTAAGGATCAATGCCTAATGCTGATCCCTCACCTTCCGGCAATTATAGAAGTCCCGATGGGGGTTTTTCTTCAGCTCCTTCAACTCTTCCATTTCATTCAGCATCTCATGCACGCTGAACTTGGAGGAAAGGAATTTAAGGCGTCGATGTGTATAGGTTTTGCTGCAACAATCAAGGGGAAGAACATCATCTCTTATAAGTCTCATACAGAATAAGAAGCAGAACATAAATTCACTACCAGCAACAGTGTCTGTCAGTGGAACAAACATCTGCCAGCCAGTATTATGGTTGCTGCTATCATAGGGCAACTGAATACAGGTCATATTCCAGAGTGACCAGAAATAGTAGAAATCTTTAAAGTAGGGATATATACACGTTGCCCTGGAGTAGCTCAATTGTTGCTTTATTTTTATGCTAGGGAGATACTGTGAGACAGAACGCAGCAAATGTTTGGTGGCTTTTGTTTTTGTTTTGTTTTTTTTAATTTCAGGGTGGATGTCCTTTGGATTTTCTGCCTGAGACACCAAAATCTCCTAGGCTGGCCGAGTTTCTATGTGGATGGGCCATGCCAGGGGTAAGGCTCTCTAGGACACTTACACAGGTCCCTGAGCTATAAGGGCCAGCAGGAAGTTCATGTCATCAATGAAGACCTCCAGGTTAGGATAGGGCAAGTCCTTGGGCTCACCCCTGGCAGCGGCTGCTTTATCAGCATAGATGTACACCACACCATCCTTCATTTCTGCATGGTATCCCAGATTCTCAGGGAGATTGTCAGATCGGAAAGGATCTTCACCTTCTTTCACAACTGGGGTGAACACTACAATCAAGAAAAGGAGCACTCAGGGTATAGATAAAGAAAGAAAAGAATTTGAGGTCTACAGTATGCTTCTGTTACACCTATTTGTCCATGGTAATTATATCCTACCTCTCTGAGAAAATGGTAGAAATAGAACTTGAATTAGAAAATTGGCCACAAGCTCCCTGGTATATGGCAACCCCTAGTCTACACAGAATGAGACCTAAAATGTGAGCAATCTATGACATTGTCAACTGCAGAGTCAACTGATGGTGTGGACTTTGTCAAAGTTCTAGGATTTTCTTTATTCTTAAAGAGTATGATTTACTGGCAGATGTGGAGGTTATGGTGGGCTGTGATCTTTCAGCCACTTACAATATACAGATTGTTTTGTCCCAGACAAAAACATGTCTGGGACAAAAATTGTCCCAATGGATCTACTGATTTCAGCCATTAAGGTTTTTTTTGGGGGGGGGGTTGTTTTTTTGTTCATTTGTTTTTTGTCCCAAAAAAAGAGATTATACCATCCTATCTTTGGAAACCATGACATGCTCTGGTTGCCAGTAGGTTGGTTCTGTCTGGGGGAAATCTGGAACTGGGAAGACACTAGGATTCATTAGGGTCAGGAAATACCCCACAGCATAAAAATGTACATTTAATTTCATTCTGTGTTAGATTTTCCAGCTCTGGGAATTTCTATGAAATGCACTTGATTCAACATACACAAACATGCCCTTGGACATCAGGCAATGCACCAGAATTCTCACTGGGACCTACAGTGCCACAGTTCACATTATACACTTTTCTAATCTAGCTCTTGAAAGCTAAAATATGAACATGTGCTAATATATTTGCCTTTGTTCTAGCTAACTTTGACTCCCATCTGTATAAGTATAGAGTATACTCAGAGACCTTGGAACTATTTTTAAGATTGGGGAGACTCAACATTGGCAGGCAAATTGTTATTAATGTTGCCTACTTGCAGGGAAAGTTTTTTTCTATCCCTTATCAGTGAGACATCCTTTGATATAAAGGTTCTTACAAGCATAATGTGTACTTAAAAGTGACTTCCATGTGTTCAGTGTAGCTGAAGTAAGTGCACAAAGGAGAGATTGTAGGGAGAGTTTATTATTCCTGGGAAGAGTTAACAACCTTCATTGTCTCAGTTTTGCTTACCATAATTCCTGAGGAGGCTCAATCTTGGAATTATTTTTGAGGGGAGCTCAGTCCCCCTTCTCTAGTCTTGGGGGATGGCTGGAGCCCCCGTGCCCCACTGCTATAGTGTTCATGAATGCTTTAGATGGTGCTGGTTTTAACACAGCTTTAAGATTCTCTTTGTTGAACCAGATTCTCTTTATTGTTAATGGTTTAAATATGTTTCAATGAGTGCATATATCTGGTTGTTGTTAAGCCTACTATGTATGGTAAGTTATTTCCTAGTAATATACCATTTGATATACCTACAGAGTTGAATGTCTCACCTTATTGTCAGATAATCCTGTTCTCTGTTATACTGCAATTATCCAGAGAAATAGAGGGAACAGAGAGATTAACTCCTCTCCGTAGAAGATGATTTGTTCCTATGTTTCTTGGATTTCATACAATACTTTCTTTTGATTTACACTTCCCTTGTCTGTTTGTATATGGAAGGCACTAGTGAGCAGGGGAAGTCTAGGTTATATCATTAAGGTTTGATTCAGATGCAGAACAGCTTCAGTTTCCAACATTCCTCAGTTTAAAATGCAGCTACCAGCTGTTGAGGAAAGCATCTGCCAGAGAGCCACTGCCTATGAGACTAGCCAATAGACAATACCAGACCAGATAGCTAAATTATCTGATGTGATGAAACAACTTCTTCTGTTTTGTTCCCTACATCCAGGTCACCTACAACATTCTTTGAAAGCATCCTTATTAAAATATTCTAACTATACAGACTGCATTCTATATGGTATCAGTTTTGTTTTATTTTATTTACAAAACATGTTTAGATTAATTCAAAATTCAACACAGTGGGGTAAATCCAACTGTTAGTTCCAGGCAGAGTAGTCCACTGATGGGAACATGGAAAATCAGCATGTGAGTTCCACTGATTCAATGCTCTGCTCTGGTTGGAAGTAACAATTCGACTATCACCCTATGACATTTAAGGTCCTGATTCCATTATGCTAGCATATGGACCTTAAAACCAGCCTTTATGAATCAAAAATAAAAGATTAAAAGTATTGGTAAAAACCAGTGGAATACAGCATGATTGGGAAGGGACCAATTTGATGGTGGGGGGTGCACACAAAGCCCTGGGTTCAATCCCACATTTCTACAGTTTAAAAAACAAAGTGGTAGAAAGTGACATGAAAGACCTCTGATTAGGATCTTGGAGTGCCACTGTCAATTGTAATGAACTAAACTATGCTCGATGGACATGAACAATGCTTTTACATAAAACAGTTTCTTCAGCTCCTCTTATGAGCAAACATGAACCTGTGCATAGAAGTGCAAGTATTTTATTTAGCTGAGCATTAAGAAAACAAAAATAATGATCACAGATGACCTACATAACTTTAAAATGAAGAAGACAATGAGATATTGAAAGATTTCTCATACTTTGGCTCAGTCATTAATCAATCAAGGATTGCAATCAAGAAATCAGAAGAAAACTAGGATTTGGAAGGGTAGCTATGAAGGAAGTAGACAAGATCCTGAAGTATAAAGATACATAATTGAATACTAAAGTCAGGATTGTCCATGCCACTGTATTTCCAGTTTCTGTGTATGGCCATGAAAGCTGGACAGTGAACAAAGATGATAGGAAGAAAATCAATTCATTGGAAATATGGTGCTAGAAAAGAGTTCTAGAGATACTTTGGGCTGCTGAAAGGACAAAGGAATGGGTTCTACACCAAATCAACCCCGCCCTCTCCCTAGAAGCCAAGATGACTAAACTGAGATTGTTGTACTTTGGACATGTCATGAAAAGACATGATTCATGAGAAAAACCAATGATGCTTGACAAGGTAGAAGGCCAGAGAAAAAAGGAAAACCACATTACTGTTGGACAGATTCATTGAAGGAAGCCATGGTCCTGAATCTCCAAGACCTGAGCAAGGCTGTTGATGACAGGGTGAGTTGAAGGTATCTCATTTATAGGGTTGTTATAAGTCAAAGTTAACTTGCAGCAATTAACAACAGCAACACTTTGTGTATGTAGGAAAACATAGAAATTATCCAGTACAAAGAAAAGAGTTGCAATATGAAAATGGGGTGCTGCCAAGCTTCTGTGATTACCTGATTGCAGAGAGTACCTAGTTAAGTAAAATATGGACCTGTCTAGATTGGGCAAATATGTTGGGAGGTTGCAGCAGATGTTTCTGTAGTTCTCTACAAGCAGCCCCTATAAACAGGGACAGGGGGGTGACAACAACCAACAAAACCAAAGGAGTCATATTGCAAGAAGTTCTGCTTCTTCAGTCCAGTCTAGAAGAGCCCAATGCATTGGGACAAGATCCTATAAGGAACACTAGAAGAGACAACCTGCTAAGCTAAAAGTGTTAGCAAAGATGGAGGGAGAAAATCAGACTTCCACAACTCCACCTGGAAAATTATCCTCAGCTATGTACACTTGACTTTAGCCATGGCATAAAGGCTATCTCACAATGCCTGGCGCAGTACTCATTCTCTGCACAGGCACATTCTTAATAAAGTAGTAGGTAATTCCACTCACAGTATCATTAGTTAACTAGATGCCTACTATTTGGGCAAACACCTACATAAGAGACAGGTTGATCTTCCTAAGACATCATTCAACCATTTGCAGCCATTCAATTCAGTTTGCATGGACTGTCTGTGATTACCTGGCCCCAGCGAATCATTGGGTTTCCACGCTTCATTCTCAATGTTGCGCAGAAACTGGGAGGGAGTCTTGGGGAAACGCTGGTAGGATTTCTGCATGTACTTCTCTCGGATACACAGGGCACGGTATAGGCCCCTGCAGACCAATTCAAAGTCCTCCACTGTCACCTGTAGAAGCATTTGTCAAAATCACTAGCTCTGCAGAACTGAGAAGATAGGGATAAACACTCATACATTCCAAAACATATGTAACTGAAAACCACTGTAGGGTAATATTAGATCCTTATGCACTGTCCTATCTTAGCTAACCTCATTTGGAAAAGTGGAGCAATAGCATCAGCATATGGACAGGGCAGGCACAGTAACAGTAAATATCAGGGACTCCATGCTTTAGCTGTTCTGGCATCTATTCAGTCTTCCCACCATCAACAGCAGAAGCACTGAGCAATGGAGGATCCCTTTTAGCTGTCAACTATTATTGTCTTATTCACATATTGCCCTGGATTGAAACAACAATCTAGAACAATGTGCTTAATAAGGACAGTGGGAGGCTGCCACTCATGAGAACTTTGCTGCTCTTTAAAAAAGGGGGGGGGCGGAGGAGAAAGGAAGAAAAATTAAAATGCAGAGCTTGGAAAAAAATCCTTTAAAAACTATAGCTCGCAGAATCCCTCAACTGGCATGATCAATGGCCCTACTGTTGGTTCTGGGAGTTGCAGTTCAAACAAAGGAACATTTTATAAGTTCTGGGAAAACACCAAACACTTTGCAATGCTGCATAGTTCTGATTAATCCTCTGTCATCCCATTTTTTCAGCAGGTTTTAAAATACCCCCGTTTCTCTTTCCTCCTCCCACTTTCCCCCTTCCTCTGGGCTTGTTTCAATTGCTGTAAACTGAGTTCAAAGGGTAGAAGCAGAGAAGCATTCTGGTGTGCTTGGCTTTCAATTAACTCAGGAAGGAGAAGAGAGGAGGGAGTGGATCTTGCCCTTCCCAGTAGTTTTCAAACAAAAGCAAACTGCTGCAGCCTTTCTCAGCTTGTGTGCTCTTCCTCAGTAATAACTTTTGCCATCTCCACCATACTCTGATGTGTTGGGAAGTCACACGTCCCAGATTTCATCTGTGAAATGTTGGAGGGTATGAGGAAGCGAAGATTGTTCAAGGGAAGGACAGAATACAGCAATATATTTCTGCCCCTCCATCTCTTCCAATGACCCACAGCCTGAAAGTGGCAATGAAAGCTGATCGGGGGCCATGACAGGAAGACCCAACTGTTGGAGCTATTTTGAGCACCAGAACGGTCCTGCTTCAGTTTCATCAATATCCCTTGATCCAGCAAATCCATCCTAAGATGTGATTTATCTCTAGGAGGGGTTCAGGTTAGGTCAATGAAAGTACATCCACAGTTAGCCAATACCCAAGCAGCCTGGGTGCGTCATAGGAGAGCCTATAAACCTCTTTTGCTTCCCATGTGCCATGGAAACTGGGAACTAGTGATGGTTTGCCATGGGCTTTCTTTCTCATATTCAGGCTTTGAGCCCAATATATGTGCTTTTGATATCTGTTTGTTTTGCAGAAACAATACCTATCACCATTTCCCAAGGTAATGCTGTGTGTGCATGTATTTAATCACAGTTTCCCAGTGCTATATAAATGTAATATTTTGTTCATGGGACACAGTACATCCATTCCTAATGTGATCATACATGGACAGTTAAATGATTTTCACAGGCACCTAACAAATATTAACTCCTACCTAATCAGTAACAAGTAACATGACTTATAATATATCAGAGCTTGGAAGGCTCCCTTTTTTGGACTTTAGCTCCTAGAACAACCCCTCCCCAGCTGTCTGGATGATTCTGGAAGGCGTAGTTCAAAAAGTAACTTTTCTAAATTCTTTCCTCTGGCTTTGTTCACTTAGTGAGACTCTGGCAGAATGTATAGGATTTGGGTTTCAGTCCATTGGAGACTATGAGTTCCTTCAGTATACAACTTCTGCAATAAAGAGAATCAAAACTATCCTTCTCTCACATTCTCTCTGCAGCAGCACCTTTTAGGGATTTCAAAGAGCCAGTGAAGTATAGCAGTTTGGAATCCCCACTCAAGCTGTGGAAACCCACTGGGTGACCTTGGCCAAGTCACATTCTCTCAGCCTCAAAGGAAGGCAATGGCAAACCCTCTCTGAACAAATCTTGCCAAGAAAACCCCATGTAAGTCCACTTTAGGTCACCACACATCAGAAACAACTTGACAGCATACTACAACTACAACAACAACACAGCCATTCTGCTCTAGGGTGGCCAACTGGGCTGTATTTTTTTGACCTTGCAGGGGTGCATCTCCCCCCACCCACACGCTTAACTTTAAAAGTGGCATGTTTTGACATAAAAGTAGTTCCTATTGCATGCCTCCTGCATGGAAGCATATCTAGACACTAACATACATAAATAGGATATTTCATTGTTGTCACTGAAAAGTCACTAGCAGGAATACCATGTTGGAATCATCTGGGTAGCCTTCTTAGAAGGAAGAAGTGTCAGGAGAATACCCTGAACAGAAGAAAGTGACATCTCTAATTACCTACCCCAGCAGCATAGTCTCCTGTGATCTGAACACGTTGGAATTTAGGCACAGCTTGGTACAGAGCATTGCTAGACATAACCTCATCCAAGGGAGACAATTTAGTTGAAGACTTTCCTACAAGAGGAACAACCAATGCAATGGTTTTCAGCTTCAAGAGTCTCTTCTTCCTAGGATATAAGAGAAAAGGGAATTCACAACACAAACTCTATTCTACCTAGTTTGGTGCATCCTGTGGTAGCTGGCCCCTGTATGTATGTATGTATGTATGTATGCATGCATGCATGCATGTATGTATGTATTAATTCGGTTTATTCAGAATACTTCCCATGGCTGTTATTTCTTTGCCTTGGTTACCTTTAAATTCTGGCATTTTAACTGTGTTGGTAGATATTATGTTAGGACCTTTGAGGGACAGGAAAGGAATACAAACTGCAACCTTACATTCATTTCTCTACTTGTTTCTGGTAACTGCGTATCTTTGGATGTCACTGAAACTTATAGCTTCCTTATTAACCTTGCATTATATAATCAAAAACATTTCTACATGGAAGCAAACCACACTGATTTTGAGAAAGGGTTAGGCACCACTAATTCTGCAGAGAAATAGGAACCAAATTTCTGCACTCAGCTACAAGGGAATCAATTTAAGATATTATAGGTTAGTTAAACTAATGATTTCCTGAAGTGTTTGTAACCCATGTGTTATCCCTGTCACTACATGGGAACTGCCCATTCATGTTATCACAGAGAAATATTCCACTCTAGTGCTGTTCCCTCACGGACAAATAATGGGAGTGTATATAACTATATAAATAAGCAAAGATGCTTGATCACTTTTTTAAAAAAAAAAAGGAGAGCAAAAGCTATGATTTCAGTTAATCTAATCCCAGGTTACACCAGAAGATGCCACCAACAGGATTCTACCTCATATTTTCCACACATCCTAGCACATGTTACACCTCCTTTGTTCTCACCGTTTTCCAGAATCAATTTCAGTCTCCTCCTTGATGATGTGCTCTTTCATTTCTTTGTCTGAGATAGGGCAGCCCTCTTCTGCATCAAAGGGAGAGATTTCACGCTGGCCTTCATCTTTCACCTCTGAGGCAAAGACCTTCTCCGCAAAGGAGCGCATGGCATCATCCATTTCTGTTAGAAGAAAGGAGTACATCACCAGTCCAGTCCTATTATCAGTCTGGGAAGGTGCGCTGATTGTATGACTCAATATGTCAGCCCTTATGTACCCAAAGCATAGGTCCTTGTGGTCTTTGAGCATATTACAGGAAACTGAAGAGCTAAAAAAGTGACCACATATGCTATGAACTGGACCCCTACCTGCACTACAATTCAGGGACAACTTAACTAATGGAGAGTACAGTAATAGGGCTACAAAGCACAAAAGTAAGGGACTTAAATATAATGAGCAATATCATTGATTCATCTACATCAAGGGAGTCTATTTTTAACGGCACATGCTCCCCAGGACTTTAAACAGTGATATCAGCTGCTTCAAACCAAAACCCTTTAGCTAAAGACTGAAAATGGGGAGAGATGAAACACACATGACAAACAACAGATGAACAGATGGATGATGAATGGATAATGGAGATGAAGATTGGCAAGCATCTCTTAGATACCTACTCCTTGCTCTAGATCAGGTTTCCATTTGTGTGGACTTCTAGATACCATTAAACTGCATAGCCAATGGTGAAGAATGCTGGGAATTGCAGTTCCTCAATATTTGGATGACCACCACATTCTCACTCTCCTCTGGATTCTGAAAGGTTGTCACCTACATTTTTTCCACAGCCTGGGAATGTTTGTGCCTCTCATTCTGCAACACAGATTTTGCCTCTAAGAACAGTGGTAAGGGCAGTGATGCTGAGTAGAGATGGATGGGTTTAATTTCTCCACTCAGTAACTGTGCATGCCATCAGAGCAGCCTGACAGGGACCTGTCAACTTCACAGTGGGCTAGACTACAAGCCAGTGAAAAGATAAATAAAACAGGAAAAAGGGTCTTACCTGTATTGCAATTCCTCACAGTAGTTTTAACCCTTTTCTCTGGAGACCAGAGTTTGAGTGTAAGATAGCACTCTTCTGCCATTATATAAATCCACTTGGTTTGTGGTAAAAGTATGATGGAGGAAAGTGCAAAGGTCACAGTTGTTATTCCTCAGTGAACCAAATTTTCAGGCTATGGAAAGCTCATAGACAGCTAGGAAGCCAGACCTCCAAAGAGCAGGTTATGACTTTTCAAATAAGGCTGCTACACAACATTTCAGGCTATGGCATTAGCTGGGACAGCTTCTTCTGCTCAAATGGCATCAAGGCAATTTCTGGAATGGGGTATTTACAGACTCATAGCCTGATCCTGTGCATGCATGTCCATAAGAAAAGCCTCACTGAATTCAATGGGACTGGTTTCCAAGCAAATATGCATAGAATTGTAGATTAGGGGCATTCAAAAGGCTGTAAATATATTATAACAACATATAAAAATTTTCTACATCATCTTCTGTAATACTACCTCTACTACTACAATTACTACTATAGAGGTGATGGACAAGACCAAACAGATGGAGCACCTTCTGTCTGGAGATAACACTGTGTCAAAGAACAACTGTCGTGGTTGACATGAAGGAAACTATATAGTTCGGCAGAGAGATGCATATGGAAGACACACAATAAGCACAGGATGTAATGAGAATGGAATGAAAATGCGTAAGGCCATGCTAAGGACAGATGCATGCAATGCCACTTCACAGACAAACAGTGCACATGGGGAGAGAATTTGGAATGAATGAACTCCATACCCACCCCAGATCAGAAGGTGGGCCTAAGAGGTGCCCTCGGAGCTCCCACTTAGCATCATTCTCAATCTGTTTTGTGAAAGCAGCCATGGATTTGAATTTTAAGTTCCATAAGGAAATGAAGCAACCCTGTTTCCTCAGCACCAACATCTTTTGCACACAAGGGCTACTGGGCAAAGTGGCTCATGCTCAGCTTACACCCAGCAGCAGCCAGGCAATCAAGAAAGAAAACCATTTCTCAACAGGGCAACCTTTGTCAATGCCCAGCATGGTGCTCAAGTGCAACAATCCATAGGAGCTCAAAGAGGAAGGAAGCTGAAAGTCAAATGCATGAGCTTAGGATCAAAATGAACCTATCACCAGGCAAGTTAGTTATTCACCGTCCTTGCTGCTTGTCAAGCCAGTATATAGGCTGCTATTGGAGGTTCAGCTTACAGAAATTTGGGATTTGGAAACGAATTGGGCTCTAGTTTTTATGCTTAGGGACACAACTGAATAAAGCTGACAGTGATATGTAATCCAGCTCTTGTGAATCCCTTGGAACTGATTAAATATGCACTCTATAGGACAGCCAACCACTGTGGAGTTTTAAAGACAAAGAACAGAACTTTTAGCTCTCCAAATGTTTTGGCCTAAAACTCCTATCAAACTCAACCCAGCAACCAAAAATATGATATTCTGGAATTGTAATCCAAACTATCTGAAGGGCCAAAAAGTCCACACTCTTCATATAAAGGAAACTCAAGAATAGTTGCAGGAAAGAGGGTAGCTTCCTAGCTTGTGGATGTACTATTAGGGCAACTCAATATAGGGGCAAATTTTGAGCAATGGGCAGATGGGGAAAGACTCTCGGACATTAGGACAGTTATTGGGTATTTGTGCATGACTGGCACTTAAGTCTGCATTCCACTCCTGCTTTGGGGATTCAGAAGTCCCCCAAACAAGTCAGCTTGATGCTACACCAAAAAGTCTTGGATTTCTGCGAGACTTGTGAGGATAGAAGCCAGCCTCCATGCTGCCCCCGTTACAGTATTCTTGTCCCATGCCCCATGCAAGCTTTTATCCTCCAGTGTATCAATAGCTCCTTGGAAATGCTGTTGAGAAATAGGCAATCTTTGGGCTGCTATGATCATTTGTCTAGTGGATATTTCAATGATCAACTGCTTGACAAAGCAGCAGGCGCCACAAGAAAGATCTAGTAATACTCACGTTTTGCCTCTGCTGTTTGAGATTAAAATAAATAGAAAAAGTCATCAGAACACAAAATAGAACACTTGATTAAGGACTTACCTCTTGTCCATAAGTATAAAGAAACATGCACAGTTGTGTTTGCCCAGTTATATTAGACACTATTTGGAGAACTGGGGAAAAAAATATCCCCTTCTTTGGAGCCACTTTCTGATGCGCAGGCCTTTTAATTCTACTGCTAAATTTCATGAGATTTGCATGAGCAATGGCCCTTTCTGATCTATATGGTGATTTGGATACAAATGAATACATGGGGAAGAGTAACAGGTGCCTGTTGGCTCCTGGCTTCCACAAGCCTCCACAAGTTCAAAAATACTCAAAGCACAAATATGGGAAGGGGATCAGACTCTTGCCTACAAATGTTAAGTTCTGTATAAATACATAGTAACTATTAACACACATGGGTCTAGAGAAGAACTTTAAAAAGTAACTTGCAAAATTTCCAAGTTATAATTCCCAGAATACCCCAGCCACCAAATGGCAAACCTACACCACTAAAGGCCACCATATTGTTACTTTCCAAATATAGCCAAGGACTGTCCCTTTTTTTCTATAGCTCATGTTCAGAAGCTGAAGCATTGATCTTCCTACAAGCTGATATTTCCCATTAACTCTAATTTGCATTTTCAGTGTTTGAGGTAGATGAGGCTCAGTGAGAACAGATGGAAGAATAAAGAAAAAGAGGAGAGAAGGTAGAGGGAAAGAGTTGCAGAGAAAGTAGGGGGGAAAGTCCATGGGCCTTTTAACAAGAGCATCTCAGTAAATCATGCTTTGAGGGATACCAGAATTCATTCCTATGGAGCAAATGATAGACATAAAGTGGGCATTGCTAATTGTTCTGCTTGCTCTATCTTTAAAGTTGTGTTGTTTAAAGTGAATTGTTAACAGTTGTGTTGTTACAAGGCAAAGTCCTAGACCTTCCACTCTGAACATTTTAAGAATGTCTTCCTCAATTCTTGCTACTTTCAGGAGGACTGTATTTGGCCAGATTTTACACAAATTCTAGGCATACTACCCAGTGCCAGTTTGGACCATTGTTTGATCTGGATTTAAAGTTTTAATTTTTAAAAAGTAAATCTCTAACCATTGTAAGAGCCAAGATATGGGGCAACGTGTGTCGGCACTCCTCCGTCAAATTGTTCTGCAAGAAACAAGTGCAACTTGCTTTTTAGACATGAGGAAAGGGAGAGTGAGAGGTACAGGTGACAGAGTGCAAGAAATGAGAGAGAGATACATTGTGTGGGGGTGAGGGAGGGTATAGTGAAAAGGAAGAGTGAGTGATGTGAGCCATAGACTGCAAGAAGTAATGGAGGGGCACACTATGAAGGCGCAAGGTGGGGCAAAAGAGTGACCAGGAGAGAAGGAAGGATGCAACAAGAGAGGGAGGAGAAAGGAGGGAGGTTGGGTGAGTTGTGCAGCATCAGGGTGCAAGAAGCAAAAAATATAAGCAAGGGGAGAGCCAAAGTACAAGAGAGGGAAATGTGGCATCACAAGGTGAGTGAACGGGTAGGAGATGCAGTGGCAGAGTGAACAGAACCAGAGAGGGGAAAGTGTAGAGGCAAGAGGTGAGTCCAGGAAGGGGAAGAAAGGAGGTTGGGCACATTAGGAGCACAACAAAGGTGGCAAGGCTGTGGCAGCAGAGGTCCTGTGGATGGAGTGGAATAGTGTATTTCACTGCTCCACTGCTCTGTTTCCTGAGGGGCCACCTCATTATATTACTCTGAGGAAAAAAGCTGCTGGGAAAAGGCAAGGATAGGTAGAAGGCTATTAAGGTAGACACTTCATGTGAATCTACAGATTGTGACAAAACAAATCCAATGACAAAGCAATGCCACATTTATTAGTGGGGGATGAGTATGGCATGGACATTTGAACTGTTTATCCACACATATGCCCAAGTATATAAGATATATATATTCACATGAATATATATTTATTAGGAATACCATCTACCTCTGCAATATAAACTCTACCAAGGAAATAAAAGAGCAACAACAAAGGTGAGGACACAGAAACTATTTATATATTGAGGAGAAGTACAAAGAAGGTGTTAAGGTAGGGAACATATCTACCACACTGAACTGGCACATGCTTTTAATTTTTTTCTTCCACAAAAGAAAGCCCTTTTCAAGCTTTGAAGGGGGGAGGCTGTTAGTGTTAGTTAGCAAAGACAACGGGTTCATCAGAGGCGTGGAGTGTTGCCTTTGTTGGCAGATATTCATATACATGATTGGGATGGGAGGACATAATTAGTGAGGCAAATGGGTATGGAAATATAAAAAATAGAAAAAGTTATCATTTCCCTAACTGACATTAAGAAACAGTGATCAGGTGAGAGCAGAGACATCTTAGCATAGATCAAGTGCTTAACATGTACTCTGTGATGAAAAGCTGAATAGGTCAAAGAAAGTTAAACTAGGCTGTTTTTTATCTACACTAAAATACTTAATCTGTATCTGAAGGAAATCCATGCTTTTCTCCCTTAATTATTCATATTTGTCCTGATTTTCCTTTGCATCTTGCCCTGTAAATCAGATGACAGTCACTGCGAGGGGCCTTCTGTGAAATTTTTTATAGATCTGTAGTTTTTGTCGCCAATGAAAATATGATGGCAAAAACTAATAGAAATCTGATGAGAGTACCACTGGAATGTGCATGACTGAACATTAAGATTGTTCACGTTAGTATTGTCATCTATTTATTTGTTCTGCACCAGCAATGCTCACCCACACTTTAAATGGCTCCCCTCTCTCCATTAATTTTGAGATAGGTTTGTTAGGAAGTAGCAGTGTCTTAACGTCACCTGGTCACATGTCACACGGTAAATTCCATGACCAGTTTGAACTTGGTCTCCCTATTCCAAATCCTGCACTTTAAACATTACTCTGTAGTAGTTCTCTCAAATCAGTTGTAACTGGAAAAAAAAGGTATGAAGGTTGATGCAATACTGGCAGAAAATGAAACAAATAATTTGCTTAATCAGAGTGATTTGCATAATTTGAATAATTTGTGAAATATTTACATACTCTGCCAGTTATAACCCAGATTTGAAGAAGTGGAACAATACAGTAGAGTAGCTTTTGGTGTTTTCTGTGATAGTGATAACGCAAACAGTCCACATAGCATTTACATATGTAATTTCAGCCTATAATTATCTGCAGTTACCGGGATGAGTTGGTCCCTTTGCCATCAAAACAGGAGCATTTCCAGGCTTTTGATTCTGCACTAAAAATGTGTGATTCTGTTCTCAGATCCATCTCATCTCACTTCTTGCTTGCTCTTTTACCTCCTTATCGCTGTAATGTTAGAACATTATGTTGTGTAACTAAGAAAAGTACAGAGTAATTTTACTGTGGATTACAAAATTTAAAACATTAAAATTAAGTAAAATGGAAGCAAAACTTTGCATATTATAAAGACTGCAGAGGCGAAACTTCCCATATTTCTCTCTCTCTTTTTTAAAGGAAGAGTTTGCAAAAATGAACACTGGAACTGAGTTGTATCTGTTAAATATAACTTCTCTTACTCAGAGGGAAACTATTGCACTATTAACATTGTCTTGAAAGTTGTGGGTGGGGAGATGAGAAAAACTACTTGGATCACAGAAAACCTTTTCATATAGCAATAACATAAATGAAATATTTAACTATGATCTGTGCATTTTTTTATTATTATTTAAAGAAAATGTGCCTTTGTATCCCAATACCAAGACGGGGTGAGCACTTTAGAAACAATTTTGAAATACTGTACAAAGAGAAAATTAGAGATATTAGTAAAATATTATTTACTGGTGCTGTCTCTAGTAGGAAATGTCACTGTATGAGCACAAAAATAAGTGCAAATGGAAAGATCATTGACATAATCATGAAAACCATCCAAGAATGTTTGTTTTTAACATGTAGGTAGCTTTTATTAGTATTACTATTACCAAAAAAAAAGAAAAGAAAAAAAGAAGAGTAAATCTAATCTCAAAGTTCTGTTCCAGACTCCTTACCATGCACTGCTGTTCTACCACTGGCATATAATTTTTCTTGACAGGTTATTCAGGGCATTTAGAAATTCAGAAAGGGAAATGGGGTTTTCTCATCCTCTTTAGACATAGCCATTGTGCATGACTGAACAATCTGGCAAAGGATCAATTCTTTTGCTGCAAATAATATCTGAAGAAGCCATTAAAAGTTGAAATCCCATCAATGTTGCCCATGTCTGGCAAACATCAAAGTCTAGGGGTGCTTCTGCACACTTTTTACCTGATCTATGCATTTTTAACACCAGCGTGAGGGCAATTCTGCTGATCTGATTTTCAGCCCATGTGTTTCCTGTCTGTGGCAAAACAGACTAACACACTAACAGGATTGTTAATTGAGGAAAGCTAGCAGCCTGGCCAGCCTGTTATTCAAGCTCTTTTTTTCCTTCCCCTGCCTGCTTTTTGGTTCTCTACCACCTCAAAACTCCCATAAGGAGCTGTTCTGTGAAGTTAGTTCTTCACATTTGGCTACTGAAATCTGCCTCCTTATGGATAGGAAGGGTGGCCAGCTGTTCAGAGCTCCACGCCTTTGAGGTGAGGGCACACACCTACCTGGCATTTTCACCTGCGGCATTTTTTCTACCACCCTCAGAAGAGTCCTGAGAAACTGACGGTAGAGCAGGCAAGTGGAAGAGTGAGGCTACACAGCCAGGCAACACTCATTTTACTATTTATCTGTGTTCATGTAACCCTACTCTCCTTCTCTAAAAGGAGTGGAGAAGTAAGCAACAGACTATTTAAAGCAGCAGCCAGGCAAAGTTGCAACAGGTGAAGCTGCAGGCTTGGGGTTAACAGAGAGAGAGGGAAGCAGGCAGAAAATGCAAAGCCTCAGATGCCCCCACAAATGAGACAATATTGTGTCTAGGCCTCTGTGCTTTTGACTTGGCAGCAGCTACTGGCACTTTTGTCCCTTGGATGGAGCTCAGATTAACACAGCTTTCCTTTTCAGTGAAGCGCTACTCTAAATTTGTACCACATTGTATTGGATACGTTCTGCATGGATCCCTCCCTAATGCAGCTTAACTTTTTTTTATTTTGCAACCTCCAATTGGAAACAGCTTTTTGTGGACTTGTGCATGCTTCCTGGCGGATTCTGGGAACTGTAGTCTGAAAGAGGGAAATCCTAAATTCTTTCTGCATTGGCCCAGAACGGTGGTGAGGACTGTAGCCCTTTGAAGCAAAGGTGAATGACAAACGGAAATATGTCATGCAGTAATATGAACCAAATATAAAAGAGCGTTTCTTCATTTTGTAATCAAGTATAATCATAATGTATACCACTTTTCAAAAATCCAGGGTTGATCACTGCAGTGATTCTGGGGCATTGATCTACTTACCAACTCAAAGGTCTGTCAAAATAAAGCAAAATCACAGGTGCACAAAAACAATGGTGTATTGATGACACAAAGGTGTTAAGTGAGATGCAGTAACCACACCTAAAGGCAAAGTTAGCTCACATCCCTCCTGCTGAACAAAACAGTCCTTCATCACAGCTGCTGTTCACCAGGGTCCCCAAAATGAACTAGCCACTGTCCCAATGGGCTGAGGTCCTGGACTGAATGATGGCTGATTGCACCCTCTCAGAATGAGATCAAACAATCTGGTTTTTCTTCATCTTTAAACATATTTTTCCTTTGTTCTGAAAAGTGTTGCCACTTTCACAGACAGAAAGGAGAGAACATCACCCCAGCCTAACAAGGGAACAACTTTCTAAGCATCCTGAGATAGAAACTCTCTTATCTCCATGGTGAGATGATATTACACAGCTTGCTAGAGAAACAGCAGCTATGAAAGCTGTGCTGTTGTTGTCATTACTATTAGTAGCTACAATTTTACTTGACTAAATAACAGATGGCCAGTCACTATGTTATGCACCCCTTAGAGATATATAACACATGCATCAGACGAATGTAAGAGCTAACTATCACTACTCCTGGCCAACTCCAGAAGTTCCAAACCTCTATCTTCCACTCCTTAGAGCGCACAGTCCTCTACATACACAGCTTTTCACTGAGCAGTTTGAGAAGACAGTGACAATATTAAAAAGAATAAGCAATTACAATGACCACTAATCCACCCCTTCCCCAACTCAAACCAAACCTTAGCTAATCTTAATGAATGTCACCCAGCCACTAAAAAAAGCTAGCAGTGAAATGCGCAATCACATCCTTTGCATGAAATTGTTCAGCATTCCTGGGACCACAGTGGAAAAGGCTGTGCTTCCGGCAAAAGATGATTTCTGATTAAGGAAACAGGACAGAGCTTTTAAGATAGAACCAAGGCTTTAATAGTCAAAAGCAGGAAGTGGGATCAACTATTTGAGAGCAAAGGAAATAGACTAAGCCAATCAGCATTATGATTTGTGCCAGAATAAAGCAAGCCAGAGCAATATAAAACTCAGGGCAACTTGGGTGTCCTCAGAAAAAGGTGAGTGCTCATTGTTAGATAATTTTTGGCCCCCAAACATCCCATCATCTGTAGATCCAATTTTCAGAAAGAATAAAGTGATTACTCTTTGCCATGCTGTTAACTGTTACATGATGGTTACTACTGGGGAATCTCTTATTGTTCAAGCCAAGCTCAGTGATCCATTGTGATAGGCACTGCACATGTCATAAAGGACCCTGTTCAAAGAGGTCTACAGTACAATTAATAAGACGTACACAGACACAAGTGGTGACTCATCAAGCTGAACAAAGCCCAGCAACCATGCCTTGCATTTAACAGTTGCTTGATAACTGCTCTTTTCTTTTCCCCAAATGACTTATGAACTTGATGGGTTACCATCCAACCAAGGCAGGCAGGGCACATGTTTTGCAGGCCTGGCATAACTATAAACAGAGAGAGGAGGAAAAGTTTCAAAATATTTGACAACAAAAACCTAAACGCTGAAATAGGCTTAGATATGAATCAACACCTGAAATCACTTCCCTCAAAAACTGTATGACTGACATTGGAAGTCTATCCTGTTAATGTGAGTCCAGGAGGCGATTGTTTCATGTTGCTTGTCTAAATGTTTCACACAGCTGAGAAACTCTAAACTGTCCATGACAAAGAGAAAAATACACACACCTGCCAAAGTCTGCATATAGAATTCTGGCTGGCTTGCCAATTAAATCTTGCTTTAGCATAGGCAAGGGAACAGTGCCTCCCAATGCACTCCAGGATAGTGTGGGACAAACTCGCAGATATACTCTTTTGCACTATCTTGCAGCTGAGACCTCCCTCCTTCTTGGATCTGCTGCTTGAGGCAGCTGCCTCGAAAGGCTTCATCCTAATTTGTAGCAAAAGGATCTGCAGAATTTAGTTTCCTTTTTTCCTACAACAAAGGCCTGTGGTTAGAACAGTTATCAGGCTAGAAAGTAACCAAACATTCACGTACTTCCCAATGTACTAGTGCTCCCAGTGCAAAGGCTCTGTATCAGTCTCATGTCTTTTCCTCCTTAATGGTTTTTCGTGGGAATAAAAAAAATGGGAGCTGTTGTGATGTTGGGTGTATATGGCTAGGTGGTACAACGCAAAGGCGTACAGTCAGCCCTCCACATTTGCAGGTTTCACTTTTGCAGATTTGATTATTCATGGATTATTTGTTGTTACCTCTGCTGCCTCCCTATGCCATTTTTAATAGGGACTGCAAGTCTTGTGAGGCTGAGTAACTGTGAAAAAGGCTTGTAAGTCCCTCTTAAAAATGTTGTGGGTCAGCAGCGGAGGTGGCTGTAAGCCCTACCAGCCAGCCACTTCTGCCTTGTAAAGGAACCCTGATGCCTCAAAGGAAGCCATGGTGGGTTGAATATGGTGATCATACTTTTTTTTGTGTGTGGGTTAAATATGGTTTGGGAGGGACTAGAGTTACTCACAGTTTTTCCACTTTCACAAGGGTACTGTGCCCCTAACCCTAGAGAATGTGGAGGGATGACTGCATATTCCTAGATAGCCTATAGGCACCAGATTCTATCTGATCTTGGAAGCTAAGCAGGATCAGGCCTAGTTAGTACTTGTATGGGGAACTGCCAACAAATAGCAGGTGCTGCATGCTGTAATTTGGAGGAAGCCAATGGCAAACCATCTCTGAATATTTCTGGCCTATTCCTGTGAAATTCATGAGGTTGCCATATAAGTCAACAGATAACTTGATGATGCATGTGCGCGCGCATGCACACACACACACACACACACACACACACACACACACACACTAGGCAAAGAGGCTGGTTTTTGGATGGGAAGATTTAAATTTATATTCAGCTTTATTTTAACAGTGCCTTGTTGCTGTTTGCCGTCAAGTAATTTCTGACTTACAGCAACCTTAAGGCAAAACTATCATGGGACTGCTGAGGCTGAGAGTGTATGATGTCCCCAAGGTCACCCAGTGGATTTCCATGGCCAGGCAGGCTCTGTTAATTCCAGTTTTATATCAGCTTGATGTCCAGATTCTTTGTTAATTCCACAATGAGAAAATAGGAGAGCATTACACATGGAAAACATTGTAATCTGAGCCCTCCAAAATTCTGTGAAAGAGGCAGGGTGATTACTCTGGAAGTGCAAGGATTGCAAGGACTGACAATATGAAAAATGAATAGTCTGCTTCATTATTTCTAAGGCAGAACAAATTATTTGTTTGAATTCCCTGAAATGTTCCTTGACTTCTGATGTACAGTCATGAACCAGACAGTGTCCAGACAATAAAACATCTCTTAATAATTTAACCAAGTTCTTCAGCCAAACCCAGTGTGCTGTTCTAGGCTAGAAGTGTGTTTTCTTAACATTAGCAATCCCTCCTTTGAATACCAAGGGCTCTTTGTAGCTATTTGTAAAAGCTACATTTGCTTCTAATCTTTCTGTATTGAATGTCAAGGGTATTAAATTTGCATCTGAAACCAGGAATGACCTTCAGGCTTTATGGCAATGTTACTTCTCTTTTGAGCCCTTGTGCCTTCTTTTATCCAAAAGGTCAGATTAGACAACTAAGTCTCTAAGAGTAGGGTCAGCAGGAAAATGGTGAGCACAGAATGTGTGACAGGAGCTGACAACTTTCCGAGGCTTGTTGACTTTCTCCTTGTAATAAGACCACTATCAAAGTCATATTTTGTTCTTTGGACAGAAGCAGTTTTTCCACACTCAGAACTGTGTAACTGATTCCTGTTTAGATGTGCAGCTTCCTCGAAACAGCAAATGTCTTAACCTTAATGACTATAGGTTCTTGCTCATTTCATGGGTCACCTCCAGATGCTATCTGCTTTTTGACTGAGAAGAAATTCTCAGGCTGAAGGCAACACAGGAAATGAGCACTCAGGCACTTTCACTTGGCCAGGGGTTTTCAAACAAGGCACACGTTCCTGGCTGGAAACAAGAAGGTGACTGAGGACATCCTCAGCTCAGGCACTTCTAGGGAATGCTTCCTCTTGGACTCTGGGACAGAGTAGCAAGAGACTTACTTCACCAGTGAGAGTAATAAGAGCTGCAGTGTTAAAAAGGACCACTTTCCACATCAACTGAGAAGACCGGTAGCAAAATGACTTTGCTACATCTAGACCCAAGTTCTCCATTCAAACAAAATGCTTCCTCCCTGATAATTAGAAAGCTTCAGAGGAATCAAATGAAGAGATACAGTATGGAAGACAGATGCATAGGTAAGTACTCTATATGCGACAAAGATCTTGGGATTATAGTCAATCCCCAACTGAACATGAGTCAGCAATGCAATACAGCTGCAAGAGAGGCTAGTAGGATTTTAGGCTGTGCTAACAGAACCACAGCTATGATTCATAAACATTCCACTTTGTCTCGCCCCAGTCAGATCTTCTCTGGAGTAACTGTATCCACCTCCATTTTAAGGACACAAACAAACTGGAATGAGTTTGGAAGGCAACATAGATGGCTTAATGTGGAATAAGTCCTATGGTGACAAGCTGTAGGAACAGTGTCATGTTGAGCCTAAACAGAACCAAGGGACAGCAACAGCCCAATACACTTTGCTACCTGAAGCATAATCCCTCCAATTCAAGATGGATAGGACTCAAGGCCAATCAAGCCATTTTTTGTTTGAGCTGGTTTTTGATATATAATCATGTTCATGGGGGTTTCTTATTGGGGTGTGTGCTTTATTTTTTAACTGTTGTTTGCTTTTTAAATAATTTTTAAATAATGTTATACAGTTTCAATGTAATTTTAATTAGTTTAACATTTAATGATGGGTTTTTATTGATTCCTTTTGTGAGCCACCTTGGGTTCTAATCTGGGAGAAAAATGGCATATAAATGAAAAAAATAATTAAATTAAAAAATTATATTTACCAGAATTACCTCTCCAGAGGAGACAAGCGTACAGCAACAACTCATTATCTGCATTATTCCATCCTTCGCTTGTATGTATGCGTGTGTGTGCATGTGTAGATTTGAGACTGTCTGCCTTTGGCAGGGCTGGCTGTTTTTTTTGTTGTTTTACTTGTAAAAGCACCATGTATATTGATGGCACTATATAAACAAACGAGCAGCAGCAACAATAATGCAAAAACACAGTGCAGTTGTGCAAGTTGTAGTGACATGTAATTCAAATTTTTACTCAGTTATGATGTTCACTGGGTGACCTTAGGCTAGTCATTACCCCTTGGTTCAACTTATCTTACAGGGCTGTGGTGAGGATAAAACAGAAAAAGGATAAGGAACCATATGATGTCTTGAGCTATTTAGACTTACAAAAGGTAACATACGGAAATAATAAATAAAATTTTACAGTTTTTCAGATATGACAATTTTAATTCATGAAGACAAACTGTGACTCAGATCAGAAGTCTGGAAAACAATGAACAAAATCAGGTCAAAGCCCATGTTAACATACATTCACAAATAGTCCAAATACACAAATAGAGTAGTTTGGCACACCATCAGAAATGAGCTCTGCAACACACCCCTTTGAAGCAACAGTCCTTGTCTAATTCACACTTGTCCCTATCAAATAACTAGACAATTGAGTTTCCCCAGCATGACACTGAAAACCACTAGCCAGTGTATTTAAGGAGAAGTAAACACCAGTAGATGTTATTTGCTGAATTTTGACTCCTTATATCAGTGTAAGCCAACCTGTATATCACAGCTGCAGTGGGTATAACTGTTTGCCTACACAAGTATTTCTGCATCCAGGGCATATTCCACTGTACATTTGCTATTAACTTTTTGCCTGATCAGAGTTCTTCTTTGAAAGCCAATATAATACTTCCTGCATAGCACTTTCTTGCTTTTTTTTACACAGCTAATAAAAAAAAAACACCAAGCATTTACAACAAGATGAACAAACATACATTTTCAGCAAAGTCTGTCTTGCTTTGATACTTCCCTTTAAAGGACTATTCTTTTGTGCCTTTATTCGTTCGAGCTTCTGTGATAGGCATGTTGAAAATAGAAAATCACAGAAAATATCAAAAACATGACGAAGAAACCAGGAATGAAGAGCTTATGCTAGTGCCCTACCAACAAGGCAAGGCACAGCATATGTCACTAAAAATGGAAGTCTAACAGCTAGCTAGCTAGCTCACATCAGGAAATCCAGATTACCTAGCTAGTAAACTTCCTTCTGCAACAGTATGGTTTTAGTGACTCATGTTATAGAAGTGAGACAGACAATGAAGTTTAACAGGTCATTGTCTCCAGAGATAAGGATGGTCAGGTGTGACCACAGCCAACCCAGAAGACATTTCTGAAACCATATTGGATCCACTATGTCTCTTCCAATGCTCAAAAGTGGGAGGTTTGGACACATAACAGAAGACTTAACACTGTTCCACTAATCAGTTTACCAGTGATGAACAAGGGACAACCTGCAGCTTTGTACTCCCTTTCTTGCTTTCAGGATGTAAGAGAAATCAATTTATTACAAGCCACCTTTCTTCTGAGGAACCCAAATTGTGAGACCTCCTCTGGGTTTGTGACAAAAAGGCAGGTTGGTCTGAGAGTATGACTGATCCAAGAAAGCATTGTGGAGGAATGTGGATTTGAGCCCAAGTTTCCACAAGTCTGACATTCTAGTCATGGTACAACACTAAACCTCATGGTATCTGTTACTCAGGAAGTTTCACCCCACGTAATGCATGGGACTATACAGTCTGAGAAATTCTACTTCAGTGGAACAACATATACTTTTAGGAAAGAATTCCTAAGGGAGGGAGGGAGGGAGGGAGGGAGGAAGGAAGGAAGGAAGGAAGGAAGGAAGGAAGGAAGGAAGGAAGGAATTCCTTAGATTAAAGGAAAACAGGAAATTTGGGACACAAATTTCCACGTGGCTTGTCCAAAGCAAATGGATAGCAAGAACATAGAAAGGCAGCAAGTGTTCACTCACTTCTTACCCTTCAGAAAGAACTTTGATGCAGCAAAGGCCTGCTATGGCTTGAATGAACAGCACAGGGTTCAGATTAGGTCAGATTCTACTACCATTACTCATAGATTTCCAGAGACCTTGGAAATCCCATAGATTTCCAGATTCCATACTCACACTAATTCACAAAGGAGCTCAGCCTTGTAGTGGGACATAGACTCCAGTAATTTAGGGGCAAAAAAGACTCATGCACACACCACCACGTTGTAGAACATGAGGTGGGATGGGATCCTACAGAATACTACTTGCAGTCCAAGTATTCAGCACCGGTACACATATACACAAAGGAATTATACCTGTATATTTCAGGAATATTGCCAAAACACACTGAGAATTATTACATTACAATGGAACTGACATTAGGGCTTTGATGATGCTGTGTCTGGCAATATTAGCTGTGGTATTCCATCATATAAGACTTGGAAATGAGCTTGATGGTTACCAAAAGCAAAACCATGGCACCATCATTAACTATGAGTCAGAGCATTACTCAGACAAGTCACTATCTGCTATCCAAATAAAAAGAAATGAGAAAAGATGACTAGATTCCAGAACATAAAAGGGCTTCACCTCAGAGATGTGGCACTAATAAACAGACACAACCAGACACAACATCTTGCAAATCTGCTCATAGGTATTTACCTTCTTGATCTGTGCATAGGAATAGACCATGATATGGTAAGATTAGTTTAGGTACAATGTGTTTTTCCTGGTCAATGCCAAAGGGTCTAGTAACATTCTGGTGCCTTATGTATTAACAGAAAATCAAGAACACAACATTTTATTCCACTGAAACACCTCAGAACTCAAATTCATTAGTTAGCAAAAGGTACTTCAAGCTGCTTTCAACCAGTAGCCTGGACTATAAAGGTAAAATCTTGATCAACTGATTTTTTCATATGGACAAAATAATTTCTGAGGGAGGAACCATCCATCTCTTCTTTTTAGATAATGTACATTCCAAGACCAAGGGCCTTTCCACACTACACTGTTATAGTGCTATTATTCCACTTTCAACATCCTGTGGAATTCTGAGTTTGTAGCTTACTGAGGACCAGGAGCTGTCTGGCTGAGAATTCTAAATGCTCCTTCCTAAACTGCAAATCTAAGGATTCCATAGAATGCTGAAGGTGGAATAACAGCACTATAACAGTGTAATGTGGAAAGGCCCCAAAGGTTTTTCAATTAGAACTAGCCTTCCTTCTCTCTACTGTCAAAATGGCCTATTATTCCTGATGTTCTTCAAATGCTTCTGTCCATGCCCAGGGTTATTCATAGACCCTAGTAATAGTTCTTGAGAATATGACAGTGCAAGTTGTACTGGGGAACAACAGGTAGATCATTGATTGATTTTTTTTTTACTACAAGAAACTCCCACTTTGTGATATCCATTTTTTACTTCCTCTTTTGATGCTTCCAAATTAAGCATATTCCATTAATTCCGGGGGGGTGTCCCCTTTTTTGTGAGTTCTTGCCTATGGGGGCTCTCTTGGACCGCTTGCATGCATGTGCTGCTTGCAAAGGAAGCTGGTGCAGGGGGAAGGTGCTAAGCTGCCTGAGAGACTTTGCAAGCAGCATGTGCACAGTTGGTCTGTAGTTAGCCTGCTGAGTCCTTCACACTCCCAATAGTAGAGTACATGGGTTTTGTTTTTCAACCAATTCTGTTTTCTGTCAGTGCTCCTGTCCCGTGGGGGAAGCCTATTAAGAAATATCCTTTGAGTACTATGGTTAAGCACTCATTACTTCTGGCTAAGGCTATCCATTTCAGCATCCTCCACATCCAAGGGAGAACTAATGCCAGGAATACCAATAAAAGGAAAATGCGTTGTTTTTTCCACTCTGTATTTTTATGGTCTTCAAAGCTGCACCAAGTCCACTGAGGGTGTTATTGCTTTGATGGATAGTTCCATCACAGCATAAAAGAGTAAAAAAGCCAGATGGCCTTGAACACTTTCATCCTATAATTGACTTGTACTAGGATGTGGTAAAAGAGTATCATTCACAGGAACTAGTTTCAGAATGTGTAACAGGTGTAAAATTGGCAAATAAATTAATGTGTGCTTCTCAGATGCAGTTTCATTTGCTAACATGCAGACAAGACAGCCAAACATGACACTTAATCTCTAGGCTTCTGCAATCACAAGCTTTACACTGCACATGCCAGCAAAGGGAGATTCTAAGGTTACAGGGACTTAAAATTTACCAGAGTTTATGTAAATACTATGAAAAGTGCCTCCTTTTCTCCAGTAGTACTCCTCTCATTTGAACAGCTGCATGCCAGGGAGACATACAATAAACACTGCTATATTTTTAGCTGCCATGGAACTATTAATGCACAAAGAAGTCATGTCAATACAGAAGACTTGAACTCCTGGTGATGTCTAGAGTGCAGCATAACACAAAAAAATGGTCTAACAACACAGACACTTCGTTATTCTTCAGCTTCTATCAGTCTATTGCCAAAGAGAGTTATGCGATGCCTTAAGACCTGGATTTGATTTTTAATAGTTCAACCAGATATAAGGCACATTAACAATTCTCCCACTGCTGTATGCCTTCACCTAATGTTGCTTAAAACCATCAGAAATATTTGTTTGAAATGATACATCATCTAGTGAGGCAAGATTTATGAAACAGTAGTCTGCCATCTCTTTTCCTTGGTGGTCACACAGTGGTTTTTGCCTTGGCACACGTGCAGTAAAATGTCAATGTAACAGAACCACCAATAAAGAACTTATAACACTGGATGCCACACTGGATGCCATTTCTACTGCAGTCTGGCCTGAGTACTGTAAGTACAAATGCAGTAATTAAAACGTCAAAAAATATCTTGGGGGAGAGAAAGGCAGAGAAAGGGAAAGAGATAGCAGAAGAGAAATTGAGAGAGGGAAACCACCATCCACAAAAGGTGCTTTCATATATGACTTCGCATCATCGCAGCTAGTATCTTTCTGAAAGGAGGCACTTCACACATGCTAACCATAAGATAATGCTTGTCACTCACAAGATAATGGTGTACACACATGACAATCAGGACCAAGCCTTATATATTTCAGGTAAACAGTGCTTATGTATTCAGTCAACTGCTTCCCAGAAGTATAGGAAAGAAATCCACAGGTCATGTTCAGGCACAGAATAATAGTCTGGTGAAGCACAGCATAATGAAAAATCTAGCTCCAAGTTACATGTACAAAAGAAATTCACTTCTTCCTCCAAACAGTATCAAACAGTTTTGACTATTAAATCTACTTCATGTTTCCACAATTCCATTCTATTCTTCCTCTTTACTTCTAGCGTGACAGCATAGTAGTCTCCTGGACAAAGCTTTCACAGCACAATATGGTGATGCAGTGTTCTCCCACATTATACTGTTTTTCATAGGTTAAAAATAAAGAGGCTGTGCCTGACAAAGATGAATGCAGATATTTAATCAAAAACAAAACAAAAACACAAGTGCATAGGTAGTTGGGACCACTCATTCTTCCCTACTAGGCACTCACAGAGCCATGATGCATGGTTGGCATTGGAATAGTTGGTATTGCTGCATCCACAGCTGTTAACTGGCCTTGGTAGGAAGCACCAAAGGCTACAAGCACAGTAAAAAAACTAAATGGAATGTATTTAACACCCAAGAAGGACAGCTGACTGCCAGTCTCCCCATACAGGGTAATACAGATCAAAGTGCCTTTCAGTCAGTGGTGAAGAGAAGTCCTTGTGCATTACTCACAAGTGGAGGTGGGAGACAGCTCAATTGTAGAGCTTGCATTCTGCGTGCAGAAGTCCCATATTAAATCTCTGGCAAGTCCCATTAAGAAAGATCATGCACCAGAACTGGTAAAGAGGAAAACCAGATGGTGCTATGTTAGACAGAACAATGGTCTGAGGCACCTATTCAATATGGGCCTACTAAGATCCCAAACACCGTTGCAACCTGCCAGACTAGGACAACATTTGGCCTCTCTTTCAAAACAGGCACTTGGTTACCAAGAATCTTTCCCTTTGCTGTACATATATTTTAAAAAAAGGTTCAAGAGGCCAAAGTAGGTGTGGTAAGTTGATGTGCTATAAGAACATTTTGGATACACAGTATAAAGGAGTGTAGCAAGTACTTCTCTATTTGAAAATGTTGTCTAGGAAGTCAAGCACGGCATTAACACACAGTGCTAAGTAGTGGACTTTCATACAGTCTGATTATAATTTCCTCCAGCTTTTCTTCCAGAAAGAAAAGAGATGCTTTCATAGTATTTGTCTTCTAGGGTTTCACACATAATCAGTTCCTCTGGTTAAACCCACCCAAGAAAAAAAAAGAAGAAGGGGAATCTCTTTACATAACAGATGAGATTTTCTTTGCTTGCTCAGCTGAGAAAAGAGGTAGATGTTCAGAGACATTCTCTTTTGGTGCTGATAGAAAAATTTAGTACTGGTCAACAGGCACCAGGATACTGGCCAAGCATCATCATGAAATGCAACACAGTGGAATTAAGGTTCATCCTCTAGCTGCACTTTGGACAGGTTTGTCAGGCATCTGAAATAAATAAATATGTCCTCTTAGTTTCACTCAGCTACATGCTCCATAATACTAGTGAGTGTGGTTGAGAATGTCCCAACACAATACAAGAAGAGCTATACATACAGTGGACATTTCCAATAAAATGAACCCACTGAATCTAAGTAATCTTTAGGGCAGGGGTCGGCACTTGCAAATGGGACCAAGAGTCAGTCTCCCCCAATCCACGCTCCCTTCAGCAAGTTCAAATACCTTTGTCTTCATCTGTTATCCCTCTCAAAATGGTAGCTGAAAGTGATGTTGTATCACTTCCCTTCAACATTTTGAGAGATATCGCAGAAAAAAATGAATGTACTTGAAAGGGGGTTCTGGGGTGCTTGTGGGGATAGGAGATATTTTTGCATACTTTCAGGTGTTGAGAGGTTTCTGCACAGTTTGGAGGGGGGAAGTGCCTAAAAAAACAGTTTTGTAAAAAAAAACAACAACTAGGGAGGCAGAAGGGCTTTGGGGGAATGGTGTGGGGCTTGGAGGCCATAAAGGTGGGATCCAAGGGCCATATGCATCCCACCTTTGGCCATCTCTGATTTAAGGCATTCCTGGAATAACAATCAGAGCCGAGTGAAATTCCAGAAATCCAGCAGACTGCAGGAGTTCTGTTACTGCTACCTTTAGAAGTATTCTATTCAGATTGCTAAAGGAATATTTAAAAAAAAGTAAGAGAAGCTGCAGAGATCTGCTCTCCATCAATAGCCTGCAGCATCTTGAAACAACATCCTCTGCTTATTATGGGAGGGATGCCAAAAGCCTCTTTAAATGTCTGAGCACTGTAGGTTTACTCAGTGCCTCTTCAGCTTCGAAGATAAAACATAAAAACCCACATCTCCACAAGGCACTCAGCTGTATTTTTTCCAGGTGGTCAACAGCTTTCAACTCACTAGCCACTAATGTATACTTTACAGAACATGAACTAAGAAGAATTATGAACCTATCCTTGAAAAACATGAGATTTCCTCCCCAAATATCTCATATTTGCAAACACAGATTAAAAAGTCTCAGCTCACCTAATCACATCACAAGGCATGACAGCCCCATGCAGCCTTGATTCCTATCTTCACTGCTACTGAGTCTTTTCATCCGATATTGACGGATCTCCCTCACCAGTGTGTAAAACGCATCTTCAACACCCTGAATAGGAAAAACATTCAGGTCATGCTTTCTTGAGTATACACTTCCTTGCAACCTGTCCCTTCTTCAGAAGCCTTCTCGAAAAATTCCATGTCAAGTTATCAGCGATGTTCTTCCGCACGTCTGGGTCCCCCAATTCTACAAGACATGGGATTAGGCGTCTCTGGCATATACTACAAATACCAAGGAATCTCACAGCACCTTTGAGTCTAACTGGGAGGAAAAAAAGTATGTAGCACAAGCTTTCATAGACACAGTCTATATTGTATCTATGATGAACACATTTGTGGGTTCGACTTTTTACAGATTTGATTACAGTAGGATCCCTGTATCCGCAGGGGATTGGTTCTGCCCCTCCCCTGTGGATACTGAAATCTGCAGATAGCAGTGAACGTCCTGTCCCCCGCCTGCCCCCGGCCAATCGAGGTGGCAAGGAGCTGCTGCAGGATCCACTGTGGCGGGATCGCACTCCTCACTCCTTTCTTGCCCGCCACTGCTGCAATCGGGCCTGGGGCGGGGGGCAGCGATGAGCGCGATCCTCACTCCTTGCTTCTCTCCCACCCACCGCCACCGTGATCAGGCCCAGGGCAAAGGGCAAGAGGCAGCAATGAGCACAATCCCGCACTCCTCGCTTCTCTCCCGCCTGTCATGATTGCGATTGTGGCAGCAAGGAGCCAACCGCGGATAACTGAATCAGCGGATAACGAATCCACAGATACAGGGGTCTTACTGTACTTGCAAGTTTCTCCAATCCCCTCCCTACCACATCATCTCAGGCACCTCTTTTCCAGGGGAACCTTCCCTCTTGGTGGCTTTGATCAGGTTGCACAGCCTCTGGTCCTCCTCCTCCTCCTCCTCCTCCTCCTCCACCACCACCACCACCTGCTTGCTGGACAGCTAAGGATGGCTTGCAACCACATTTTTTAGGACCACAAACCTTCTCCTGATGCCTTCTACACCTAAGGAAGGAGTTAGATGAGAGAGGAAGTATAGGGCCACCATACCAACCTACCCCTTCTTCCCTCTCTTTCCCTGACCTGGTTTGAACCCTGGGTGCCTGTTCTCCCCACCATGCCTTGGCCCCATTACCACAGACAGACACTCTTTGATATCTGTGATTCTTTCACTTCTGCAAGGGCCTTGCTCCCCTAACTATAGTGAATGTCATGGGCCAACTGTACTTCATCAGACACATGAAGTGGAGCCTGTATAATACTCAGACTGTGTTTACAAAACCTTATGCTACAAACTTTTTCCCCCTAGTTAATCTCAAAGGTGCTATAAGATTCCTTTGTGTGTTGATACAGACTAACAAGAGTATGTACTATGAAATGCCACATGCTGTTGGTTTATTACATTTAAGTTTGAAATGTACTAAAAGCAACTCCAAGAAAAGAAAATTTAAGAATTCTGGAGGCAAAACCAAACACTGATCTTATCTCTAATTGTGAAATTCTATGATGCTCTGTGACAGAGAAGTAAAGGATGTAACCACTGCCCTGGACTGATTTCACTTCTTCAAAATCCAATGAGACAAAACACTGCAAAGCATCACTCTGCAAATCAGGCTAGGCACCAAACAAAGTTCAATCAGCAGTCCGCAACTGTTTTAAGTTACAAACTTAAGCAGGATGGCGTTTCTAGCAGCAGGCTCTACCATCCCAACTAACACTGGTTTTTCCATCAGATTTGTCTGTGTATTAATGGCAATCCTGGTAAATTTCTTGGGATCCAAACAGAAGTACAAGAACTCATTACCTGTCTTGTTTTGGCAGATGTCTCAATGAAGGGAATCCCATAGCTCTTTGCTACTTCATGAGCCTGTTTGGTATCTACTGTTCGTGTTGGCAAGTCACATTTGTTTCCCACTAATACCATTGGTACCTCTTCAGAATCTTTCACTCTTTTTATCTGCTCTCTGGAGAGAGAGAGATGGGAAGGGGAGAGAACAAAATCTCTGTGGTTCAGTCTGAAAAAATTTGAACGGCACTGCTCATCAGTAACTGACCCATGACACAGCTGCTGCCCCCAGCTCCTCTACTTTGGGACAAAGAAGAGACCTGCAACCCTGTGAGAAAGCAGAAGATATTACCCCAAAGCAACACCATACACTGGAAGAAGCAAAAGTTATCCCAATACTATCACATTGTTCTTTTATGTAAACTCCTACCTCCTTGATAAGCCAGCATGGTGTAGTGCCTTGAACACTGGATTATGACTCTGGAGACCAGGGTTCAGATCCCTGCTCATCCACAGACATCCACAAGTGTCACTCTCTCTGCTTCAGAGGAAGGCAAAGGCACATCTCCACTGAACAAATCTTGAGAAGAAAACTCTCTGATAGGGTTGCCCTAAGTAAGAAATGACTAGGCACACAACAGCAAACTCCCTTGATAAAAAGGGACAAAGAAATCAAATTAGAATGAATGGCCCAGTAAGACCTAAGGACAATGCTGAAGGAACTGGAAAATTACCCACGAAGCCCCTCTCTCCTTTACTAGGTCATCTACCATAACGGTTTCTTGTTTCTCCAGTATCAGTCTGTAGATTTTGAGAATCTAAGGGCATTTTATTAATTTATAACTAAACACATGTTGGACAAGATAGTCTATTAATTAGTCACAATTGCCTTAGTCTATTCAGAAACATGGTAAATTGTTCAGTCCTAGTGTTCAACTGTATTTTTACCATTTTCTGCATTGTCATGTTGGCTTACCTGTAAAGATTGATATCTGCAAAGGATTTGCTGTTGTTAATGGCAAACACACAAAGAAAACCTTCGCCAGTTCTCATATATTGGTCCCTCATGGCACTATATTCCTCTTGTCCTGCTGTATCCAGGATGTCTAGCAAACAAGTCTCTCCATCAATCACTACTTGTTTACGATAGGAGTCCTGTGGAAAATTAAGGGCAGATTCAAAACCAATCCTTCAATAACTTCTTACAGCATATTTAATTGTACAGTAGAGTCTCGGTTATCCGACATAAACAGGTGGGCTGATCGTCAGATACCTGAAAATGTCGGATAATCCGGAGGCCCGTGGCGGCCGCCATTTTGGGGGCGTGTCTGGGGGCGTGGCCTACAGCCACGCCCCCAGGCAGCCGCGACGTCGGATAATCCGGAATGTCGGATGAATGAACGTCAGATAACCGAGACTCTACTGTATTTATTTGAGAGGACACTGTCAGAAAATCATCACCTTCTCCTACTCTTACTGAATTCTCCCACTTTTAAAGTACTTACAGTCAAGTTTAAAATGATGGAGGACTTCCAACAGCTCAGGAAATTACATATAGCACAGACATACTAAGTTTGCACTATACCAATTTAAAAATGAAACAAAACAGACTCAATTCCATGTCTCTTGCCCTGAACATGGAACCAGATGCACTTTGCAACAATATACCTATTCACTATGGTTCATAGAATACAGCTGGACACATTGTATGCTCCAAAGTTTTGACAATAGGTTCTTTGTTTACGTCCTGTCTTGGATGTAACATGTACATTTCTGTTTATGATACATTCCACAAAAGGGAAAAATGACATTTGAAGGATGCACAAAAAACACAGTATACTTTTCTAAAAAATATACAAATATACTTTAGCAAATGATGGCACACGCTCATTAGAAAAAAATGCATAAAAATACATAATATTTTCAATAAAAAAATCTACATAGAACTAACGCAGAGCAGACACAGAATCCTAGATTCATAGCACTGGAATTGACCCCAGGGAGCACCTAGTCTAACCCCCACCCCTGAACTGGAGGTGCAAAAAGGAGGAAGTCCACAGAAATGTGAGAGATCTTTTTATTCCTACCCTACATGCTTTTGCATAGCTGGTACAAAGGCATCTATTTGTTAACTAGAGAGTCTTGTGATCTCTCAAACAATGAGAAATATCACTTGGGCGGGCATACTGTTCAAGGCAGGATGTAAATAAAGCTCCCACTGTCAAAACTTTAGGGCATACAAAGTGTCCAAATGTGTTTTGTGACCCACAACGAATAAGTATATTGTTGTATACTGCAACAGATTTTGAATTCTTACAGAGCATAGCTTTCACTCTAAATCTTTCAGTTTTCAGTTGCATAAACAAGATTTATGGTAAGACTGCAGAAACCAGGTCTCAGATAATTGAGTAGTCCGTCTGACAGTTCTGCAAGGATCTGTTCCTCATCCTTTAATCCAGGGATGGGCAACTTAATCAGAGAAGGGACTACATCAAGGACCACACCTTGCTACCACTGTATCAAAAAAGGGCTGCTTTTTATTTTTAAATTGTTACACAGCAGCTACAAAAAAATCCCCGAATTACTTTAAGAACAAAGCAGGCACTCCCTACACATCCTGTCACTGAAGGGGAAAAAACAGCTTTTGTAGCTGCCGCTCTTGCCATGCTACCCACATCTGGCAGTCCAACAGTGATTTTGGAAGTGGCGGAAGGAGTAAAAAACACACTGTGAGATGCCCATGCATAGTCTGTCTATTACCCACCTTTGTTTCCACCCTATAGAATCTTCTATACTGTCTTTGCTTTCTCCCTGGTCTTTGTCAAGTAATTCCAAAAACTCAAACATTTTAAACAAGGTTATACAGACGAGATTTATACAGAAGTATAAAAATCTTAATACTTTTTAGAATGAACACATACGACCAGCAATTGGCATTTAGGAGCAGCAGTTTAAAAAATAACTTGTACAGTCATAAATTTCAACAAATATATTTGCCCTCCAAATACGGACATGCATGTCCCACTCTGTACACTGCATTCACTGTGTACTCTTAATGGCAGTATAAACTAATTTTTCAGGGAAGTGAAGCCCAAATATCAAAGTTCAGAGTCTAACAGCAAAAGTTTAATTTCTTATTAGAAGTTTCTGGGCTTCTACCATTAAACAAATTAGTACATTCTACCTCTTGTCCGATAATATTAATGCAAACATGGGCTTTTGTTTTCGCACACACATATATACGGTATGTCCAATATGGTGCTCAGGATACAATCTCCAACAGGGGCTCACCTCTATAGTGGGATCATATTCATCAACAAAGTGATTCTGAATAAGCTGGATGGTCAGAGCACTTTTTCCAACACCACCAGCACCCACGACTACCAGCTTGTACTCAGTCATGACCCTTCACAGGGACCTGTTGGTAGAATGATGAATTATCAGAATCAAGAGTTTCAAAACAAATTGCCTTTCAATGACACACATAAAGCGTCAAATAACATCCAGATAAAGGGGTGAGGATCAAAAGACAATTAAAATGAGAATTGGAGGAAAGGAAAATTCCCCCCATGTTTGGTACTGTAAGTCAGTTTGAAGGCCTTACTGTAGTCTGGGAGGCACAATATAAAGTAAAAACAGGACTAAGACCAACCAAAATGTTCACAGGTAATCAGTCTGGACCTAATTTTTCCCAGTATACATTCAGCACTGTCCAATAATAACTATGCTGCCAGACTAAGATAACAATGAAATTCAAACCATCAAAATTAAAATTTATTTGTGAATAAACATACCTAGGGATGAATTATTTTCTGGAAGTATGTTTATTTTTTTACCTTATACCCATTCCTCTTCTCAAAAAAGACTTGAGATAGATACTTTGGTCCAAATCCAATCTGCCATGAAAGTTAATGAGAAACTATGTATCAATCCAAACTACTTCACAGGGGTTTTGCAACAGTAAAATAGCATAAACCCACAAACAATCCTGAATTCCATGAAGGTTCACGTTTTCCTCCTCAGCCCATCCCCATAATAATCGTGTCAGGTAGGAAGGTTAGGCTGAGAGAGCGTGACTATCTTCAGATCAACCAATTTTAGTGAGGGTTAGAACGTGGACCTCCACTCCAAGGACTGCGCCACACTGGCCATCAGTGCTTATTTTTTTGTTTTTCAGTAAAAGTTCTTTCTTTCTTCTGACATAGGACATACAGCTTATTGTGCAATTAGGCCTTATTGTTTTTGTCAAGCAGCTTCAAGTCTTTTCCAACTTATGGCAACGTAAGGAGACCCTATGAGAGCTAGCATGATCTAGTGGCATGGGCACTGGATTATGACTCTATAGACCAGGGTTTGAATCCTCACTTGGCCATGGAAACCCACTAGGTGACACTGGGCAAATCACACTCTCCCTGCCTCAAAGAAGGCAAAGGCAAACCCCCTCTGAGTAAATCTTGCAAAGAAAACCCCATGGTAGATTTGCCATTGTTGTTGTTGTCCGCCTTCAATTAATTTCTGACTTACCGTAACCCTAAGACGACCTTCTCACAGTATTTTCTTGGCCAGATTTGTTCTGAGCGGGCTTGCTTTTGCCTTCCTCGCAGTATGAGAGAGCATGATTCATCCAAAGTCAGTCCAGGTTTCCATGGGTGAGCAGGGATTCAAACTCTCATCTCCAGACTCAAAACTACCACACCATGCTGGTTCTCCAACTTAGGCACATGCAAGGGACAACCACAGCTATTGGCATTTATGGGTAAAGTAAGAGGCATGAGTATTTCACAGCTACCAATGAATGCGTACGTACCTTCAACTCGCCTACCAATATACGGCAACCCCATGAATTTCACTGTGTTTTCTAAGGCAAGGAATACCCAAAGGTCGCTTTGCCAGTTCCTTCCACTGAAATCTAGCCTCCAGCACGTGGTATTCATTGTCAGTCTCCCATCCAAGTAGTAACCAGGGGTGACTCTGTTTAGTTTATGGAATGTGACGCCTTTAGGGTATTTAGGCAACACAGCTGCCAAGCTGATGTCAAAACATGCGGAGGGCAGAGACGGGTTAGGCAGGCACGCAGAACCGGGTGTTCTTGTGGGCGGCAAATGCCGCAGCGGGCCGGCAAGGCGGACCCACCCACGCCAAGCAAGGGGGACCAACCAACCCTGAAAATAAGGAGATTCGGCGGCAGCCCCCGGCAGCCCCGAGCGCCCCGCCGCTGCCTCTCCCTCGGCGGAAGAGGAAGGATCCCTTCCCAGCGAACCAGGACCGAAGCAGCGCATGGCGGGCTCCGGCGGAAAGGGGGCCCCGCGGGGAAATGGACCGCACCTCGAACTTGAGAGTCAGCGGGGCATGGACTACGACTCCCAGAACTCCCCAACTACCATGGGGCACTCTGGGAGCTGTAGTCCAATTGTTTAAAGAGAGACTTTGCCAGGGTCGCAGAGCAAACGCCTTCCGAAGCAGATCCTCCTGCCGTGGGCGGAGCGCGGCGGCAAAACACCGCCTTTCAGTCCATTTTAAGAAACCCCAGCCTTGGAAGGCCGGCCAGCAAGGCGCCACCGACCAGCATTCCCTCCCCTCCCCGTCCCTCCCCGTGGCCGGCAAGCCAGTTAACTCTGAAACTCCTCTCACCTCTCTTCCAGGCTCCACGGTCCCAGAACGCCCTTCCCAAGATCGGCCCTTCCGATGTGCCGTACTGCAGCGTCATCACGCAGCGCCGGAAGTATGAGGCCCGGTGGTTTGCGAAGCCCCGCGGCCTTGCGGCGCCGTGCCTGCTGGGAGAGTGGAAGTGGTGCCGTCTTCCTCGCTGTGGTCCAGACAGAGAATAACCTCTAACCTGGGTTCCTTCTTGTAGGCAAAAGAAGCCAGGAAGGCGGAGGTTTGAGTTCTCTCTGTATGGGATTTCTTAAAGGGCGGCTTCAGCTATAAACAGCGAGCTGCCCTGAGCCGGAAGTGAAGGGCGAAGCGCCTTGTTGTTAAAGGAGTGCTTTCAACAAATAGTCCAGTATTTCTCTTGTGACTCCTCAGCTCACAAGAGGTAGTAATAATAGCAGCAGCAGCAAAGCTGTGGAACAAACTGAATTCCTCTGGAGGTTGTAGGCCATTTCCACACTACACTGTTCTAGTGCTGTTACCCCACTGACAAGGTTTGCATTTAGGGAGGGGCCTTTGGAATTCTCAGCCAGGGAGCTCTTTGGCCTCAGCAAACTACAAACCCCGGAACTCCACAGGATGTTGAGAGTGGAATAATAGCGCCAGAGCAGTGTAGGGCGGGAATGGGATATAATGGCGCCGCGGAGCTTACGGACGAGCCATGTTCCCGGCTGGACTTCTGGTTTATGCAGCCCAGCAGAACGTGAGAGGCGCCAGCGCTTCGCAGTCTCTAGGAAGGAGAGCGGTTTCAGATGAAGGGTGTATAGAGTCTGAACCCGAAAGCTGAACTCGTGGGTTTCACCAAACCCGTAGAAGCTACGTAGCTCCCTTTTTGCTGGAGCATGGGCGGGGAACTTGTAGCTTTTTCCTACGCTGGCCTCCAGAAGCCCCAGCCAGCATTGCCGGGTGGTGAGAGGATAGGAAGTGTAGTTCAGCAAGATGTGGCGAGCCAAAGTTTCCCCTCTCCCCTTCGCTCATTCCATGAGCCCTCGCTTGCGCTTTAGATTTTGCCCCATACTCTCGCAAGTTCCTCTGTTCCACTTCGCCTGTGCCCATTGCTGAACAAAGGAAAGGAAGATACAGTAAGATACAGTCTTACTGTTAATTTTCCCCTCTGCAAGAACTGAGTAAGACTTGATAACAGTGACATAAGGTTGCCATTAGTTGAAATTGACTTGATGGCAGTTACAGAGTAGTGCTCTTCAAAGTGGTGATCTGTGGATTAGTGCCAATCCACATGAAGGTTCATGGAGAAACAAAACAGTTATAGCCAATGGGTACAAATATGACATCAGCCTGGCATTTTGGGGCGGGGGGAATGACAAGTGTCCCAGATTGAATAGCCTGAGAAACACTGTCCTATAACAAATCAAACCTGGACTTCCACTATAAGCCAACATGACCCAACTGCTGCTATGTACTTTGGACACATCATGAAGTGACATGCTTAATTGGAAAATACGGTAATTATGGAAAAAGGTGAAAGCACTGAGAAAACAAGACAAAGATGGACTGACAGAATACATTCAGTATCACAGATTCTTTGCAACAAACTGCCCAAGTGCTTCTTGGTTGTGAGCTGAGTGCTTTATCCCTGAACAAACTGTAAGAAAATACCTTAAAACTGTTGAGTGTGGAACACTTAAGCTGAAGAAAAGGGGTATACATCATGCTTCCTTCCTTTTTGATTTTTATTTAAGCCCCTCATTTGCTTTATAGCCAAAATGCATCTCTTTTGTCCTTTGAAAGCTGGACAGGTTTCTTGCACTGCCATGAATTGAAAAACAAGGAAATTTTAGAGCTTGTCTATTCAATCAAAAGGTTCATGAAAAAGTGCTTTATTACATATGAGGTATTTTGCTAATTTCTACATACTGCTGAGATTTTTAAGAAAATGTTGAACTAAGGGGATTCAAACCTCATTTTTCACTTACATTTAAAGAAAGAAGTTAATTCAACATGTTGAATAAATCTGTTTCTTTCCCAATAGCTGAACTGAAACATTACTAGGAAAATTTTTAGTGAAGCAGTTAAGGATGCTGAATCCAGGCTTGCCTGTCAGCTGACAGAACTCCTTCTTTCACTTGAGATCCTGTGGGGGTTTCTCACTGAAGAAAGGGACAGGGCAGCAACTTTTCCTGATTTCTTCTTTTTAAAATGTTTCTATTTTTGTTCTAATTGGTTTTTATAATGTTCATAACCTTTGGAGCCCATGGTGGGCTTGGGAAGATACAAAAATACTTTAAATAAATGAACTCCAGTGAGAACTAGTCCAGGTCCCACCTAATTTGCTTAAAGCATTTTTTTTAAAACACATCCAAAGCACTTACTGGGATTTATTCTTACTGGACATGTCAATTCAGTGGATCATACTTCTTTTACATTGCTTACATTTCCAGAAAACAATGAGAAGTATTAACATACTAGTTTTACCATGGCCCATATACATTTATTGTCACTTTTAAACTACCTGATTTAATTGATAAGGCCTAAATATTTGAAGGCACTCGATCCCATCTGATCTTGGAAACTAAGTTGGATTAGCCCTGGTTAGTACTTGGATGGGAGACTGCAAATAAATACTAGGTGCTATAGGTTGTCTTTCAGATGAAGGACCTGGCAAAACCACCACTGGGCATTGTTTGACTAAGAAAACCCTATGAAATTCATGGAGTCACCCCGAAGTTGACAGGCGACTTGAAGGCACACTCACCCACAATTTGATATGGTGTCATCTTTATTATACCTCCTTCAATCCCCAAGGTAACTTACCTCTAGAACTGCCAACTTACAGTTCAAGCATTAAATTGAGCCCCCAAACAACTTCATCAGCCCTTGATGGCCTATCAAATTTTAGTCAAGAGCTAGTAAAACAGCCACCATGCTGTAGCGGTTTGAGCGCTGAACTACAACTCTGGAGACCAGGGTCTGAATCCCCACTCAGCCATGAAAACCCACACTGGGTAACTTTGGACAAGGCATAAATCTCTCAGCCTCAGTGAAACATGAGAGCAAACCCCCTCTTAAGAAATCTTGCCAAGAAACCCCCAAAATAGGCTCACCTTAGAGTCATGTCAGAAACGATCTGAAGGTACAGCAGAAAACAAAGTTAGTTTGACCTGTGTGGAAAAGCAGCAATGATTCTCTCTGTATATTTTATATACATTTTGCTATACTAGTTTCTAAGTAACTGTATTTTTTCCCCTAGAAAGGCAAAAGAATAATGCCTGTTATTTCAGTGGTAGAGGGTTCCCCAGAAGAATCACATGTGTTCCTTACCATCCAGGTTTATGATTATCATGTCCTGATATCCAAGGACATGTGGTTTGCTTCATCGCCCATTGGATGGGGTGAATTCTGACCTTTGGAGGACTGTGTGTATATATGTGTGTTGCCTTCAAGTCATTTCTGACTTATAGTGACCCTAAGGTGTCCCTACCTTGGAGTTTACACAACAAGACTTGTTTGAGGGGATTTGACATTGCCTTCCTCTGAAACTGGGAGAGTGATTTGCCCAAGGTCATCCAGTGGTTACCAAAGCTGAGCAGGGATTTGAACCTCGGTCTCCTGCAGAAACTGGAAAAGTCTGTTTAGTTCCAGGTGATATGTATTTCGACTAAGAACTGTTTTAATGAAGGAGTTACAAGACTGAGGCACTTTTTCAAAATCAGTAAAACTTTATTCTATTTCCATTCTTTGCCATTAACAGAAAAATTGGAGAAAGCAATGTTTGTTTTACAAAGATAATGCATCTCCCAGAGAAGAAAAACCCTAAATTGAGAATAGAGGTAACATGGGAAAAAAACACAGTACTGCCCTCTATTCAAAGAAAATAACTCCTGATCTTTTTGGTTAAAGTAATACTTAGACCAATCATTCAGTTTGCTTGCTTGATAAAGTGTGGCTGAGGGAGGGGAGGGAGGGAAGAAGGGGGCTGGAGGGAGAAAAAAAAGCACACAGACATCAACTATTTCACCTTGATGAAAGTCTCAATACAGCTATGGAAAGCCTAAGTATTCTTTTACAGTACACTGGGTGCTGGCTGCAAAAAGAAAAAAAATGTATTCACTTCAGGCACAACTTTTTAAATTTTTTAATCAGTAAAATAAACTGGGTTTAGAAGCTGCAGTGTTCTAAGCAGCAGCAAATTTGTGCATTGTTTTAAATATCTTTAAGTTATCACACTGATGGCACACCTTATCCTCATGAAATTCTGCACTGCGCATGCTAATTGCAGATAATTACAAAAACTATAAGTCTACTCTGGAAGATAGCTTCAATGAGATCTATGAGATAAACTTCGCCTGCTATATGGACTCGAGTTTAAATGAGACATAAAAAACATTTTAACATTTGGCCATCAACTTAGGGAACTGGTTTGAGTGCTCATACAGGATTCTACATATAGAGTATATCCATCCTAATATGGTCCTCAAAACTGGAGGAGAATGAACAGGAAGTGAACCTCCCCTGACCTGGGGAAGGTAAAGCAACTGAGAGCTAAGGCATAGTAACACCTTGGCAGAAATGAATTAAAGAAAATATATGTATATTATATATATATATAATCTTTTCAGTGCAGAATTTCATAAGGTCTACCAGAGTAGAACTGTCTATAATGTTCACTTAAAGAGGCAAAATAGACTTGCAGTTACCAGTTGCGTTAAATGCACCATTCAAAAAGCTTCTAAAATGTGATACTATAAGGCGCCACCTTACGTTCTCCAGGATGCAACTGTGCATATTTTAAAACTGTTTCATAAATTTATTTTTAAACATAACATGAGGAAGGTGTTAAAACGGGTGTAATAGCTCCTTAGAATGTGGAAGGGATGAATACAGTAATATTCAGTACCCTTCACCAGATCCCACAACTTGCTCCTACGTAGTTTGAGACCAGTTAGTCAATCACACCCGCTTGACGAATCTTTCTCTCTGCACCAAACCCCTGCAATGAAAAAACAATTTCATGAATTTAAATTAGAACTAAACGTCGTGAAATAAAGTTGAAAAGTGAACAGCGTCTTGCCACTGAGTTGATGTTAATTCATGTTGCGTTCCACATCTACTGTCACGTGCACCCTGATGCTATTTTTTATTACCATTTAACCAACTACCTTGCTTTATAAATTTGCCTCATCTTTTTACTCCTGTTCACATATGCTAATAACCCTCCCTTGCTCAGTCTCAGCCCTAATTGCGAGCTGCTTCCTTCTTTTCCATTTTCTTCCAAATTCATAGGCACTCTTTTTACACATCCTGTAATGGTTCTTTCTGTTGCAACACTATTCTTAGCCCCATACAAACTGCCCAGGTTTGATACATTACTAACTCCCTTGCTAAAAATCATAGCAGATCTTTTTGCTGACATACCTAAACTGTCCTTTAGTAATGGCTTTGGTTGCTTTTGTACTCTTTAGCCTTTCAGCACAGCTGAATTGCAAAATATTGCACACATGTTTTCACATTGTTTTCTGTTGACCACAGCTGGAAGATGAGTAACTGCCTCTTCCACAGCTTTACAAAACTACCTCAGCATCAGTGTTTGGTCCTGTAGGCATGGGGAGTCTTTAACAGCTGATTTCCTCAAAACCTAAAGGAAACGTTTAGCTGAACACAAACAAGCCTTGAAAAAAAATCCTGCGCAGCAGTTTCTCCTCCATAATGGACAGCTAGTACTATTGAAATGTCAACTTAGCATACAAAACATTTCTACAAATATCTGAAAAAAAGTGGAAAATACTGTGATGCACTGATTAGGCATGAAAGCTGTCTGAATCTTCTCTAAAAAGCGAGCGAATAAAAGATGAAAGCTGTAGAGAGAACAAGCTTGGTAGCAACCTTCAAAAGTTAGATCCATCTCCTTTCAAGTAATTTTATGGCTTAAGTTTCCATGAATCCAACTTGTGCTTTCCAAACATTCCCCTTTTTCCTGCACAGGAATTGTCAGCATTCAGTACTTTTCTCTTCCTTTAATTCATATATGCAATTCATATATGCAGCCAAAAAAATCCAACTCCCAATATGCAAGGATATGTCTGCCCTTAAATCTGAGTTGCTACTATTTTTTAAATTTTTTTCACTCAATCCTTGTTGCTGAGAATCAGCTGGCTAAAATGTAGTAGTTTGTGGTAATGATTAATGTGGTTTCTTTCTTGCTCAGAAGCTAAACTCCTCATGTTATGGGCGCACATTCAGTAAATCTCTTATAACATACCTTTGAATTATCCGGTCCCCTTGGCTGACGAAGAACAGTTAGACGAGGCGCACTGGCATCATCCAAATTAATGCTCTTTAAACGATTAACAAGTCTATCAGGACGGGGAGCAGCTACGGCCTTAGCACCTTCACTGTTGATGGAAACCAATTTAATTCACTTAGATGCATATGACAAGTATATAACAGAAGAGAACCCAACTTACTGGCTTTTAGTATCTTTTTCTTATGCATTCCAAGAACGACTGTTATAATTCAATTCTATCACGGAAAGTTAATTTTAAGATCAATTTTATGAGAAAATTCCATATGAAAATAGAAGTGATAAAGCGAAGTACAGATTTTGTTAAAAATTGTTATATGAACAGAAACAGAAAATGCAGAAACCAGCAAATATCCTACTGAACCCTCATATGAAAGGGAAATATATTTATTATTAAGGTAATATTTATTATCAAAATGTCCAAGATGTTCTGGCTTATTAACACTGTAAGGCCCGCTTCAGGGAACGGGCATGTTTAACTCAATCTCTCTCCAAAGGCAGAATCTTCCCGGCATTAAGAACTATACATCAACATTATTACAGATTAATAATCACTAAAGTTACAACAGTCCTAAGAAAGAAAGGCTTACAGAAGGTCACCATAATCAGAAGGTGTTCAAACTATTTTATTTCTAATATACTTCCAATCATCTATTAAATGTCAGTCTTTAATCATGTTCCAGTGGTAAAGTAGCTCAAGGACACTTGAAATTTCCCTGTGAAGAAATCTGATCTGGACTGCTTGATTTCCCATTGTCAAAGAAGAACAGTGACATGACCAAGTAGTATCAGTTCCTTACCTAACACGCCACACATTACAGGCACTGCATTTCCCTGTGCGTTGATTGAGGATGACTGAAAATTCTACTTCATCACCAGCCTGCAGTTCCACACCATCCTGAACTTCTTTCACGTGAAAAAAGAGCTTTTTACTGTCACCTACTTCATAGTTTATGAAACCAAACTGAAAGAGAAATTGTAGTTAACACTGGTCAGCACACTATTTACAGTATTAAAACTCCCACACACTACAACTCACAAGTTTATATACCTCCTGTTTTGACTTTCCCATCAATGACACCAGAGAGTATTAAGTACTTTAAATCTTTTCTTTTACATCTAAATGAAAGCCACGTTCAGCTGATTTACTTGTTTACAGATCAAACAGAAAGCCTATGAAACCTAGCTAGGATTCCATCTGTGCAAGAGGAGACTGACAATCTCCTCTTTGACAACAGGATATTCCCATTAGGACAACTATTTTCTTTTATGGTAACGATTTAATCGTCACAAGGTCAAACATAAAATACAGCAATACTAAGGAAACAGTGAGTGATCATTTTAATCTCACTGGACACAGTATTGCAGACCCTAGGGTTATTGTTCTTAACAAAGGTTATGTCTTTGCACATTGTAATAATTCTTAATAACAATGTTTGTGGTACAAGACTGGGGAACTTTTAGCATCAGATATCTTTGCCTGCGGCTCCTGTAATCCCTTACCAAAGATCCCTCAGCTCTGTGGTAGGGTATGCATTTTACTTTTCTATGTAGCCTGTCCAATTCCTTAAGAAGATAGTTATGCTTGCATTTTGCACTTCAAAATACAAAATGCTCTCTCCTAGATCTAGATAGCATCAACTACAGTTGGCACTGCAATTTATTCTTAAAAGCAGGTTGATGGTTGATAATTCTAGGACCATCACTCGCTGATCTCCAGAACAGATGTGCACATTGGAAGGCATGCTTGCTTCCTCATAATACTGTATTCTGCTTAACTCTATAAGGGATCTAGTTGGAATTACATCAGATCAGGCTTTAGGGATCAAGTTTCACCTAAACCAGATGAGCAGTAACCTAATGATTCAGTTTTTACACAATGAAAACACAACTGCAATATCAAGAAAAGATTTACTCACCTGATCTTTCACACATTCCACAGTAGCTCTACGGAAAGGTGTAATGTTACAAGCCATTGTTTGAGCATTCTGACCAAGGACACAAAGCTGGAACTTCACAGTCTCTCCTTTTTGCAAACAGTCTCCCTTGTTTGCCATACCAACAATTCCAAAAGGATAGACCTCACTTTTCATTTCTCCTAGGGAAGGGAACACAAAACAAAGAGATGCTGCCAAGAGATCCAACATAACAGCTTTTGCACCAATCAAACCATGCTATACTGATTTATTTTCAATAACCTAATAAGAAAGTTTGATTTCAACCAACATTCCTGCACAGTTAGGCACCTTGTAAGCTTGAGTACAAGCTTTCTGTGAAGCTTATACTACCTGACATTGAGGACTACCAATTACTTATTTCCCATGTGTCAAGGGACTGATACTGCATTTGTGCCCATTGGCTACAGCTGTTTATTTCTTTCCTGGAAACCTGCCAGGGACCAGAGGGATCATCAGTTTAGACAGCACTGCTGTAAACCAGACAACTACACAGTTAAGTAAAACAACATTTCTTTGGTATATCTAAGAGACACAGAACTCACCATCTTCCATTACTTCAATCATTCCCTGGTATTCAGTCTGGGTTGGATCTACGCTCCTGAGAGGGCGAATTACTTTACCCGTGTAAACAGTTGGATCAGCTTCATCTGTGATGCCATTCACTACAAAACATGAAATTACCAATTTTTATGAAAACCCTTGGGTACTGAGATGAGCAATAAAACATTACAAGCACAACGTATTAACAAAACTGAATTATGTTCTGTAATCAGGAGCAAGGACAACAAAGAATCCAGAAAGTAGTTTAAGCTTGTTGCCTCAAGAAAATTTGGGAACATGACTTCTGAGGAGTGAAGCTGTTTGTCCCTGTTCTTGTACCTCATAATCAGTGATTAAGAGTAAACTTGAGAATCAATGTGTGGCTCCAAATCTGCAACATAGTTGCACTTTAGACATTAAATTGTCTTAGAAAATTCTGTGGTTTTAAAATTGATAAAACCCTTTATGAGAAGGCTTTCAACAATTCAGCAATATCAATTTATCTACAAAGATCTGCAGTATTGACTTTCCTTCCTAAATAGCACTTTTCTTCCTCCAAAGGGGCACACAATAGAAGTCTTATATATCATCTATGCACATCAAGTTCTCTCTGCATGTGAAAATTAATGTTCGAAAAATTTTCTTTATTCTAAGGCGGTAGGTATTAAAACACATCATTCTAGATATTTCGATCTGCTCACATATTAAACCACAAGGCACAACCTCTCTATTTCTAACTAGTTACACACTGAGTGGTGCAATTCTGCTGATTGTTCCAGTTTTAGTCTTTAATAATCCATGTTTTGTAATTACAATTTACAGGACAACTTTACAAAATCTTTTATTAAAAATTTTTTCATCAACATTATCAGTTCTTATACTGTGATTTTGTCTAGATTTTTTTTAAAGTATATAAGAGTCATTCAGCAAGAAAGCTGGCTACAAAGGAGGACATCAGGCACTGTGTTCAGTGGTCCCTTGGTATCTGCTAGGATTTGGTTCCAGGATCCCTCTGTGGATATCAGAATTTATGGATGTTCAAGTCCCATTATGTACAATGGTGTAGTACCTTACATAAAAAGGCAAAATCAAAGTTTGCTTTTTGAAAAAAAAATTTTTTTTGAATAGTTTCAAGCTGTGGTTGGTTCAATCTGTGGATACAGAATCCACAGATATGGACGGCTCACTACATCTTGTTTTACTAAGATAGACAGAGATTTTAAAAAAACTGCTGCTACACCTAAAAATGCAGTACCGAGCCTGAAAGACGCAAACAAACAGCCAATAACCTGCTTGTTGTCCATTCTCAATCCAGTGATTGACACAATGCTTATTCAACAGCGTATTACAATTTTCTAGTTTTGAAAATCTGATACCCAGATTGCAAAAACTATTTTAGATTCCCTGTGCTGAATATCTAACTCTAGATTATAAAAACTGGAGAAATGTCTGCAACTGCAACTGATGTACATCCATCCAGGTTTGTAAAAATTCACTTGAGAAAATTACTTCCTACTAGTCTGAATATTTTTCCTATTCACTGACCACAAAATTGCTTATCCACACTATATTTTTCCCAGCCTATGGCAGGGAAGTAGGGCTGGAAACCCAAAGTTATCTGTGATCATACATCCAAATTAACAGCAGTATTCCTTCATGTGCCTTTCTAACTAAAGGGCAAGCAGCATGTTCAGGTATCTAATCCTTGATTCAGATGCAACAGGAAACTACATTTTTGCTGTACAAAAATTTAAGTAGATAAATTGACTGCTGAAATTACAGGTTATAACAAAACATACACATGAAACAGAAATTAAACTATGAGCATCAGGTACAGCAAGCCTTGAGCTTGCAAACTGTGTCCTCCCACCCTCTTTCATACATGATGAAAAAGAAATCAAAAGCTTCTTCTCAGTTCTCTATGGCATCTGAACACAAAAATGTGGCTCATTAGCATTGTTGTTCATAGAATTATATGGTTGGAAAATACTGCAAGGGCAATCTGGTAAAGACCCTTGCTATTCAGGAAAACCCAACTAAAGCACTCCTGAAAGATGTCCACCCAAGTTATGTTTAAAGACTTCCAGAGAAGGAGTCCACCACCCTCCATTCCACTGTCAGTCTTATGAAGAAAATAGAATCTAATCATTAGTAAACCTTCTAAACATTAGTAAGCCTGTTGGCTCACGCTGTAGTCTGTGGAGCAGCAAACAATCTCACTCATCTTCTACATGATGTCCCTTCAGATATTTAAACATAACTATCATGTCGTAGTGCCATTGTTCCACTTTAACTGCCGTGGCAACATTCTAGGGTTTGTAGTTCTACACAGCTTTATGCTGAAAATACTACATACCCCTCCCTAACTAGAAATCCCAGGATTCCACAGGATGTTGCCATGGCATTTAAAGTGGAATAATAGCACTGTAAGGGTATAGTATGGTAGGGCCCTTAATATTTAGATGGAATCTCTTTTCTTGTAATTTGAATCCATTGCTTTGTGTTCTAGCCTGTACAGCAGCAGAAAACAAGCTTGCTCCTTTTCTGCACAATGTCTGCTCATATATTTAAAGATAACTATCAGTCATCTCTGTCTTCTCCAAGCTAAACATACGAACTCTCTAAGTAATTCTTTGTTAAAGCTTGGTTTCCAGAATTTTGATCATTCTCTCCATCTGATTCCTTGCTTTTTTTTTCTGCCCACTGCTGGGTTCTTGTACTGTTCACCTTACTCTGCATGTATCATTGAGACTTATCAGTACTTGGTATCTCCCTGCCTTTTGGAATATTGTCTCCCTCCACCATGTTACACAGTTAAAAGACCTCCTGATCAGATTTGTATCTGCTCTTGGGTCTGTGACACTGTAGGTTTCTTTCCAGTCTCTTAAGTTGACTACCACCATGCAAGACTGGAAATTCCCTCCCAGCGTTTTACTGGGGTTCTTGCCAGCCTCCCAAAGCTGACTCCCACGCTTGGAAAGACTGGCAATCTCCCCAGCTCTATCAGATATGCTGCCACCACCCCCCTGAATTATGAATCACTTGGACAGAACAGGAGGGACTCTGCCCAATCTCTAAGCGTAAGGATCTTCCACCTCCCCCTCCCCTGAGTGAGAGGTCCTATGTAGCGTGTGCCAACCCTGGCGTGGAATGGAGAGAAACGGAGGTTTATAGAAGGTGTTTAATCAAGGCATGCAAATAAACAAAACAATACCACACTTGAGAGGCTCCCCCTCCCAGGTACGCTTAGTTACAAGAAGTTACAAAAACAGATATAAAAGCACAGATACATTCTTAAGATCAGCCAATTCCCAAAATAACAACATCCCTAACGCGACTAACTACTTATTTCTAGTTACTCACAATTAGGCGTAGATGGTTTGAAGGGGAAGGGGGGGGGTCCAGGAGACACGGCATGCCTGCCACCTCAACTGACCCAGCTCTCCTCTCTGTCTCTCTCTGTCTCTGGCCACATGGCTTCTCAGAAGTTTTATATTTTCCTCCTCGGAAGGATCTGGAAGCATCTCCAAGATGCCCACCTCTTTTCCTTTTGGTTGGTCAATTCTCACCTTGTGACCTGTGATGCTGACTCTTTCCTTTTGGTTGGTCAACTCTCACCCTGTGACCCTTGATGTAATCCCAACACCTCATTAACCCTTGGTTTACCTGAAGAGGGAAGTATCTCCCTTTGATAAGCCTAGATAATGGGAAGCCCCATTATCACAGGGTCTTATGAAACAACAAACCCCAGAATGTTACCATGGCAGTTAAAGTAGAACAACAACACTGCAACCACATATTGCCCTAAGAGGTTTACTGGAAAAGCTGTTTGACAGCGGAAAAAACTGCCCTTAAGAGTAGTGGACTCCCCTTCATTGGAGGTCTTTAAACAGAAGTACATCCACTCTGGGCATCAACTTCTGGTCAGAAAAGCCTTACCTGCATGTGTCTTGTTCACCTTCTCTGCACTGACTTTGTTTCCTTTCCCTTTTGATAAGCTGTATTCAACCGTGTCTCCAAGTTCCAGGCTATCGATATCACCACAGAATTCACTGCAAACAGTTAAAAAAACAATGAGAATGAATAAATGGGACCCAGCATTAATGTGAATAATAAAGCCATTTTTATTTCAACAAAAACAAATTCCAATACAAATGCAAGAATGATCCTGACAATGCCATCTCCTTTTCATTAGGACAAAGTATTACCATTTAATAAACACAACCCCCCTTTTTTTTAAACAAGAAAAAGCCCTATGCCACATTCATACTGCACTGTCCTCAATGAAGCTGGAAAACACCTTCCGGGATCACTCTTCTCACATTACAGTTCACATGATGAATAGCATTAGCAAACGTTTTGTGTAAATCAAGACTAGCCAGTAAGGTAGGCATCAGCAGCACATATACAAAAGTGATGCTTATGTCACAGTCTTTTCTCAGAGAGCATTCACATTTAACTGTTTCTGAAGTCTATGTAAAGAAATATTGCAGCCTACTGAAGCACGCTTTAAAGACAACTGCTTAACAAAATTTCTGTTCTGTTGAAAGCTATCATATTTTTTAAAACAATTTGATTCAAACACATACTAGACATCTGTCACTTCCAAATTTTACATTGGAGCAGTATTTTACTAATTCATAGTACTAGTGCAGTTACTAATTACAGAAGATAACTTTTATAGGAATTACTTTTACCTCAGAAATAAATTCTATTAAACTTTAAAGCTCTATAACATATAGTTCTAGTAGCAACCATCTAATAAGAATTTCTGTTGCACAGAAAAAACAGGTTGCTTACCTGTAACTGGGGTTCTTCAAGTGGTCATCTGCACCCTCACACAAATGGATTTTTTGTGCCTGCACAGAGACCCTATCGTGACGTTCTAGAGCTGAGTAACTGAGTAGCTTGGAGGGAACCCTACCCTCTCCCACGTACCATGCATATCCTAGCCTGCCATGCTACTGTCCCCTCAGTTTTGAAGTCTACTGAAAAGAACTGACAGGGACCTGAAAAGGTAGGGTGGGTTTGTGTGAGGGCACAGATGACACGTGAAGAACCATAGTTACAGGGAAGCAACCTGTTCTTCTTTGCCGTCTCTGTGCCTCAAACAAATGGGTGACTGCAATACTTACCATAGGATGGTAGGTCAGGTCACTGCATAATGGAAGACAAAACAGCCCAACCAAAACAAGCATCAGCTCTTGCCCTGCAGTCCACTCTGCAGCGTTATATGAAAGCTGAAGGCTGAGACCATGTGGTAGCCTTACACAATTCCAGCAAGGGGACCCCATGACGTAGAGCTGCAGAGAAAAATATGGCTCTTATCGTGTGTGCTTAAAGTCCTACAGGTACAGGTTGATGTACAATCAACCACCCATTTGGAAAGATGCTGAGCTGACACTTGTTGTCCCTTCTTTTGACTTCCACAGCAGACAAATAGATGGTCAGAGTCTCACAGGAGAATGTGTGCTGAAAGGTATGGGTTCAACAAACATCCAAAGAATACAGAGACCTTTCCAAAGAAGTTGAAGGCTGTGGATAAAAAGTTGGTATGTCCTGGTTGAGGTCAAACTGGGATACCACCTTAGGCAGGACATCCAGTCACAACGAAAAACCACTAGAGTGACAAGCTCCTCTGCCCCATGGGCTGACATAATTACAATGAGAAATTTGATTCAGAAAATCGTAAGACTGTTGCTAGAGGCTTGAAGGGATGTCGTATTAACTGAGAAAGAACAACAAGAATGACAACAGCATTGTGGGAGGTGAAACAGATGGATGTGAGCTGAACCTTTCAAGAACTTCACCACAGGATTAGTGAGGAATGTCTCTGAAGTTCAAGAAACAGGCCAGTGGGCTACAACACCTGTGAGGTAGACCCTGAAGGAAGAACAGAAAAGTCCCTGTTCTTTCAAATGTAGCAAAAGCTGCGTTATTGAGAGGTTAAGCTGGAGAACTTGGTTCCAATCTGGAGGAAGCAAACGAATAAAAACATCTTCATTTGTAGTCATAAGATTTCCTGTGGAATTCTTACATGACTCTGCAGAACAGCCTGACCAAAATGAGGCTTACTGCCAAGAAGATGGGCTTTGGCCAGCAGAACAACAGTGGCTGTTCCAGTCTTCCTGGAGATTTCTCTCCGTATCCTCCTCCTCCCGTTCAAAATCTCCCATCTCTGCCTTTCAGGACGTTGTCTCAGCCAGCTTCAAGGCGCATAGAATATCTGTATGGAATCCAACAGGAGTGGGCAGGCTATTTATTCACTCATCCAGATTCAACTGTTGTGGAGGCCTCTTAAACTGAAGGGGGAAAGGCAGCTCATTCAGTGCCACCTGGTAAGAGGGGAAGTGTTTTGACATCTTTGGCATAAGATCCTAGTGTTCTGCTACCTACTCTTTATAGTTGTCAACCTGCAGACCTGCATGGTGGCATATCAGTGTTTTCTATGGGATAAAATGCTGGCACTTATCCCATATTTACTTGATGAGCAGAAGAATACAATCCTTTAATTCCAGCAAGAAACATGTGCCTTAATGGCACAGCAAATACAGTCATCTCACCATTTGGTTGACTCTGCTGCTAAGGTCATGTCAAGAGCAGTGGCGCTTAGATTTTCTGCCTGACTGTGCTCAGCAGGCCTTAACAAAGACAGTAAGTGTAGGATACAGGACTTACCATCTGATTGAGAGGGTCTTTTCCCCACCAAAACAGTACAGCAACAGAAAGAGATGACCCAGCAGCATTAAGAAGTTGTGGAGCAGATATAGCAAGAACAAGAAGAGGGGCACAACTGATGGTACCAGATGAACACGTACAGAGGTGGTGATAGGTGCAGTTGAAACCACAAGTGAAGGAGAAGGTATAGTCCTTGCAATTGTAGTGGTGGTTCACAGTGGCAGAGATGATGGACCATATGCATGTACTGGAGATCAGTTTTGACACTACAGTCTTGGTATTGAGGAGCGAGGGATCAGTACAGGTGATGGAACTGACAACTGATGAGCAGAAGAACACACCTGCAGCTGCAGAGATCAAGAGGATGACTGGTATTGCCAATGAGGAGATCTTCACAGGGAGTGATAGCAGGGCTCATGAGCACAACACCAATCCTATGATGGTGCATAAGATCAGCAACACTGATAGTGATGTCAGAGCATGTTGTGCTGATTCCACAGGTACCAGAAGATGATGGCAATGGAACCAAAGCCAGAGATAAGTTTGTGAGCATGCCTAGCCTTCTTTTTCTTTTCATTTAGCTACTGATCCAAAAGAAATGACTGCCATGCTGCCTCTTATGACTGGCCTACTTCAAGGATGGATGAGCCATCAGACTTAGTCACCAAGTGTCTGCACAGACTTCTTGTGTTGAAGATAGGCAGTTAGTACAGATTTTATGACTACTGGCACAGCAGTAATCTGTGGGGCAACTTTCTCCACTATCGAAGATGGTACAGAAGCCATTGTCAATACCAAAGAGCTTTGAGTCAGCCCTGAGGTTGTTAATACCAATGTCTTCTCGGGCTTTTCATATGGTTTGGAGACAATGGTAGAAACCATGAAGAGAGCTTTACTAGCCAAGGCTTGCTCAGAGACCTGAAGAGATTTTTCCATCAGTGTGATTCAACCTTGATGTCCAGTTCTTCAGTGCTTGAGATGCAAATCCCTGACAAATCTTATGCTGTTGGACATTAGATCATTTCCCCAAACAGAAAAGACACTCAGAATGAATATCTGAGATTGAAAACTTGCTTCTGCACAATGAAAAAAGTGTAAGGACTGATGTAGAGTCCATAAGAGAGAAAGGGGAGAAGGGATGACAAATAAAGAGATAGATTTGTTTGTCTGCTTCCTTTCTTAACAAAAGAACAAGAAACGGAAGCAAAAAACAATTAGGAGGGAATCAGAAATATGAGAACGAGATAAAGAGATGAAAAAAATGGACAATAACACCAGTACCAGATCACATCAACAGAAGTGACTTGTTCGGTGGACAAAAAGAAAATTCGGGGGACAGTAGCTTTGCAGGCTAGGACATGCGTGGTATGCAGGAGGGGGCAGGATTCCCACCAAGCTACACAGAGCATTCTAAGCAGATGTAAACACCCATTTGTGTGAGGCACAGAGACCGCTGAAGAACTACTGTCCCATTTTCTAAGTCAGTGGACAGTCAGGTGGGAAGATCAAGACTTTATCTTATCTTTCAGATGCTCCAACTGAGCACTATCTTATTTCTTCTGCAGCAAGAAGTACAGAGATCCTTATTTACCTCTGCATGCACAGAGATAGTTACTGCATCTGGGAATCTGGACACTAGTCCATCACTGGCATTAGAAAGGAGAAATAAGGAGTCAGGTATGTCTCATTCTAAAAACCATACACAGGAAGATACCATTTAAACCACTGGTTCTAAACCTTTTCTTTACCAGGGACTCCCAAGACTTGATTCAAGATTTAAATTTAGATCTAAATACTCAAATACTTATTTATTAAAGACTTCTGGAGACTAGAATTCAAATCCCTACTCAAGACACTGCGTGACCTTGGGCAAGTCTCATTCTGTCAGCTTCAGAGGAGGGCAAAGGCAGATCTCTTCTGAACAAATTTTGCCTCCAAAACCTTGTGATATGGCAACCCTAAGGTGAACCTAAATCAGAAGTGACTTGTAGGCACACAACAACAAAATGTCACTGACAGAGGAAGGTTCTTTCTAGTCATCACGTCTCTCCTCTTTGAAAACTGACTCATGGTGACTCTATCATGGGGATTTTCTTGGCAACATTTGTTCCTTTGCCTTTCTTTGAGGCTAAGAGAGAATGTGACTTGCCTGAGGTCACCTAGTGGGTTTCCATGGCTGAGTGGGAATTCAAACTTTAGTCTCCAGAGTCACAGTTTGGATGCATGCACTTGCCTGCTGGTGTGTCCCTTGTCGCCCACACACCCCCTGCTTCCACATCCCTGACAAACACAGCAGGTGTGTGCACACCTAAACTGCTCCCTTGTTTGCAAATGAGGGGACAGTCTGAGCATCCGCCGGCTGTCATATCCCTGTTGCTTCTGCTACTGTTGGTGTCCAGTAGCAGGGCTTTGTAGACCCCAAGTTAAGAATCACTGATTTAAAACAAGCTGCTTCTGCTACATACAACTCAAGGCCAGTTTTGGGAGAAGTAGTCCCATCCCACAAATCCCATACACAACTGGGTATCCATTACTATTGTGGAATCACCCCTCCACATGTCACACTAGGGGTGCTTTCATACTAGACAGTAAGCACTAGGATTCCACTTTAACTGCCATTCCAGCTTGCACTGTAACTGTGAGTTTTGCGGCTTAGAAGTTTCTATCTGCAATTTCTTAAATGGCTCTCCCTAAACTGCAGCTTCCAGGATTTCACATGATAGAATCATGACAATTAAAGTAGAATTACAGTACTATAACTGTGTAGTGAGAAATGGCCCCTGCAGGGAGAGAAAATATTCCATCTGCATCAGAATCCTATCGCCTTCCTATGAGCTTACCTTTCCCCCAGGTATTGGATCAATACAGATTTCCTGTCAAGTGCATAAAAGATTTTTAGATCACTAGAAACATCCCAAAGCAACTGAGCTGCAGTGTTAACCATGCAGAAGGTGTTACAAGCCAGCCTCTACATTTATTGTGCAATGTGTAGACTTTAATGCAGCCACTTGCCTGTAATGGAAGAAGATCTCCTTATCGTGATTGGCTGTTTCAATAAATCCAAAATTATCTTTTAGAGCTGCAACATATCCCAAAAGCCTTTTTGAAGTGTAGTTTCTACCAAGCATTCTGACAGATGTAGCTGTTTGCAACCCAGTTCTTTTAACTTCACAGACTGTAAACTCAACCTGCATGAAAAGCATACATATTAGGTACAAAAGCTGAGTATCTTCTTGAAGAGTTAAGAGAAAATATATGCAACTTTGGAACTACCATAACTGTACATGTTACTTGCCCTATTGCTCATACATGATAAGAGGTTTTTCCATTTCTTCTGAAATTTTCTTCACCTAAGCGCCCAGCTTCCAAAAGGTCAAAAGCTTCTTATTATACCATTTTAAAGTTAAAAGGTAGGAGTTAATGGAGGCTAACTGTCTAGCCTTTCTTGTCTATAACTAAACAACACGCCCAGTGGAAATCTAACTCCTTCTACCATCAAAATCTGGCACTACATAACTTTCAATACAGGGACACAGCATTTTGATCAAGGTACACAGACAGCAATTCCAACTGCTAAAACATACCCTCCTGTAAGCACCGTTCTCAATATACACAGTTGCTGAGCACATATGAGGTTGTACTGAAAGTAATGTGTGTGCACCATTTTCTCTGAAACTACTAATCTAAATGTGATGCTATTAAACTACCAGATAGAGTCTTAATGCATGACTGAAATAATTTCTGTATTCCTAGTGTTTACATAACTATGGATATGGAACAGAAACAAAGAGCAGCCATCAGGTTTTTGACCAAAGGAGGACATACTTCTGCTTACATCCACAGAAGGCTCAAAAATGTGTATGGTGAGGTGACAACTAATAAAACAAATATGTGAAGATTGTGAAAAGGTTTAAACAAGGTGAATCCAGTGCTGAAGACAAACCACACAGCAGAAGGCCACTGACAGCAGTCACAGATGAAAACAAGACAGAGTGGATGAAATGATTCATGCAGGCTGATGTATGACTGTTGAGGAACCTGGCTGTCATTACAGTGCTGTTGAGCAGATTCTCCACAACTGTGGATACAGGAAAATGTGTGCCAAGTGTGTTCCTCATCAATTAACAGCTGATTTGGAAGAGAAGAGAATGCATGTGTGTTTGAAGCTGTTGGCAGCATCTGAAGACCATGGGAATACCTTTTTTTGGGAACATTTGCAATGATAATGAGACCTGGGCATACCTGTATGGCCCAGAGACCAAGAATCAGTCCATGGAGTGATAGCATTCTGCCTTCCCTAGACCAAAGAAAGTCAAATGCCAGCACTCAGCACAGAAGATTATGGGGACTGTGTTCTAGGATGGCACGGGCATGATTTTGCTTGATTTCTTTGAGCGTGGAACAATAAACAACACCTGCTGAGTACAGTCCAGTTATACTATAATAATGTACGATCCCACACTTCTTTGACAACATTAGAGATACTTGTGCAAATGGGGATGATCATGTGTCAGATATGCCTTACAGCCCCAATCAGGCACGCTTAGACTTTCACTTGTTTGCTAGGATGAAGGAAAGTAGGCAAAGCGGAAGATTCTATCATACACTGGACCAGGGAATGCCTGAAACAGTTTTTCCAAAATGGATTTGGTGAGTGGGATGGAAACTATTTTTGATTAGTATCATGTTGTAGACAAAGAGTTACTTTACACATGTGTGTAGCTGCATTATGTCTCATACTGTCAATAATAGAATTATGACCTGGCAGGCAGCACTTTCAGTATATCCCTTGTACTTATACATGCTAAAAGATTACTTATCACAGTACAGACCAGTGATGAATGAGAAACTACAAAGGCCCTGAATATGCTAAATATGCTAAACAGCAATATTCCTGTAAAGTAAGCTTCAAAAATGTCTAAAGAATTATATATGATTGCATTGCCTTATCTCCTATCTGAGGTGAAGTAGATCCTTCCACATCCTTAGCTTGGTAAGGAATGGTCAGCTTCTCTCCACAATCTTCATAGGCAATTATTCCCTCTTCAGCTTCCTAAAATAGGATGAAGGAAAAATAGTCAGAAGTTTGACACAAATTTTAACTGACAGTTTTACTAACTGACATCAACTTCATACAAATGAGGCTAGGCAGGATTTAATGGCAAAACATGACACAGTTCAAGGAATTTACCAGTTTCCCTATTTCTAAGAAGGATGTATCATCACTGTAGATGCATCAAGTAGGCACCCTATATTCTTCTACTTAAGTACATTATGTACATACCTAAAACACCTGCAGCTTAACTATATAGATCAAGCAAATTACTCATACTTGTATCACTGGCATTTGTTCTTCATCTCATTGGATAAATCATACAGGAAAGACAAATGCTAAAAAGATCTTCTTTAACTTCATCCCCTAAACTTGCCTCGTTAGCTAGTAAAATCTTTTTTTAAAAGAAGGTACACCATATTTTGATCTTTCCACTGTTTTGCAAGCTACCATTCCAGAAGAGCTAGCAATAATGCAGGAACCACAGATCCCAAAAAGAAGAGTTCGCAATCTGAAAATGTTCAGCTTACGGAGACAGGCCAAAGTCATCATGAGATTTCAGGAAAGAGAGAATTCAGGCATGCCTCTAATCACACAGCAACAACATATTCTGTTTTTTTCCTATATGTGTGACCTTTGGAAAGTCCTGTCTTAACATGAGGCTTTACATTAACACTCAACTGCACATCCTGGTAATGCACTTGTAACAGGCTAATTTTATTATGTGTTGTGCATTAAGACTAGCACTTCTGTGTAATCATAAAAATGATCCTGGGTCCCAGCATACAATTGACAGAAAGCTCTGTCTGCTTTCAGTTGCAGACTACTTAGATTTTGGTGGGGTTTCTTCAAGGACAGGAGAAAATGCACACTGTTATTTTCCCTTGCATACAAGGTGACTGTGTCAACTGTATACTCTTCAGACAATACAGTATATGCTATCTCTTCTGTAATGTTTTCAGCTACTCATTCTGCAGAGATAGGGAAAAAAGCTGTATTACCTTTTCTTTGCCTTTATTTGGGCTAGTGGATTTGGCAGAAGTGGCTTCCTTTTCTATAGTGCCCACAAAACGATGATCTGATTGAGTGTGGAATGAAACAGTGCCCTTTGGGAGTTTCTTAATCCTTATAGCATGATTTCTTTGAGCAGACAGCATGTCCTAGAAAAGAAAGGCCACAAAATTGTTAACTGAAAAAGCATAAGAGCTGACAGCCAAAAATTTCAGAAAATCAACGAGCTTCTACTCACAGGGACCACAGTAAATTCTACTTCATCTGAAATATGAAGCTGGTTGCCATCTAGAATTTCACTGAAGTGAAAGAACATGCGGGCATCTCTATCAACACATTTAATGAAACCAAAGCCATCTCTCATTGCGGCAATCACACCCTATGGATAAAACATACAGTCAAGTCATTACTTTAAGATACATAGTTAAGTAAAGCTGCTAAATAAAGACTATTAGTCACCTGAAAATAAGACACACACACACCAGTTTTTATGAATTCCTAGGAAAAAATAGATACTGTCAGAAAAAGCCAAAAGCCAACGGAGAAGTACAGGTAAACCTTCCTCAATTTCACCCAGGATTACCTTCTGTCTTTCAACTGATTCCAGAAAAGAGCAATTTTACACTTAGCAAGCACCCAACAGCATCTATACAACCAAATGCTGCTACTTAACCTCAGCCGCAGAACAGCAGAATTCAGTAGAAATGGGAGGGGCAATCTCACTACATACTGAATCCCCTGTAAACTCCTAGAACAAGCTCTGGAGGGCTGAGTTTTCAGACAATGCAGACAGCTACAAGGGATGGGGAATGGCAAATAAATTTGCCAGTGAACTGCTGCTGTTAGGCTAAGATTTCTATTAGCCCTGAAAAGGCTCATTAATTCAATAAGGGAATGAGAATTCAAGCTATGTGTGAACCATAATGTTGAACCAACTCTGTCCAAAATCCATGCCTGTATACTCGGTTCCAGTCTCAAAAGTGTACTAGCCCTGTAATGTGGAAGTGAGGAAACCAGTGTGAAAGTCAAACAATGCAAAATCGGGAAGTGATCTCATCTACTGATGGAGCAGGAAAGTCCCTGAAGAATCTTAAAGGACAAAATAGCTCATCCTCACTCATCAGCACGCAAAGTTACTCATGCAGACTTTTGTCTCCTCCTAGCCTACCTGCCTATATGCTCATGGTAGATCCATCTGCCCACCTGTCTACAAAAAAACAAAATAAAACCCTACATATGAGAATAAAAATACTCTCAGATGCAGAAGTTCCTTCCCAGAACTGTTCCACTGGGCTTTAACGGGGTGGAGGGGCGGCACAGGGGGGAAAAAAAATGAAGCCCTTCTTTCCTCCTGCCCTCCACCATAATGATTACGGAATATTATCCTTTCAGAAGGATGAAAAACATGTTTAAGGCAAATCGTTCACATTTCTTGTGCAAAAATCATTTCTAAACATTATGTAAGGAGACTTTAATGTAAGACTATGTATAGTATCAAATCATGACCAATCCTGCTCTTAGTGTCCTTTTCTCTATTCTTTCAACAGAAATGAGCGTATTATGTCTGCTACAGACTATGGTGAGTATTGGTGGTGAAGTTTCTCCATTTTACTAATGTTGGTATTTTCTTCTCTATTTTTTTGGGTGGTACTGTTCTTCACAATGCTAATAGCAAGTAAATTCCTTACGGCTCAGATGTTCCCTACACTTCAGGACTTTGTAAGTAAAATTTTTAAAAAGTTTAATATTTATTTAATACCCTGCCCTTGGCACTGGACCCCAGGCTTACTATTATCGTACAGTGAATATGCTGCACTGTTAATATTCAAGCATGAGAATTTATACCTAAAAACATTACATAGAATATATAAATGGACATTATTTCATGAAATAACAAAATGGCTCTGAGTAATATTGCACTTTTTTCCATTTTTTTGAAAATTGAAATTTTCCCCAAAAAGTGTTTTTTATTCCATGGCCTTGCAGAATTTTTAATACTCTAAACGTTAAACAAGCAGAATCTCATGATGAAACCCCTCTGTCCCAAGGTTTCCATCAAGCACTTTCCATCTCCCCATCTGATTTCTCAAGAAAGTGACATTTATTGCAACCAATGGGTCATGCACTTCAAAGAATCACATTTATAGATAAGAGTCGGGCAAATAAAAAAACAGTTATATATATACTTAATATAGCTCTGAACTTGTATTTCTCAAAAGAAGCACCGCACCACCCACGGCAGCTCCTTTTTGAAACCTAGGTCAGTTTTTAAAAGAATTAAACATAACACAGGGAATCTGCTCTTCAAAAATTGCCACTGGATGCCAAAAAGCTCTTGAGCTTGGGTGAACCAACTCTCTGCATAATGCTTTCAGATTTTAAAAAGCAACAATTTTTTCACAAGGTAAAATTAGATTTATAGAAAAGCAATCAGTTTTTTTCCATTCCAAGTTCACTTTTAAAACAGGATATGTAAATCCAAATCCATCACCTCCCATCCATCCTTATAAGTAAATCAGTCCTTCTCAGACTATTTCATGTATATCTCCTCTCACAATCATTGTTCTTGAAATGCACATAAAAACCAATCATATCCCACAACTGATAAACTTTTAAAACAATGGAAGAAGTTTTCTAAATTCAAACTGCCAAACATTAGATCAAAACTCTGAGACATTTACTATAAGAATCCCACTCCTAAAATCAACCCAGTTTCCTGTGCTCCCTGAACCACTAACATATAAGATGGAACTAGCAGCAAATTTGGAGTGGCCCAAGGTTTGAAGGCTCCCAAAAATAAATGGTTTTTGTTTCGTTTTTGAAGTCACCTACTCACACAAACAACTCCTGGCACTGAATGCCAGGAAATGTAATGAAAGCATTCTATGCCACAACATTTTGTTACATGCGTTTGTTACATTTTGTTACATGCGTGGCATGTAATTATGCTTATAAAAGGCAACAGTTAAACTCTGTATGCTGTAGTTCTCCATCTTGAAGACACAGAAATATTTCATGAGAGTATAATTTATTCTACACCCAAGATAGCTAAAACACTCAACACTACAAAAATATAGCAGGTACAATTCTAGGAATGCAAAAACTACATGACTGTACAATATCATATGGACAGTTTCCATCTTATCACTCCATACAGATAATTTAAACACTTACCATTTCTCTAGCCTCACTAGTAAACTGGAAAGTATTGGAAAGAATTTCAATATTAGTGGCTCGTTCCAATTTGTCACGCCTGTCTGTTGAGATGTTGAATCTAACATGGTCACCTTCCAATAGTGTCACCTTTGATTTTGTATCCTTATCGCCAAATGGAAGTTCTTTTGGAATAACAAAGTCAACTTTTATACGGCCAGGTAGTGGGTCATTCTGGTCAAAGCATAAAAGAAAATTCAGATAGATTAGAACTCTTTTTAAAGATTCATCATCATTTCCACTGACTTTCCCATCAAGTTCTGTACTGACCTATTCTCCATTTAATTCTCTCATCAAGTATTTCCCACTATGGTGTCACAGTGCCCTAAAGTAAAATATTCACAATCATAGAACCACACAGAAAAAAACTGAAAGTTTGCTACCTGATTTTTGTTGGGTACTTTTGGAATAACTTTGGTTACTGTTCCCTCAAAGTGTTCAATGCTGATATCTTCAAAAATAACAGTTCCTTGAGGCAAAAGTCTTACATCAGTTGCAACTTCTTTACCCTATGAACAAAACAATCGTTAACTGTGTTGATGCAGTACAATGACCAGCAGTAAGTCAGATGCACATAAATATTCAATTAAAATATTTAATTCTCTTATGTACTTATAATTGAAATTCTGCTTATGTAATATGGCCTTACATTTCTGTCTTTGATTGTGAACTCCACATCATCTCCAGGCTGTAAGGCTTCTAGGTCACCTTTAAATTCACTATAGTGAAAGAATATCTCCTTTACAACATCACCCCGTTCAATGAATCCAAAGGCTTCCTAAAAGAAGAGCACAATTGTTTAGCAAAAACAAATTATGCAATATAAATCCACCCTAACAGTTTTGAGGTGGAACAAAAGTTCTTGGATGGCTAGCAGTCAAAAAGAAGGCAACAAACTTTAGAAAAGTCTACTCAGGAAGTGCCTAAATACTCTACAGGCATCACATCCTGTCTGATCTTGGAAGCTAAACAGGGTCAGCCCTGGTTAGTACTTAGATGGAAGATTGCCAATGAATGCCATGTGCTGTGGGCTATATTTCAGAGGAAAGAACTGGCAAAACCACCTCTGAGCACTCCTTGCTCAAGAACACCCCATTAAATTCATGAGGTCACTGTTAAGTCACCAGGTGACTTGAAGATATGTAGACACATGGAACATATGTGTCTGGGTACATATGAGAGCGAGCAAGAATGAGCATGAGGCATGAGTGAAACACATTAAACCTAGTTCAGTGCATGCTTTCTGGCAATGGAACATCCAAGATCAACATAGCTTACTGCCAAGCACTATTATACCAGTTCATAATCTCAGAGGCCAGTGGAACCCAGAAAAATGTATATAACTTGTATTCAGTTTGTATTGTTGTTCCTTCACAAGAAAGATAAGCAAAGAGAAACCTGTCAGCTATATGCAGGCCACCAAATAATTCTGAGGTCCTCAAGGGCTACCCCAAGAGCCCCATTTTTTTTCACTAAAATGTTTCCCAAACTCTTGAAGATCACAGCTGCAATTTTGACATTTTTGGGTTCCTAAGCCATTACATACAGTTTTTTTTTTTAAAGTCAGGAGACCTATAAAAACATAGTAAAGTTGCCCCTCATGCCTCTGTAGTATGTGAAGGGCATTTTAATCATTTTTAAAGTAAAATATTCATTGAGGTGGATTATGACAGCATACAGTGCAACCTTTTAAAATTCCACGTGAGAAGCAATGCATCCTTCCCAACTGTGGCAGCTGCCTGCCTCTGCTTTACAACATGGATAAAGGATCAATTTCTGCTGGAGGGCTGGATTCAATTTCAGAGAAGTTCCCATTCCAGTAGTAAACAAGGATGAATATATCAGTGTAACTGCACTTGAGGCTCTTACTGTCAGTAAACGAGCCTTATGAAAAGCATTTCATCCTTGAGCATGCAAAGAAAATCCTTACAAAAGCTGGGAGAACCCCACCAATTGCACCATGTGCAGGGACATTTGAGGAAACCCCAGCGGGCTATACTTCAACACAAAATGACCAGCTATAGTCCAAGGGCAAAGGAAAAGCACAAATCTCAAGATCTGATTCTTAATTTCAAAAGAAAATGCAAGTAGTTAACTGTTACTTACTTTCATGGCACAAACTACTCCTTGACAACGAGCTTGTTTCTTTTTCAAAAGCATAATGTTACGAGCACTTACAGCACCAGTACTAGGAAAAAGGATAGACTAAGATGACAAAAGGCGAATCAAATTCAGTACCTTACCACATCAGAAAATTACAGGGCCAAGTACAGAGAAAACTCAAGTCTCCTTTCTCACAAGACATGCTACTTTTAAAAAGGAAGCAACACTGCTAGTTTATATTTCAGTTTTAAAAAACAATCTTCCAACTAAAGACCTAAAAAGATCACTTGTTCATCACTGAAAGCAGCAGCAGCAAACGTACTTTATCAATTTTAACAGGTGCTTCAAAGTACAGCATTTTCAGAAATAGAAGTATGACTGAGAGCACATTTCTGAGTTTGCTAAACAAAGCTCAACACAAAAGAGCAACGACTAATTTCTGGAAAGCGTTAAAACTTCAATTAATATAGATTCAGTATATTACAGGGTAACAACTTACTGTTTATTTGTATCAATAATAAAATTGATTTTATCTCCCGTTTCCAGCTGAACATTTCCTTCAACATCCTCAGGGGTGTAAGTTAAGTAGAACACTTCCTATGAATTATAATTTGGCAGTATTAATATTTTGCTGACACTCTTAAAACTAGATACATATATCCATGTCAGATTAAAATTCTGATATTTAGAATCTGGAAAGTTACTGTAAGACTAATTGTCATATTACACTTAGAATTTTAAAGTCACAGTAGAGATGTCAGAATTTAAAATTTTCTCCTTAAAAATTTAATTAGCTTTATCTTTTTAGAATGAAGTTACAAAAATACTTCAGTTATAGTCAACACATCAAGTCAAATGTTTTTGTATTTCTGTTTATTAATACATACTCTTAGTAAGGTATGTTTAACTTTTCAAAGTACTACTTTTATTGTCTACTCTGACAAGCATTTCAGTTTAAATCATACCGAAGGATCAGTCAAACAGTTTAAATAAATACATAAGTTTTACCCCATTACGTTCGTAGCATACACTCCCTGTTGGACTCTGACCCGGGGCAGCTGGAGACTTACTCTCTAAGTTGTGAGGAACAGCACACACAACCTACCAGTCAAAAATAAATAAAAAAAATCCATTGCTAATTACTTCTGGAGGCAGCATTACGCATCAGACTGTAAGTTATCTTCTATAAAACATTCAGGGATGCGCTTTACAAGTAACCCGCAAAAGAGTATGTCATGCTGCAAAACTTATGTCTCACAGTTCTTCTGCCAAATGTAAGAATTGGTTTTTGTTAGGTAAAACTCTAATTTTTATGTGTTTGTGAAAACCGAGGGAGGGAGTGAAATTTTGAGAAAAAATATTTCTATGCAACTAAGGAGAGGCATGCTACACCCAACTCTGCCCTTGTCTCCTTGACCACAGCAGATGCAAATGGCATGCAAGTTAAAAACTAAACACAGCCACTAACTTGTCCATTTATTCGCTCTTCAGGTAATGTTTCTGTTTTTATCTTCACCAATTTAATAGCAATTGGTTTTCCAGTTCGCCGGTCAGAAGATACTTCAAATTCAACATCATCTGTAAAGCAAATTAATTAATTTTAAAAATATATGCAAGACACAATTCAGGGTGAAGATTTCATCAAGATAACTTCCAATAATAAATAAGATATCAACTCTTAAGAATAGCAAAGCAGCTTTACATTTGCCATTTGAAACAAAAATGTGTTCTACTGAATGATCGAACACAATTTATAATCTCAGCCAGGATCAACATTTTTGACAGTATTTATTTTCTCTCCTTATTGTATACTGGTTTTCCAACTTTGTAACTTCAGGGAATTTTTTTTTGCATTGACTGTTCAGGGTAAATACCTGCACACTAGGCCAAAAATGAGGTATGCATAGTTATAGTCAGCTCAAGCACACAAAGCCCCAGCAGACTAGACCTTGCTACTGTCAGGAGAAAACAGTGGAGGAGGAAACAATGCAGTGGAGAAACTCCTAGTGTCACACAGCACTGTGGCAGACTGGTAGTGGTGGACAAATTTTTCTGCGACTACTGATCTTGATAAGCTTTCAAGAACACTCAGAAGTCCTCAAAACACAGTGTGAATTTTTACTTTCTAGCAGATATTTCCTAACATGCCAAATCTTAAGATAAGCTTATCAATTAAACATTTCTCTTACTTCTCTTAACTAGTCATAGCTATTACTTTAGCTATTAATAGCTCAACAAGTAGCTAAACTTCATCATGCAACTAAGGGTCCTCAGGTACAATGCCAGGGAATTCCACCAGTTGATTTATTACCTCCCACTTTAAGCTCTTGTAGGTTGCCATTATACTGTGAACAGTGGAAGAACAGTCTAGCTTGGCGTTCTGAACACTGAATGAATCCATAGGAGGTCAGCAGTTTTTCAATAACCCCAGTTTCACGCAGTCCTGCAGAAGTACCATTGGGGTACCCGTTGTGTCCATTGTTATGGAGAAGGTTTGGATCAAAGCTCATCTGAAATCAAAAAGGAAATTTGTGAACTCTTTCAGGAGTAATCCCTTTCATCTTGCTATTTTACTCAAAGCAACAATGCATAAATATTAGATACTAAACACACATGCAGGCTTCTAGCAGTTCAAGTATACTGCATGACACTCACTGGTTGAGACCCATTAGTTCTATGTCACATCTAATTTGCTGTAACTACACAAAGTGTTTTACTTCCCAATGAGATACAGAATATAATTGATACTGTATCCAAAATATCTATTAGTGTAGCTTGACTCTGTCAACACAGGCTTATCAAGAAAGCAAAACAAAAAGATTATTAATGAATCTAATCTCAAACTAATTTCTGTAACTGAGTTAATTCCACCTCTGTTCTAGGCTATTATTTTGTGATGTTTCATCACTGACTGCTGTATTCTTTTTGGTGTAAGTGTACTTTCTCCACTGATAAATGGTCTATTAACTTGGCCTACTAAGCTTAATCTATTAAATTCTCAGTAACATTCTCATAGCATTTGTCTAAATGGATAAAAACATACTTAACAAATGACTAATTTGACTGTGATAAACTATTTCTAGACAGAAGTTAGTACTACAGCTTAACATTTAGTGTTACGAGAATCAGTAACATATCACGCAAGTCAAAGTTCACGGCAAGGCAGTGCCAAAACCATGCATTTCAAGACTATATATTTTACACATCCTGCAGTTTCCTGTGTATCTGTTTAAGAAAGGCAATTAAAATTTCTGCAACCTCATCAATTTATCGAGTGAGCAAATAACTGCAGCTTTAAATAATCAACCTGTAACACCAAACTTTCTATGACTTCTATCACTCATATCACACTGGCAGTGGTATACACTTTATTATCAGACAGAATAAGCTTCTGACCTACTCTTCAAAGAAAATACTTGTTACAAAGCACACACGTGCTCTTGAAGATGCTACAGCTACACTCCCTCTGTGTGCAACCACTTAGTACCACTGGACTCAATGGGGTTTCTGGGTAAGCATACACAGGAACAGAATGAAACACTAAATGCATTTACTTTTTTGAAAATAACCAATGAAGATACTAAGCTCACAATATAAAATATGAAATGGCATGGTGGAGGAGGAATTCCACCCCCAGGAACAGAATGCCCCCCTCCTCTTTCTTTCTCACACACACTTCCATTAAAACAAGACTGCAAACAAATATGTACCACAACTCATAAATAGTAACTTAAGATGTAACAACTCTCTACTCAGAAAAGAATGCACCTGGAGATAGTGCTTGCTATTTCTTACATGTGCTTATTACAAACTGTTTCCTATGAGATTTATAACTTAAATTAACATTATCATTACTGTGGAGATGAAAGAATAAAACAAGTAAGCTTGGTCATAAGCAGCAAGCAAAATAAATTCAACCACCATCTCAGAATGAGTAATACAAAATTGCAAAACTGCTACACACATAACATACACACAGAATCAGACTTTCATTAAGTTTCTGAAACAGATACAGGAAAGCACAATTAAAGAACTCAGCAAGATTCCCAGCTGGTTCGGGTAGAATTTTATCCTTTAACCTGTTGAGATTTAATATCAGTGAGTTAGAAGTGAGAACATACAGAAAAGAGTTAACTCTAAGGACCCCCATGCTAAGATGACAAGTCTGTCAAGTACTACCCTGACTTACAGATCTTTGATAAAGAGGGGTCCTCTTCTGTTTTTTAGACACGGATGAAGTAGAAGATGAAGAGAAAGGTAAAGGATGAGAAGGAGGGGGAGCTGCAGGAGGGGGAGAGGATCTGATGACACAGTATAATGGTTCTCCATCTCATACAGCTGTGATAACATAGTACACAGTATAACTAGTCAATAATTAGCACATCTTTAAACACATCCAAGTAACTATCAAATTCCATGTCTCAAGCTGGAAGTCAAAAGCAGTTGATCCAAGCTTTTTTCCCCAATAGGATTACAGCATAAAGCAAGCACTATTCGTAAGTCAATCATTCCTCTCCAACAATATTCTGAGTTGCTCATACTACTGGAGTCTGACCAGTTCTTCTGCAAATGTAATCACAAGGGAGAAGTGTCACTGGAAAAAAATGTATGAAAGTAATGGGCTGGGCAAACAGCTGTCTCTTCACGCATGTACTTGCGCTGCAGCAAAGAATATGTCCACGAAACAACTATCTTTCTTTTCCATTTTAAAGGGATAGACCTCCAAATCTGAGTCGCACAATAACTAGTTGTTTAACAAAACACAAAAAACTGCTTCTTGTTATACAGGTTCTGTTTCACATCTAAAGTCTTTCAGCTTTTGAGTAAAAAAAAAAAGCTGAAAGATTTATGCTTCCGGTATGTTTCAGCAAAGCCTCCAGAAAATATATTCAGCAGTGAGTTTATGAGTTGAAATTTGGGAATTCTGGCCTCTTTTTCACAATGTATTTCCCATGATTTGGAGAACAGATAATAGCAGGGGAATTTCAGATATGAATATTCTGGCATTTGGTCCTTAGTTAGCATCATCTCAGTAACAGTGAAAAAAAATTAACAGTAAGTCTCAGTTCTTCCCAAGCTTTACTGCATATGCAGGATGCAAACAACTATGCTGCACAGAGATTTACTCCAGTGAATATGCGACAGCACCCATATATGCCTTATACTTTACTGAGTACGTCACACCAGAATTACATCCAGATAGTTCCTGGTTAACTGTTTTAAATTTCGAGAACTGTCATACAGGAAGAACCTATTCCAAAGCTGATGTACATTATGAGAAATTTTCAGAGTAATGAACAAGAAGGCTGTACATAGTTAGAATTATACTTCTTGTAGGAATATGAAATTGCCATTCTGAGTCAGACCACAAGTTCATCTAGGCCAAGGTTACCTGACTAGCAGCTGCTGCCCATGATTTTCAAAGGCTTACAGAACTACCTCTAAGCTATGGGCTTTTTCCTGGGCTACATATAAAGTCCTCATTATTATTTTTATAAAATAAACTTGGGAGCTGCATGCATGTTTTAATGTTTGGACGATTTTCCCATTTCATTATTCAGTAACAACCAAGAAATTCTTTGACAGCACCCTCTATATCATTTAGATACATCAAAAATGAGAACCACAATAGTCTTCCATTTAAGAGGCAACAGCTTAAACTATAAAAGGTATACATTTAAATAGTTATTTACTAATCTTGCTTGTTGGAGAACCAACAAACAACTGCTGTAATAGTAAATGACCATGATGGGTAAGTCTTAACTGATTAGTTATTAACTGTACTCCTGATAGAGTTGGAGCTCTCATAAATAAGAATGTTTGTCAGGTGTGTACTCTGGGTATTTTCAACACAAAAGTCTCAAAACTGGAAGCTGCTGCATTCAGCAATGAGAGGATGTGTGCTTTTCTCCACTAGAGTTTTCCACAGAATTTTTTTTAAAAAATCCAACTGGGCTTGTTTTATTCTTAAACAGCTGGAGAGGTAACCAATTGCCTTAGAACAGGAACCAGGCCTGGTACAATGACCAATGAAAAGAATGATTGGGAATGAGGGGTGAGTGTGAAATGATTTCAAACTGAAACTGTCATCTTAAAAGAGTATTTTAGTCTGCCCACTGTACTCTGGCAAGGTTACAAGATGCCACAGAGGTCCCAAAATGAGCAGATATTTATTTTCTCTAGTACTCTACAAATTGGCCACATTTTTCTTGCTCAAAGGAGGTTGCTGCATCACACCATCTGAGCTAGTTTGGCTTTACCCTTAAGAATATTGCTAGTATGGCAAAAGAACTTACTGATTGGCCATAAGGTGATAAATTCAGTCCGACTGGAGATGCATTGCCCAGGTTGGCACTAACGTATGCAGTAGGGGGAGAAGACGGCATGGAAAATTCAACAAATTCTTTCCAGGTGCTTGCCATATTTTTACGCCTGTTTCAACTTAATTTTATAATGCTGCATGTAACAAAATCAAACAAGACAACCTTGTCAATGTATATCTGCCACTTATCCAGTGTCATAAAAAAGGTGCCATTCTGGCAGCCTCCTAACATATTAGACAAAAAGGGACTGATGTGCTAGTTAAGGAAGCATTTAAAAGCTTTATTTTACTTCAGAGGGATTCTGAAATGGAGAGTAGAAGATGACTGCTAACTGAACTCATGGTTACTATTAATTCAGCTGTCCTTACAGTTGATAATTACATTTAAACCTACCAGCTTATGAAATGGAGACTCACTGACCGATACCAGTAACTGGGAGAAGGATATGGAGAAAGTTTGAGATCCAGATTTATAGCATTAGAGTATACTGATTTCAAAAGTGAGAAACTGGAAAATAGTAGCAGAAAGCTTAATGAAATAACTACAGTTATAAGACTGCATTCAATGGTTAGAACAGCAAATATAATAAAATAGCAATACTGAAGAATCTGAATCAATTAAGAGGAAGCACCATAGCCAGATGTTAGCTCTGCTTTGATATTTTGACCAACTTAGGTAGAGATATAAAGAAAAGCAATATGTGGAATTGCAGTTTTAATCCACAGTATCTATTACTGTTTAATAGAGTACATGCACCAACCTCGCAGTGATATTCTAATATTGCACTTTCAGTAGTATTCGCCGATTCTTCGTTTCAGCACACGTTCCAAAGTTTGAAGATTGCTATTGTTAAAAAAAGAGATAGCAAGAGACAAGTGATCTATCAAGCTAATAAGGAATAACTGGTGCTGCACTGGACTGTTTCAGCACAGCACTGAAGAAAACAAAGACTACTAGCAGCGTTGGGACGTGCTCTTTTGAAGCTGTTGAGTAGGCACAAACTTCTTGTTTCAGATCAAGTGTTGTGTCTTCAGTGTAAAGTTTACTCTTCTTTGGTCTTAATTTGTTGTTACGATGTGGTGTGTTCCTTTCCTGATCTGAACTTGAAGCAGCAGTTTCAGGTGGTAAATTCTGTTCTGTTACACTTCATACTGGAGAGAAAAAGACAAAGAATAAGTCTATTATACTACAAGTTTTATTAGCTTTAACTATATGGCTAGCAGAAAACTGGATATAACAGGCTTCTTCAAGGCAACCCCTGAAGTTCCTCTGGGCAAAGGGCAATGTTCAGAGGCAAATATCTGGGAGCTGAAATATGCAAGTATATATTTTGTTGCTGTTTGCTTTTAATTCTGATCTTTCAAGTAAGAGGCGCAAAAGATTTGCGGTTATTTTTAATTTCTATATTTAAATTTGTTTCCAAATGCTATGCACCAGAAATAAGCAATATGTTCCATATACCACAAATATTCCTTTAGGGTAACAGGCCAAAGTGTAGCTCCAAGGCCATTTAGTGGCCCTAGCCCTATTTTGGGGGCATGGGGCTAAATCTGACCAATCACACACTCGGAAGACTCTGAAGGGCATAACTGGCCATTCCGGCCTCCAAAGAGCCTATTTTGGGCCTTGGTGACTTTCTTGCAAAACTAGAAGTGACCAGTCACTTCTTTTTTAGACTTCCCTTGGCCTGAAACAAGCCAGAAGTAGTAGCCACCCTTTGAAGACTTCTGAGTGACCAACCAATTTTAGGGCCCAGAGTGAACGTCAAGTGTGGTTTTCCAAGGTTCAGGGAGCTCATCCCTCCCCTTTAAACCTGGAAATTGCCCACCTCTGCTATATCTTTGGTCTTCAATAGCATTTATGTCTCCTTTTATGAGCAAGAGAGTGCCTGTTTCCTTTTCCTGTATCTGGTGCCTAGGATGTAGTAAAGGACAGATGAGTCTGACTCCAGATGGAATTTTCCCAACACCCAACTTTCCCTGGTCATGGAATGCAGAATGAATGATGTTGAGCAACAGCTGAGGCATCTGACGTAAAGGGAAGGAGAGTTACTTAGGGATGTGTTATGGAAATAGGAATAATCAGAATCAAGAACTACAGAGCAGCAGGGAAGAATAAAGATACACAAGTGTTGTGATATTTGTTTCCATATTTCTTTTATTTTTTTCTGGGGCCCACTTTACACTCTGGGGAAAAGCAACATCTCCCCAATAAGAAATGTTTCCATATAATATGGAATATGTGCTAGACTACAGTTAAAACCTATAAGAAAAGCCCAAACAATTTCATTAATAAAAATGAAAGTTCCTGTCTTCCAAACTAGGCTGTACGATTAGGATGGATAGGCATCTACAGTAGGAGATTGCTTTAAGCACTGCTGTAAGAAAAGAGCTTAACTGCTAGTTTAGCTGGTATAAACTTAAAAATGCTTTTAGGCTACAAAATTAATTAATTTACTTAGACGTAAGTATAATCAAAAAAGTGGATGACTCAGGACCAGAGTGCCTGTTCCAGTGAACATGCATATATTCTTGGAAACACAAACACACACATGTAGTTCAAAGGTGCCTGCTGAAAGAAATACTGAGCATCATTACCGCATGAATTAGTTTATACTCAGTATTTCCTATATAAGATGACAGAATCATGCCTTTCTCCAACACTGTGAAGCCTTGGGCAGAATTTCAGTGAAATCACTAGAGTGTATGTCTATGGTCTAAATTCTTTACTTTTCAGCTCAGCTGCTATAAATACTCCTCCCAATGGTAAACACCCCGTGCAGCTGCTGAGCTTCCAATGCAGCAGTCTCAACACAAGGATTCACAAAGGATTAGCTCAAGTCAAACACAGTAAGGAGAATGTTCAGTTGTATTTTTCCCCAATGAGTTTTTCACAGTTCGTTCTGCTTCATGGGTCATAGTTTTTGCATATATTTGAAGAGCTGACTTAAGAAATGACATCACATAGAGAACTGAGGCCCTAACAAGACTCACAGACATGATATTTATATAGAAACCTACTTAATACTTGCTTCCTTCTGAAGATAGGCTGCCTGAGATTAGCTGAATATGACATATAGACAATCAGCATCAGGAGACTACTCACAGGCAGCAATTATTAATTAACACAACACAAAAGTGGAATTGGTAACAGAAATAATATTATTTATTTCAAAAAACCCAACTGCTCTGAAATTGGAATTGATTTGAGAATTACTCTGAATACAAAGGACTGTTCATAGACAAAATTTAGGCCAACTGAATTCAGTGAGAGTTCTAGGAATATATTATAAGACTAGAACACAATAAAACCAGAATATAGCTTTGCAAGATATAGAATTAGATTCCTTTTGCCACAGCTAGAGTAAACAAACAAATTAATTACAAATGGGTACAGACCAAACCACAGGCAAAAACAAGGCTAATCAACAAATGGTTTAAATGTTTTTAATGGTTTAAGGAGCATACTGTACTCAGATATGTAGTATCATTTATATAAAAAAAGTATTCTTGCCCACTAACATGTTCAATGTATAGTTTAAAAACTTTTAGTTACAGCCAGCTCCAAAAATTTGCACTGCAATTTGTAAGTATGAATACAATGACTTTAAAACTCTAAGACTACAGCCAATGTCTATATATAACTGCCCAATTGTGAGATGGAACATTCAAACGGGCATCTAAGGGTTTTTCACGACCAGAACGGCATTTCTTTCCCCGTTTCTATCAACGCTGCCCACAGAAGCCAAAGGAGATACGAGTGGCCATTTCACCCCACGCCGCACCATCATAAGTAAGAAAGCAGACGTGCCACAGCACATGGTCCTTAGGCGGCAAGATGGTGGCTCCTGCTACTGAGGGGAAATAAGGGTGGGGGTCTGCATCCGACAGTAAAGGATGCAGAAACCCAGCTCCAAACCCTAGCAGTATTTGTACGAAAACTGATACTAGAATTCAGCACTAGACGTCCCCGCTACCGGTCACACCCACAGGAGTTATTCCCCACAAGAGCCTGGGGCGTGTCCGCTACTCGACCCCCTCCCCAAGCTAGAGATGGGGGGCAAAAAAGGGAAAATGGCGGCCGCTCCCCCTCACACAAAGGAAGATTGACCTCCTCTTCCCCGCCCTACATTCGTACGTTGCATGCCGGGAGTGGTAGTTTACATCGCTTAATTATCCACGGCCGATACCTGAAACCAGAACTCCATCCCCCAGAAGGCCAAGTAGCTCCATATGTCACACGCCTCCCGTCGGGAGTTGGAGTGTTTCCTAACCCAGCTCCCGCTAACAGCGCAGGACCTGTAAACTCAATCCCCCATCAGCCCCTGCGGAAAAAGGGGGGAGCCAAGCCCTGCAGTGCACACCGGGAACTGTAGTGGAGTCCGAGTTGAGGCCCACTGGCGCTTTCTCTCTGTCTCCTTCTCTCTCTCTCCCTTTCACTCGCTCGTCCCCGACTAAAGGCAAACCTGAAGCGGTCGGGAGGAGGCGGCGGGAGCGAAAGCTCGTCCTTCCCACCAGCTCTCTCGGCACCCTTCTTCCTTCCTTCCTCTTTTTTTTTGTGTCAAATCATAAAGCGCACACACACCGAGTGGGGGAGGGGTCGCACCCGCACTGGACCGTTGGCGCTTGGGACGGAGACAGGACTTTCCAAGCTACTTCAGCCCCTCTACGTGCCACCCTCAAGGCCGCTCCGGGCGCGCAAGGAAGGCTGCCGCCCACCTCTCAGGGAGCCCACTTACCCCAACAGCTCAGCGCCCCCGCTCCAGCGCCGCCATGAGCAGCACGGCACAGCACGTAGGAATAAATCCCGGCTTCTCGCGAGACTCACGGGTGGCCAAGGGTGGGCTGGCGCGTGCGCAGAAGAGCAAGGCAGGCGAAGGGGAGGGCAGGCGCCGAGAGACTTCGGCTAAGTAAGAGGGTAACGCGCACGCGCGCCTGAGTAGTTTTGAAAAAAAAAGGGGGGGGAAGGAAAAATGGCCGGGAAGTCCTGCGGGGGAGCGGTGTGTGTGGAAGGGGCGTCGCGTTGAAAGCGTGCTGCTTAGTTATTTCTTGAGCGTATGTCGCCGCACAGGAGATTGCTGCCATTAGCCCATCTTTTAATTTCTTGAAAGCCACATGTAATTCACGTAAAGGTGCACAACAGGTTGTAGCTTGATGGGGAAGCCTTACTCCATGTCTCTGCAGGAGTAAGCGTCACATACTGAAAAATTCTCCCAGTCGTGCAGAGAATAAATGGGTAGAAGCCCTGACCAACCAAGAAATAAAAAGTTGTCGCTGCTAGTCCCGCTGTTAAGGATTTGATGAAGTCAATAATAATTTCATAATTAACAGTTCAACCAACGCAAGACCTAGTTATTGTAAACATGCTCGTAACTTCCCTCCAGCTAAGAACAAAACTCAACTGGTGTAAGCCTCTGGCTGAGCCTGGTACTTCTAAAGTTTTGTTTCCTTTGTTGGTGTTGGTACGTGAATGGCCTGCCTCTCCTGTCGTTTCTATAGGCGACCAATGGTAGGTTTGCGAACAGCGGCTGTCCTGTTTCCAGTGTCATTAGGAGTCTAGTAAGGCAAATAGGCCATGTGTTCAAAGACTGTCATCAGAACACCTTAAGAACTGTGGCTGCAGAAGCTGTGGGGCTGTGGGTGTATGTATGGGTGGGTGGGTAGGTAGGTAGGTAGGTAGGTAGGTACTGCAGATACGAATTCACTACATAGTCTTGGGCAAACTGTTGTCTTTTAACCTATTTCCTCCAGACTGCAACTGACCTTGCAAAATTTTTGTAATTGTTAACTCTAGTCAAGTATATGAAATAACAGGATCGAGGCAGGGGAACAACACTATTACTTTGTTATCTTACTTGTTTAATGTTTTAGAACACTTTCTTTAATCACGGTTAACTATTGGAAAGTTCAGAAACTATTAGAAAGATCAGTAGTCTGATGCAGAGTAAGGAAAATCCATGGGTTCATGCATAAATGGACAAATCCAAATTTATTTAATTCTAATGAAACAAAGTATACTAACGTATTGAAAGCTCAAGATAGTTGCCAAATTGTACAATCCTCTCTCAAGATTTGTATGTGTATGCACTGTGCTGTGAAACAGTAAGGCTGAAACCAGCATTTCATAAGACATCCTCCAGAAAAACTGTCAGAGTTACCTAAATAATTGCTATTATTCGGTATGATATACTCCAAGGGTATAGGGTGCGGTCACTCAGACATTAAGCTGTAATTACTCCCAGGCAAAGAAATGAATATACAGCTGGACATACTGCATCTAGGCAAAACCCATAATTACATGAGACCATCTCAGGTGGGTGATTTGCCAGGTTAAGCACTCTGTAATATCTCTGTCGGGTAGTGGGGAGCTTAAGGAAAGACATTACTGCCTTTCTCTTAAGCCATGTATGTGGTAATGTCTCTGAGGAAACCAGCTGGGCATCCAGCTGTTCTTTTATCTTAGAACTGAGCTGAAGGGGCATTTCCCCACCTGAAAATCACATTAAAAAGCCATGGAGTGAGTTCGTTGCAGCTCCCGTCTTTGCCAAAATGCTCTGATTCCCTGGAGAGCAATGTTCTGCTTCCTGGTCTTGGAGGTCTTTTGATAAAACATTGCTGAAATCATTGGCTGGGCTTTGCCTACCTTCTTTTTAGCTGAAATCACTGAAGTCAAACTCTACACTTGTGTAAAATCACACATAGGTTCAGACATACGTGCCCTGCCCCAGAATCTAACTGGAGAATCTCATGAGTCTATTCTGTAAGTCTTAGTTTTGGCCCATAGGGCCTTGGTTAGTTTGTCTGCCTCTCATGTATGCATGCTCCAACTCTGCTTCTAAAGATTCAAGACAGATAATTTGTGTCACATGTGCCTCTGTTTTTCAGGGAGTGTGTTCTCTCCCCAGCTTTTGTTAGAAGTATGCCTTAAGGAAAGATGTTGACCAAACATACATCCTCTGTCTTTCTCCCTTCTCTTATCAACCCCTGCATCGAGGTTGCTTAGCCACAAACCACACCACCTCTTGCAATGAGTGCAACCTTCTGTGGTACCCATTGTCATAGCACCCTGGATCTTAGCACCCAGTCTAAGGAGTGTAAATTTGCTTCTTTTTATTTCCCCATCCAGGAGAAATATCTGTTATCAATTTATTGGTTGCTATTTGTGAAGATCTGAGATAATATTTCTTATTTCCCAATGTGATTATGTTGGTTCCTCTTTGTTTTTTAAAAAATCTCCTTTAGGTACCTCTATGTGGATGAAGTTTTCAGATCTAATCTTGCTATCATAAGCTAATGCCAAGTTTCAAAGATTCCTTAAAGACATAGATAGAAATTGTATGAGTTCATGTGTGTGCTCTAGGAGCATATTACATAATAGTATGTGGCTGATTCTTGCTAGTGTCAGTGTTGGCACGGGAAGAAAGGAGGCAGTGGACTCAGAAAGTACTTGAAGACCACTCTGTCCTCATTAGGTCTTCACGGTTTGATCTTATTCGCTTCTTCTTCCCTTCATATCTTGTTTCCACTTGATTCTTTGGGCTTTTTCTGCCAAACCACATCTCCTATAATAATGTAGTACAAGAGTATACCTTCCAACATTTCACAGATGAAAACCAGGACCACCATCCTCCTTCCCTTTCCAGGCAGGGCCGCTATTCTAACCCCCTTCCTCCAAACACCGTAGCTCCTCAACTACCCAAGTGCCTGGCTAGGGAGCAACATCACCTTCAAACACTGACTATTGCTCCTCAACCACCCAAGTGCCTGGCTAAGGGAGCAGCATCACCAGCTTGAATGGCTCTTCCTGAGGTGATGGTGAAGTGCTGCTGCTCAGCATGGTTGACAAAGGCTCAATATGGCTGGTTGGAGGAAACACTGGTGTTGGTGAAGTCAAGAAACAGAGCAACAACTTGACCCTTAGTAATATGTTGTTGCTAATATACAGCAGTGACTAGGATCATAGAATCATAGAGTTGGAAGAGATTACAGAGGCCATCAGGTCCAATCCCCTGCCAAATGCAGGAATACATATGGAGGTTGCCACTCCTTCCTCGTCCCCTCCTCCTTTTCCCCTTATGGGATGCAAGGAGAGAGGGAAGCAACTTGGGACTTACTGCTAGTGGGACTGCTGCCATTACTGCCACAACAGTCTGTCTTGATCCAGCACAAGTTACGGGAGGGAACACCCAGGAATAAGCATTGTGCTAATGAGGGCTGTGCTAGTGGCAGCAGCTCTCCTAATACCAGGACCCAAACTGCTAATGTCTTGCTTTAGACCCCAGGAGGAGAAGCGGGGGCAGAGAAATGACTAAAGGCTGAGTCACCACCCTTCTTCTCTTTTTCACTGCTGCTTCCTCCACCAGCCTAGCTGAGCTTTTGGCAGCCATGACAAGTAGCAGTGCCACACTGTCACCCTGAGAGGAGCCACCTGAGCTGCTGCTGCTGTAGATTTCCCCCCATAGCTGTAAACCTTTCTTTTTGAAAAAGTAAAGCCTGGAATTGGTAGGGAGAAATTGGGACGAAAGTAGGCAAAAAGACAGGATAGCAGATAAGTAGGCATATTAACTTATACTACACTGTTGGGCGGTAGGCAACAGACTACACAATTACATCCAGCCCTCCGCATTTGCAGGTTTCACTTTTGCAGATTTGATTGTTCATGGATTATTTGCTGTCATCTCTGCTGCCATTTTTAATAGAAACTGCAAGCCTCATGAGACTGAGAAACTGCAAACAAGGCTTGTAAGTCCCTATTAAAAATGGTATAGAGAAGCAGTGGGGGTGGCAGCCACCCACTTCTGCCTTCTGAAGGAACCCTGATGCCTCAAAGGAATCCATGGAAGGTTGAATATGCTGATCGTACTTTTGTGTGTGTTAAAATATGGTTTGGGAGGACCATATTCATGTTATTCACGTTTTTTCATTTTCATGGGATGAATGTGGAGGGATGACTGTATGTTGAAGGAAAGGTTTGTTGTACCTGATGTAAAATAACAGGCAAGTCTCTGAGTTGCATGGGAATTGCTGTCTTGGGCCTTTCGGTTTTTCTAGCTTAATTTCTTCTTTTCTTCTTTTTTTCAGAATTACGGCCAGCTTACATGTCCTTGTCAAAAGAACTAAATACAACATGAAAAAATATTTCCATGAAAACTTGAAGTCTGCTACTTCATACTTCGGAAAATAAGCACTCGCCTTATGTGATGAGAGCTTTGATGGTCCAACTTTTAAGGGCTGCAGGACATAGGAGTGGGGCAGGGGGGAGAAGATAGACTGAGATGTACTGATACTCTACACTCTACTGTCTTGTTTCTCATTTTTTTAAAAAATGGGACAGCAATCACTTCGTACCTGGGGAAATCAAAACTACCTTTTGAAAATGAACAGAATCTTTATTCTCCAGAGAGAATGTGTGTCAGTCATTGATACGATTTAATTCAATGGCTCAAAGCATTGAATTAGTACAGGAATAGGCCGGTTGCTTACAAAACAAATGGCAAACAGTGGTTTGTCTCTTAGCTTCTGCGTGGAGTGAGACCAAACTGAAACTAAGATCTTGTTTTTGAAAACTTACAACCTACAGGTGTATTTTATAGTATTTCTAGGATGTTCAGATTTGCAGAGGCAATATCAGAATAACCACTGTTTGTCTGAGCTATCTCCTGATCCAGGAAGGTTCTCTGCCAGTAAACAGTCCAAGATTGGCAGTTGGACTCCCAGCAGGTTTGACCTTAGAGATCACTTGCTTACTAGGGGCTATCCTCCTATCTGAATGCAGAAAAATAAATGAATTTAAAATTCAGGAGAGGAACTGAATTCTCTTTGAGGATACCCACACCCCTTGTTTCTGACATTTTAGTTTCTAGTTTTTGCTGTTGAATGTGTATTTCCAGCTAGAATTTTATGTAAATATCTGGAATCCAACTTTTTTTTTCTATAAAATTCTGGGCTTCAAGGTATGCAGAGTGTCACGTTGCAGAATAATTTCTATTTGCCTACAGAAAAGCTGCTTTGGGAACTAGGGGAGTAAAAATCCCTAGAGGAAATGAAAGAAAGAAGGCAAGTCAGACTAGTTTAGCCTGTTACATTGCATTTTGGTTGCTACTCAATTATAATAATCACCACATATCAGTAAAATGTGGCATGTGATTAATTAGACCTTGAGTAGCACCTAAGTCACCCTCTGTGATAGCTTTGCATTACTTTATCTAGTAGTGGATCAGGCAGAGGTGGCTGCTGTTGATACAGTGCCAGTCACCTTTATTGTGTCTGTGAGATATTTTGAAGTAGGTTGCAAACCCAGTGAATCATAGCTCTATTATGTAAACATAATAAGCTCTATTTGGATCACCTTGATGTTGGGCATGGACAGTGCTTGTGGTAAACAAAACAATGGTTTGGATCCAAACACTGCAAGATATCAAAGCCATTTATGCACATTCAAGGCCTATGTGCCAATTCTTCTTCATGAGTTCCATGCTCCCTAAATTCTTTGTAAGGTTCCTTAACCTTTAGGAGTGTGTTTAGTGGTATGAGAGCACTGTCACAGTAGGAGACCAAAAAAGGCCTTTTCTGTGAATACAAACAATCATGGCTTGTTGCTGTTTAGCTAATATTGTAAAGACAGGCCAATGTAGTTTCAGGCTATTTTCAAAATATGAATGTTACTTTAGTCCAGCCATGAACTAATAATTGAAAGGAAGTGTCTCATTTATGGGCACCATGTTTATGAAAAACATAGCAAAGTTGCCTTTGATTAGTGGAAGAAAGTCATTTCCAACTTATGGTGACCCTAAGGTGAACTTATCATGGGGTTTTCTGGGTTGTGTGTTAGTGATGTACTCAAGGTCACCCAGTGGCTTTCCAATCAGACCATGCTCTCTGGGGTCATAGTCCAACACTCAAACTACTACACCATGCTGACTTTCAAAAAGACAGTATCGGTAGCCAAAAAGAAAGAGAAGCTTCGACAGATGACTCTTCAAGCAGTTAAGGACAGATGAGAAGCAAAAGTAAAAGGTAAAAGGTGACAGAGTCAGAATGTACACAGGGACAAAGAGTACTACTATTATAATAAATGCAGAGAAATAAAGAAATAACAACAAGGGAAGAAAAGGAGACTTCTTCCCCAAAATCTAAGGAATCAAAGGGAAATTTATACCAAGCATGGGGATGCTGTATGACCAGCAAGGGAGTATACTCCATGAGCAAGAAGAAGGAAAAAGACAAAAAAAACAATACACTGAAGAACCATACAGAAGAGATGAATAGATGTCAGATCCATTCCAGGAGGAACTATTTGGAGATGAACCTACAATTTCAGAAAGTGAAATGGAAACTGTACTCAGAGCACTTGGGAGAAATAAATCACCAGGAATAGATGGCATACCAATACAGCTTCTTAAAGCTACAGAGACAGAATTCACTCAAGTTGTAATTAAAATGTGCCAACAAATATGGAAAATGATGGCCCACAAGTCAGAAATGCTCAATATGCATCCTAAGAAAGGGGACATCAGGGAATGTGGCAGCCACTAGACCATTGTATTAGTCTCCATGCAAACAAAGTGATGCTCAAAATTCTACAACAAAGACTTTTGCTATATATAGAGCAAGAATTGCTAGATGTCCCAGCTGAGTTCAGAAAAAGAAGAGGCACTAAGAATCATACTGCAAACCTATGTTGGATAATGGAGTGTGTGAAAGAATTTCAGAAGACAATCCAACAGTGCTTTATAGATTATAGCAAAGCCTTTGATTGTGCAGATCATAAAAATATTATGGATTACTCTTAAAGGTATTAAATCATAGAATCATAGAAATGTAGAGTTGGAAGAGACCACACAGGCCATCCAGTCCAACCCCCTGCCATGCAGGAACACCCTCAAAGCATTCCCGACAGATGGCCATCTAGCCTCTGCTTAAAAACCTCCAAGGAAGGAGACTCCACTACACTCCGAGGCAGCAGATTCCACTGCCGGACAGCCCTGACTGTCAGGAAGTTCTTCCTGAGGTTCAGGTGGAATCTGCTTTCCTGCAGCTTGAATCCGTTGCTCCTTGTCCTGGTCTCTGGAGCAGCAGAAAACAAGCCCTCTCCTTCCTCTACATGGCATCCCTTCAAATATTTAAACATGGCTATCACGTCCCCTCTTAACCTTCTCTTCTGCAGACTATTGGTTTGTCACAACACGAGTTTGTCCTGATGCATAACCTACAGGCCTCAAGAGAAGAAATCACTGTCAGTAAAGAGTATGGAGAAACAGAATGGCTTCCAATTGTCAAACTGGGTCAAGCAAGACTGCACTTTATCACCCTATCTGTTTATCTTATACATTGAACATATCACAGTAAAGCTGTATGAGACTTGGAGGAAGAAGGCATGAAAATTGGAGAAAGGATTATCAACAACTTAAGATATGCGGATGACACCATACCATCAGCAGAAAATAGCACTATTGAGTCAACTATTGAAGAAAGTCAAGAAAACAAGTGCCAGAGCAGATTTTTGAAACCTATATTTCATAATGGTTCAAAACTTGCTTTCTTGCTGCACAAGGATTTGAGAAATTACAGGGTGGTTGGTTTTTTTATACTGGCTGCCACCAAAATTTGATCATGGATGGTGAATAGGTCATGATTAGTTGTGAACTACACATTATTTCTACTCAATAAGGGAAATGCCATCTTTGTATCTTTATATGGCATTCAGTAGGGATCTTTTTGTGAATGCTGAAGCTCCTCTGCCTAGAAAAGTCTCATTGGCAGTCTGCACAGCCTCCACCAGCAGCAAAAGGCATTTTTGAAAGTCTTCTGTATGTGTACCAACTACATTTTTCATTATGCTACTGAAGCATTAGCCATTTAAAAGTAGTAACTCTGAATTCTATTATTTTTAAATTATTGTATTTTACTTTTAATTATTGCACTTGTCTACTGAATGTATTATATAGAAGAGCTATCAGTAAGTATAAATAAGGTCTGAAACAGAAACTCTTTTAACATTTACTGTATGATAATAAATGTGCACACTGGTTACAGCCCATGACTATAATAAAATGTACTTTTACTAAGGTAAACACAGGCATTTAAACAGGAACACTGTTTCACCAGATAGTCCATCACAGTCTACATATAAATTCCAGCATGTAGAAATTATTATATGTTCTCACTCAGTCTGTAACAAATCGGAAAGAATGGGTATTGGCTAAAAGTTAAATGTACTCATTAACGATGCTCCATATAAAAGTGCCATAACATAACAGTATTGCTTCAAAACATTTATTTTAACAAAATAATGAACTAATATACATATTTAGTAACCTGAGAGGTAAAGAGAACAGTTTTAAATTCACTGATCAGAGCAAGCTGAGAGGAATGAATAACACCATAATACCTTGATGTTTTTCATTTATATCGTAAGGTCCTATAGGGTATTTATAAAATAATCCAGGATCTATGTACAGACTGAGCATATGCTGCTGCTCATTACAAGAGCTTGTTGATTCTAAAGATGGCACTGATGGCATACATTTAAGGCATTACACTGCAAAGTGATGGTATGCAGCTGAATGTGCTGCTGATTGGGCTATATTTGCATAATGCATGGAAGCAGCAGTGTTTTCTCAACTCAATCCTCAAAGTAAAACTTGGAGTCTGAGGATTTAAAACACCAAAAGATGAATGTGAGTCTGACTGTCCTTCTCTAACACTCCTTCCCACTGTGCAAAGAAGGTAGCAGGAAAAGGACTTGTGTGACTACTTTCTTTTTGTGCCTCAAGCTCAAGTCAACACGCATAGCAACAAAAGCCACAGACAATGCCTGTAAAGCCAGCAGAGCATGCTCCAATACACTGCCTACAGACTGACAGGAATATTTAAATATTTCTTTCTTAAGCCAGGATTTTAGAATAGAAACATGTATCTAATTCTCACAGGTCACAACTTCTTGGCCAGAATATGCTGGCAGGAGCCTGTTAAGAGGATCAAGACATTTACACAGACACATGACTATACAAACTCTGTTTTATCTCTACACTCATAAACACCAGTGGTGAAACCATTATGGGATCTATCAGCTATCAAGATATGTGAATTTGTAGACAGAGCCAGAAATGCAAGAGAAACAAAATACAATACATGACCCCACTGAAGGGTGTAAATGACAAACAGTACTTGGCTTCATTCCTACATCATCGATTGTTCGCCATTCATTCCACTCTTCAAGTCTGTCTGGAAAATGCTTTTCTGAAAGTATTCAAGATGGAAGCAGTTTCTTTCTTCAGTGAAGAACATAAACTTGTGCTGCCTGTTGCACCAACCTAAAGCCTTGAGAAGGTATCAGTAATTCAGAGATACTTCTTGGAACAGTGGTATTTACCATTACCCTCTCATGAAGACAGTCTTATAAAATACACAGGATGTATTTCCAGAGTCTTTTTTCAGAGGGAGAATATTTTAATCATTATCTGGGCAATTTCAGTAGTATGTAGCCATAGTAGCATGGCTACTATACTACTAGTAGCATGTTCTCTCCATGTGAAGTGCAAGGCCTTTATACAGAGGAATCGCTACAGCATGTAAGAAAAGATTTGTCTCTCCTTCCACCTTCTTTCTCTTGCCAAGCCTGTACTGGTATTCAATAAGACAGGCTGCTGTAAGAAATTTGTAGCCTCTACCAGCTTCCTCTGTACAATCAAGGAATGTCAGCTGAAAATCCTTGATTAGCCTGTTTCTATGGATAGGGAGGAGAGAGTTGTAAAGAAAAGCGGGGGGATGAGTGTGCATGCACAAACTTCCCATACTACGCAATGATCTGGCATGCCTATGTTCAACACATCTTCTGTCTGTAGGCTCCTAACCAGTATGAAGAATACTCATATGTACAGTGCAGCTTTCCTCAACCTGGTGCCCTCCAAATGTTTTGGAGTACAATTCCCATTAGTGATATCATATGACTGAGGATAAGAGATGACAAAATACCTCTAAAATACATCAGGTAGGGAATGTTACCATAGGGTTTCAGATAATACTCATGTAGAAAACTCTTATTTGGTGGTATTATGAAGCATATAATTTCATAGTTTATATTTAAATGATCCAGTAAATGTGTCTAACACATTGCTTGGACCATTAATTAAGTCAAATTAAAAACAAGAGTGCCTACACTTCACACAAAACAAAACTGCTGTATGCATATTTACTAGGATATGAATTTCAATGATATAAACAGACTTCCAAATAAAGATGTCTGTTCAGACTTTCTTACTGCTCTTTTGATAAAAGCCATGACTTTTACAGTATAAGAACAATTATTTTAAAAGTCAGAGGTGATCTAACAGTTTTGTCCAACTGACATTTCTGAAAACAAGGATAATCCAAACAAAGTATTTGCTGAGAAATATGGCTACATAAATACTTTTTTGCATGATCAAACATGGCAAACTTTAGCCAGCAAAAGATGCCACTTGAAAGCTGTGGACAAAGCATACTGTGCAACATAGAAAAGGCTGGAATGATACGCAAAGAAGGCATGAGGGAAATGAGCAATGTGTAAAATAAGCACACACTTTTCTGCAGTACAATTCCAATTTGACAGATCAGCTATTCAACGGCAATGTTTTTTTAGGTTGAGATGTATCATCAGGTATCCCTTCTTGCCTTACTTCAATAGATTCTCTGCTGATTGATAGTAGTTTTCGCAACTCTTTATTTTCAAGCTGAAAAGCCAAGAAACAATTTGAAACAAATGAGCAGAGGCAGTGACAACTATTGGCTAATATAAGCAGTAACTGTCTACCAGCAACTATAAAAACATATCTGTTGTCTTTACTTACATATAAACATACATGCTACATAATATTCTTTTATCAGATGTTTCAAACAACCCAACAGATTTTAAGCACTGAAACCTCCCATACTGCTTTGGTGCACAGTTGTCATGCAACTGTGACTTTTTACTTTATTAATGCTAAGGCAGTCCAACTGCCTGCCTTCATCTCTTACCAGTTGCAGTGAAGGCTGCAGAAAGACTTCATCAAGACATTAGCTTTAAAGAAAGCAGCAATCAAATCTTATTTAAAGTTTGGAGGATGACAAAAAGAAAAAAAATGCAAGACACAAGCATTCTTCCCATCTACCCAATATTTCACAGTTCTCATCATCTTACCTCTAATTGTGCTAGCTTTTCTTGTATCTTATAATACTGGTCATTGTCCACATGAACTGCTTTTCTCATCACCTCGCCCATTTCACAAATCCTGTCTATCTGACTCTCAATTTCCTGAAAAGAGATTTCAAAACAAAATTATTCCGAACAGGAAGCATTAATGAAAAGACAAACACATCATGCAAGGCCAGTAATTTTTCTCTTAATCAAGTTACTGCCTTTGTCAAACAGGGGAAGACAGAGATGACACAGCTAGACTTCAATAAAGCTTTTAGCTAGAACCTGTTACATTTACATACACACATTAGAAATGCAGACTTGAAAAAGAGCCAAAAAATGGATATGAGATGTGGGGGAAGAGGGAACATAGAGAAGCACTGGAATGTGGCAGGAGACAATGCATGCTCTCCTGAAATCTCAGAAAGTTTAAAATCAATAGGCAGGATCTCAGTTTCAATCTCACAGCATTAATTAGTATACCAACTACTACTAGAGTGTGCGGTGGAGAGAAGGTGAAGAAATCTTTTGGATCTAACTCCTTTGTATTTTTATTAGCACTATAATAATGAATTAATTAATTTGCTGTTGTCTCACAACATTTTACATTACTGAAGTCATCAGAAACTAATACAGCTTACAGGCAACACCAAAACATCTTCTTTACATGAATTCTGAAAAAGGAATATTGTGCATGTGTTGCAATGCTTTGTTCTAGAAAGTGAAAGCACTTCTGAACTGTGAGCACTAACGGAAGGAAGATACTTAAGAGAACAATACAAAACAGGCAAGAAACAGCATTACAGGAACAGAATATAATATCCAAGCAGCTCCCTCAAGTATCATCTTTATTTTTAGTGCATTTCTTTCTTTAGGGAGATGACTAAAACACAACACAACATAGTAATTCCTTACTGCAGACTGAGTCTGATGCACTTTCAGAACTGGTTGGGCATCTACATCTTTTCTTTTCATCATGAGCTGTAGCATGTGTTTCCTGTATTTGCTCATAATAAGTTCCAAAGCATCCTGGTGTTCCTCCAAAGAGATCCACAGCTCTGAAAAAGTATATGAATTCCATGCATAAGTAGAAGGAAGAGCATCTTCTGATTCAGAGAAATATGAGGAGCCTCTTTAGTAAAAACAGAAAATACTCAAGGAGGAAGTCACCTGAAGGCTGAACACTTTCTCCACACATTAACCTGTTTAAGCTTTTATTTCATAATTCCTTTTGAAATATAGGCAAAATTATATATGTACATTTTCCTACATACTTCTGCAGATTCTTCTAAAAATAAAAACTAGAGCTGGATTTAATTCTGGACACACTGAAAGCAATACTCTTAATATTTCTAAAGCACTAATATTTTTCCTGAAACATTACTCATTTTATTATTTGCCACTGGCTTCAAACACAGGCAGTCCTACTGCATGCGCATGAAATCCTACAACCTCATAAAAGAGACTGCTTCACTAAGTGTCTTGTGCAGACAGGATACTCACAAGTTTCCCCATGTACTAGACCTCCTCTCACAACCTTTATCTACCTATCATTAGCTTCCTTGCCTCAGCAAGCGCCACTGGCTTTCATTTTACGTAATATACACAGTATGAGTGCTTAATGTGATCAGGAATTTAACCAAATACCTGTAAGCAACTATAATTTAGTTGGTCCCAACAAACCAAGTTCTCTAATTATATTTAGAGTAGTAAATAGAATCCTACAAACTAAGCCACAAAGCTTCCACCCAAACCATGGACTTGTATAGTTTTACAAACACATAGAGGGTTAGCATGCCAGAAATAGTAACTGCCAAGACAGCGGGGCTTTGCTCTTGTGTCCATCTCATCTACTGTAGCTTGTACAACATGAAGAGTTTACTTTTAATCTATTATGTTGCACTTTCTCCCAGTAAAGAAATGAGGTCACTTGCCTTGATGGTCATTAGCATTATCTTAAGCATTCTTATTATGGAGTTACTTCACTTACAGAAAAATATGCATATAAGAATGCATATGAAACATCAAAAACAGTGAGCACACAATCAATTCTAGAGCTGACTCTATAACCTAGACCCACAAACACTGTTCCTTAAGACAATCACAAGGATCTGGTTCAGCAGTGAAACTTTTAAATTAAATAATTGCAACCGCACACATTGCACAAAGATTTACAGGTTTGTCACTAACAGAATCTTACCTCTGTTTTCCTGTTGGAGGTCTCTAATCTGAGTATTTTCCTGAGACAGTAGAATGTGAGGTTTGTATTTAGACATATCCTTCAACTCAGCTGCATCTTCCTGGCACTGGTAAAAAAAAATAGTTTTCATCTGAACCCACATAAATTGAAATGCACCAATCCATCCACTACCCAACATACCGAAACTATTCACGCCAATATGGGATCTGCACTCACCTTGTGCGAAAGAGCAGTGCCAGCTTCCTTCATAGCCACTACCCGCTTGTGCAACATAGTGGACTGGTCAATGAGAGACTCAGCGGCATTGTCATGGTCTTTCAGCCTTTCCAGCAGGGTCTTTGCGTCGGTGAGGATCTTCTCTATAGTACAGGCCATTATCAGGCAACTGAAAGATTGGTGGAAAGGAATCAGATCAACATGCCAGACCCGTTGGGGAGAAAGGTGATGAAACTTTGAAAGGTCTCCCAAGGCGTTTCAAAGGGATCCAGAGCCAAGCCTTGTTTAGCCTGAGGACTACAGCAGAGAACATTACCCACAGAGGAATAAAGAGCCAGACAACCACCTACCCCAGAAAGCAGACCGGCACTGTCACCCAAGGGCAACAGATTAATTTGTGATCATGGCGTTTTTACTGCCAGAGACAGAGCAGGGACGTTCGAGGGATCCTCTGTCTCTCATAAGAAAGTAACTTGGCTCTCTGGGGGTACCGCGCACCCTAACTTCGGGGCGGTGGGGGAGGGAGGCTAGGAGAAGCGTCACGGAGGACTCCGCCTCGGGCGGCAAAATGCCTCGTGTCGGCACCGCCGCGATGAGAACCGGTTCCGTGCTATGGGCTCCCCCACCCCAGCCTTGCTCTGGAGGAAACCAGGGCTCTCCGGACCGTCCAGGTCACCAGCACCAAAGGCACCTTCGCTCCCCGGCTGCGGCCAGCTCGCGGGCACGGAGAGAAGAGAGGCTGTAAGAAAGTCATTCCCAGCCGCTGCCCAGAGAGCGACGAGGAAGCGCCCCGCCACTCACTGTGGGTCCCCGGAAGAGCGCCTCGCCTCCACCAGCCCCGCTCTTTCCTCCGTTCCCCCGACAAGGTCCCCGCTCAGCAAGTGCACGGCCGCGGCAAAGCACGCTAGGGGGCGCAGAGGTCACAGGAACCGAGCTCGGGCACGCTGGTCGGCCCCCGTAGTTTCCGGTATGAACTTGCTTCTTCTGAGTCAAAGAGAACGAAGGCCTCGTGTTTTTCACGCTGAACTTCCGGCTCCCGTTGGTAGAAGCGTTCGCCTGCGGAGCAAGGCACGTGGGGGCTACGGCGCGGCCTTCGTATACTGTGGAAGGCACAGCGATGGCGAGGGCTGTTCGATCAGCCAAATTTCCCTGATACGCGCCATCCTAATGGCACAACTGGGCCCAACACCCGCCCCGGGTAAAGCCGGGCATCGCTGCAGCATCACACTGGGTATCATTGTAACTATTACGGCTCTCCTTTATGGAATGCTGGGGATTGTAGTTTAGTGAGATACTCAGGCTTCTCTGCTAAACAGGCGCAGGGTTGTAGTTCTGGAGACTAAATAGGAGTTCCGCGGCGAAGTTCCTGCAACCCGGAGCTCGCGTAGTCTGATGGTCTGAGCGTCGGACGACGACCTTGGAGACCCGACCGGGGTTGATTCCTCGCTCGGCCATGGGAACTCCCAGCCCCAGAAAAGCACACGGTAGCTTCGTCTTAGAGGCACACAACAACAAGCTTGTAACCAAATAGTTTTGATCGCAGGACAAGAGTTCGAATCCCGCCTCAAACATGGACGCCCACTGGATGATCTTGGGCAATCCACGCTCTCTCAGCCTCAGAGGAAGGCAAAGGCAAACCTCTGAATAAAACTTGTCAAGAAAACCGCCTGATAAGCTTCGGCTACATCGGAAACGTCTTGAAGGCACACAACAACTTGCAAACTGCCCTAGTCCTGACAAACACATGGCTGCTCCCCCTGAGCAGGATAAGGACATCAAGCCCTCTCATTTCATTAGTGTTGAGAGGCTGAAAATTGGAAAGGGCTCTTGTATCTTTAAAGGTTGTGTAAGAGAATTTCAAAAGATGTTGCTTATCATGCAACCAGGTAACAAGTGACAACTGTTGAAATTCCTGCTGTATTACCATTAAAGATACTGGAGCCTCTCCAGCTTACACTCTGGCAACATTAATAATGGTGGTTTCCAATCCCTCGCTATGCAATTCTGTACCCATAAGTGAGTCCCACCGACCTAGGTGATTCTTCCCAGCTAAAGGGTTATAAATTAGTCTGCAGTCTTATTTCAGAACTTTCAACCTATCTTGTTTGTTTGTTTTCTTTCATTTTAGAAAGACTGGTACATGTTTCACTGATCCTGTGGTGCAGATGGAGAACTGAAAAGGCGGCTGTTACTTGCCCTCAAGTTTGCTGTGACTAATGCAAGTTGAAAGGGAGGACTTTCCATTCTGTATTTTTCTGTATTCTTACTCAGTAGAGCAAATGAAACCTCAGATCCTTGTCTTGCCTTCTCTGGAGACCAAATTCATGCTTCCCTCCTAAATTTTGACAAAATGCTTTATTCTAGGGTAAAGAAGAGCCGGACTGATATGATGCAAACAATGAATCTGACATATATCCAGAATACCTTTTTAAAGAAGAAATAAAAATGATTATCTGACAGTGCATATTCAGAAGAAAGCTCAAATTGAATTCAACAGGACTTACTCTTAGGAAAGTGTCTACTTGATTTTATCCTGAATTACTGTATTAATCATCAGTGGAGGGGGGAGAAGGCAGTGTGAAAATGCAAACTGGTTTAAATGTCCTCTTAACAAATAAAGCAAATGCTGAAATCAGTGGAATGAGCTGGAGGCACATGGGACGAATGTTTAAGAAAAGAAACCCTCCAAAGGTTTATTAACTTCTTTACACCCAGAAGCCATTGAAAACAGAACAGTGGCCTGGAATGCAAACCAAACTTGTTACACAAGACTAAACTTAGACTGATGCAATAAGCCACAAAATGACCGTGGAAACCACATTCTGACGTCTGTTGTATGACAATAAACTGTATTCTGGAAAACAAGCCAAAACCTTTTATTTGTGCGTACTGGTTCTCAAGTCACATTGCAGTAGCGGAGAGACTGTTACATCTTAAGCCACAAAGCTTTCATGCAAACTATGTTCTGTAAGCCATTCATGAGGGTTCCAGTTTACTGTTAAAACAGCCATGGAATGCCAGCTTCTGATAAAGGCAATCCAACTGAAATTACAGGTTACACAGGACCAAATAGGACTAACGCTTTAAGTTAAACGAGGGCCCGTACAAATAATTTTGCACTACCTATTCCAAGGAATAAACTATATTACCTAAATTTATCCTCAGCATCAATTTTGCAAAGTGACCCAGTATTTTAAGTCTCCTTGGACCACGGCACTTCCTCACAAAGCATGCTCCAATATATGTTCAGGCCAACATATGATATTCTGTGGAAAAATGGTCTGTAACTGTCCTAGAAGACCTCAGTACTCTAGAGGCACCAGATCTTGGAAGCTAAGCAGAGTCAGACCTGATTAGTACTTGGATGGGAGCCTGCCGGTGAATCTCAGCTACTGCAGGCTATATTTTAGATGAAGGAATTGGCAAAACCAATTCTTGAGTATTCCTTGCTAAGAAAACCCTATGAAATTCATGAGGTTGCCATAAGTTGAAAGGTGATTTGAAGGTGCATACACATACATCTGTACTGGAACATAGTCTGATGGAAATTCTGTTCCTTAATGTGTCATTCTAACAACGTGACTAACATACATTTGTCAAACACAAGGCTCATGGGGCAAATCTGGCCTACGAGGCCATTTCATATGGCCCTCGCACCTCACTTGCAGCTGCGGCACTCCCTCCGCCTGGTGAGCCCAATCCCCACATTGCGGACCCCCAGCTGCCAGTGTTCTGAAGAGGAGCCCAGCAGCCATTATTTACAATCTACTACTACTTCTGACTGCTCTTCTGTCCAAGTCTCGCTGTCAGAGCATTGCCACGGGTTACCATGGCAATGCTCATGAGAGTGGGACAGAGGAACACTCAGAAGTAGAAGTAGATTGCGAGCTCTGGCTGCTGGGCCCCTCTTCAGAAACAGCTGGGGGCCTGCAATGTGGATATTGGGTTCAGCAGGTATAGAGAGGGGTGGGGGGCAGAAAAAGGCACAGTGGGAAGCAGAAAGAGGCACAGAGACAGACTGCAGGGCTGAAAGAGGCACAGAGAGGTTTCGGAAGCAGTGAGTGGCACATTTTGGATATACTGAGCAATTCTGCGTCACTTTACAGAGGTATAGGGGCCACAGACTATGATCAAACATCCCCAAAATGTCCAAGAACGTACAGGGCCAGGCAACATCGTCTTATCAACTTCATATGCCACAGACTGCGCATTAGATCAGAGCACAATTATTTGTTCTGCCCACCTCAACCGGGACCAAAAGGTTAAACAAAGTTAATGTAATAAACAATGCTTGGTAATATTTGTCAGATGATTAAAAAAAAACTTTCTGTTTTCAAAACTCATTTTTGAATAAACTATACAACAGTTGTACATTTGAATATCTGCTTGCCACTATTTTTCCTAGACTTCTAGTTTCAAAGCTAGTTATTACTAAAACATAATAATCGAATGCAGAGGCAATTATTTAATATGATAAAAGGGTGGATACATTTATATAGTTTTACAGATACAACCGGCCCTTTGAGGGCAATCATAATGCTGATGCAGCCCAAGATGAAATTGAGTTTGAAACTCCTGGACTAGTGTATTTGGTTAGATTATTTACCCTTTGTTGCCCAAAATAAAGAGCAGGTTTTGAGAAAACTGTTGATTAAATTGCAGTTCACTAGCAATTTACTTGCTCTTGTCCTCTTTTCTGAAATTACTATTTCTAGCCAATCCAAGGCCCTTTCGCACCCTGGGGTTGCCATAAGCTGGAAATGTCTTGAAGGCCCACAACAACAATTATAAAGTACACCTTTCAGCAAGTAAGGCTATCAAAGATTTCTGAGAGAGAATTAGCTTCAAGATTTGATACCCAAAGGGGATAATAGTAACCGACTTGGTGATCTGTATTGCTGCTTTGGCTTACTGTAAAAGTGCCAAGTTTTGTTCAGTTTTTTATTTCCCTCTTTCAACGTAACTGTGATGTACAAATGACTAAAATTTAAATTGAATTGCCCTGGAATTAATAGCTTGTGGGCCACAATCATACAGTCGGGTTCTATATGTGTATTTATCTGGACGGAAGCACCCATTAAACACAATCGGGTTAGTCCCAAGTAAGTGTACATAAAAGTCCATTTCAGTGCCATGGAACTCTGCAGACAGAGCTTGAAATGATTCTGCTCCAGCAAACACTGGGAGAATACTGCTGTGTACTCCTTAACAGGGGGGTGGGGTGGGGGCTTACTTCTCATCTACTCCCATATTTATATTAATGTGAGCTATTTGTGGAAGGAGCAAGCTTAATGATGTAAAGAATGCTGCTTTTCTATCACAAGTATGCCAAGAAACCAACATTTGGCAAATTACACATTTCTGTAAACAAAGGCTTATAAACAAACCCCACTGTGCAGCAGTGCTGCCGTCGTGTGCAGCAGCATCTGAGGAATGGGTATGGCAAGTTTCCTCCAAAAAGATGGCCCTGAAATCTTTCCAGTGTTCAGAGATTGTGTACAAATAGTTGATGTTTGTGAAGGATTTTCCAGGGCCAAAAATGTATTTTCTAAACAATCAAATGTTTCTCAGAAAAGAATTGGAGAAACTTTTTCTGTTTTCTTTGTCTTACAGAAGTAGGTTGCTTATATTTTCACCCCAAAGATCTGAATAAAAGCATACCCTATTGACGAGGATTTAGTGGTTATCTTTACAATTCCTTGCAGTGCAGTTCTGTTGCTTGTTAAATGCAGACCCACACCATTTCCGCACTAGGCTGTTATAGTGTGATGATTCCACTTTCAACCTCCTATGGGATCCTGAAGTTTGGGTCTGCCCCTCCCTAAACTGCAAACCCCAGGATCCCATAGGGGGTTGAAAGTGGAATCATCGCGCTATAACAGCCTAGTGCGGAAATGGCCCCAGCCAGGATACACATAAAAAGGGCAGTAGCATGGTGGGGACTGGGAAGCTGTCTTTGGACAATTGGAGGAACAGGAAATCGGTAGATCTTGGAAATCTTAAGTTTTTGTCTGGGGATTTCTGGGAATTTTAGTCTAAAATGGTAACTTTTCCAAGCTCCAAAAGGTAACCACATGCCAATTGTCAAAGAGAAAGGATTTACACAGTGCAGGAGAGACCAGTAGAAAAACAATGTTGCGGAGGGGAGGGGGAAGCTCATCTCATAAAATTAGAACCTTAAAATGAAACAAGTAGACTTAAAACATTTGCTGTTAAGAAACTATTAAAAGCCAGAAAAGTCTGTCCACCTAAATGCTAGCAGAGATGAAGCTAGTTTTCCATTCTTTGTGAGAAAGTTCCAGAATGAAGATGTCACCACAAAAAAGTCCCTGTTTCATGTTCCCGCCAACTAAGCTTTTTTGCTGGTATGACAAGGCTTTCAAGGATGATATCAGCCCATGAGAAGGTTTCAGTGGGAGATGCTGGCTTTATACTGTCTCATCAAAGTCAGAGAATTTATTCACTATGCTGTTGTTTAAAAAAGACTCTATCCTGTGTAGACTACACAGGGCTTTGAGTTAAATCCACAAGTGTTGATTCAGTAAAACTCCTGTAGCTGGGACTAGTAATTGGATTTAGGCCATTAGCTTCAAGATGTTTCATATGTACTTCAAATGGAAGCACAGTTTCTCAGCCAAGTTCTTTCCCATAAAGACCAGGTGGCATTGGCTGTACTCAGTACTAGGCACTTGCATCCTAAAGCACAATGGGGCAGTAGGCAGCACAGGAGCCCAGAACCTTCCTTATGTTTTAAAAAGGCAGGAGGCTAAAGACAGGCTAGTTTTATGTTTCAGAGACAGACACGTATACGACATTCTTTGTAAAATTCTAATGTTTATTTTCAGCAGCTTAAGTAGTTGTGGTAGCTTTACACATGATGATTAAAAGAGAGTATTATAATATTATTATGTTGTTATATTTATTTATACCCACTTTTCCCTCAAAATTAGGACTCAAAGCAATTTAAAAGAAGAATACAATTAAAAATATACAAAATGTGAACGCTCTGACATGATTTCCAAAAGTACAAACTTCAGATTTTAAAAAGATAACATCTAAATGAATAGTTACACAGTTTTATTTTTGTAATCAAAACAGATGTTCTGGGGATTTCTCCTGCTTAACCTTTGTCCTCTCTTACATAAAGACTTTTCAGAGGCAAGTACCTCAGCAATCATTTGCAAATTAAATCTATGTTTACTTCCCAATGACCAATCACAAAACAAAGCACACTAAATACTATCTGAGGAAGGTAATGTTTCATGACAAACAGATGTCCTTCACCACTTGATGAAGAATCTCTTCCAAAAATATGCTAAGTGCATGGTCTAGTTTCAGTGTCAGGGTGACTTTGATTATCATACCTACCTGATGGCCTCCAAAGCTGGCAACCTTTCTGAAAGAATGGTGGAAAGCCTGCAGTTCTCAGTCGTCTCAAAAGATCATGTACTCAGTATCCAAAGACCAAGGCTGGAGATGTAACTCTTGGGAAATCAGACCAATTAACAATAAAGAAGCGTTGTCATCTATGTGAGGTCCACATCTCTTCGGTAGCCCAGTGTGGCTGCTTGTCCATCTCTCTCAAGGTTTTCCCTTCCTTTAACCCAGTGATTTTTAAGGTGTTACTCTGATGGGAACAAACGAATTCCATTTCTTAGCTGAGGTGGCAGCTAGACAGGACAGACAGGAGCGATCCAGGTTCCAGTGAGCTCTTAGGGAATTTGATCTTTGCAAATTCTTCTACAAGTCTGAGCCTCCACATTCTATGTGGAGTCGTGGAGCTTTTTAAAAAAAAGTACATTATTGTATCAACATTACAGAATTGTCCTATGAATGAATATATGTGATACAAACTGAAAATTGGCACATTCATTTTTATTGGAAAGAAAAACAACAAAACTATCAACTATGTTTTTTTTTTTTTTAGTAGATACTACTTTGAAGGATTTTAAGATGTAGAATTTTTCTCCAATCTATTGTGGATATTCCACACTTCTTCCAAGAATCTCAGGTTAGTATCTCTGTTTCTTTCCTCCTCATGAATCTCCATCACAATTATGTGAAGTTGATCACATGGAGTAATAATGTTTTCATGCCAGAAAGAAAATAAGCATATCCTCCATCATAATCCAACAGCATACCAGAGGATTCTATGTTTTTTCAAGATGTTATTTGAGCACTCCTATTACCCTTGACCAGAGACTATCCTAGCTGAGGCTGATGGGAGCTGGAATCCAACAGCATCTGGTAGGCTGCATATTGACCTCTCCCACGGTACACCATGCACATGGTTTCCTAAAAATGTACTCCTTCCCTAGCTCTCAAAGTTTAAACTCTGCTGTTCTTGTTGTATTGTGAATAAGTGGACTGGTGTACTTGCATGAGACATGACTTGGTCCTTGACCTTACAGACTGTGGTTATCTATTTAAATACCACCTTAAATAGTTTTTAGTGCATTCCAGGTTGAGATTTGTCAATATGCCATCTTATCTAATATTCTTGTTTGTTCTTTTCACAGTAAACACCCTCTACTCAGCTTTAAAAAAAACACCTCTAAAAGTGAACCAGACATTCTGTTGCAGGGACTGGACTCTCAGTTACTTATTTGCTAAGAGAAAGTACTGTTAGTGATATTTGATGTCCTTGGAACTTAATTTGACTTTGTTCAATGGAACTGGTGTATATGTATACAGTCTCAAACCTTTTGGCCTGTTAAATCAGTATGATTGATGAAATCCCTTAATCAAAACTTGCTACAGCTTGAGTCTACAGCTTAAAATTTTAATTTTTATATTTAAAAATATAATTTTGACAGCAGAGCCTTTTGATCTTTAGATCTGAACCACTATCCAAATTACCTGCATTATGAGATTTTCATAATAACAATCTATTTCTAGACCTTCTGGTTTAATGACATTAAAACTTGAATTAATTGTCAGACTGTAACTGAAAAAAATGATAGAATGTGCACTGCTGATGTACAAATATAACAACAACCAAATCATACTTGCTTTCTCTCAGTACACAAAATTGCTTCTTTGTTTGTAATGATATAGAATACAAGTCCTTGCAATAACAGGGGACTAAAATATATTCTGTGTTTATCCTGCAGTCATAATACTGCGGAAGCAATGTTACTCCTATTTTAGTACATTTTGGAAGGATGTTTTCCAGTGGATGATTGTGACACTTTATGCAACCAGGCTGCATGCAGCATTATGATGGAAGTGCTAACTGGGATGAGGACTGTGATTTCCTAACAGTAAAATATTGCAACTTGGGCCATTTCCGCACACGTCTGTTATAGCGCGATGATTCCACTTTCAACCTGCTATGGAATCCTTGGGTTTGCCGTTTTGGGAGGGGCCGCCTGGCCTCTCTCCAAAATGCAAACCCCAGGATTCCATAAGAGGTTGAAAGCGGAATCATCGCGCTATAACAGACTCGTGCGGAAATGGCCTTGGATACTGGCAATGTGTAATTAAGGGGGCATCCAGGCTAATTAAAAAGACCAGAAAGTCCAAGATTTTGTTCCTGTTCTTTCTAATTTTATTTTGGAGAACCATACATGTTTTGTTTATCCCAGAATATTTTTTGTCAGGTCCCTGTATGATCAGGGACTTTTTATACCAGCTCATCAGGTCAGTTTATTTTAACCCAGTATAAAATTGGAAAGAAAAGGAACAGAATCTGGGACTTTTCAGGCAGTCTGGATGTACCCTTAGTTGTGCACAACAGTAGCATTTATTTGAGGAGTAAGTGTTCAGTTAACTTATGCATAACAGAAGGCTTTATCATTTATTCCTTGCAACAATATTCATGCATTTATTGTGTCTTGTAATGATCATCTTGAAGGGCCATGCTACTTTGCTGAAAAACTAATCATTATTTCATTCTCCAGCATGAGTTCTTTGTACACATAAGCACTCTGGAACCTTTGAAAAAGAAAAAGTGTGTGAAAGCAGGGTAGTGAAGAAATCTGACAAGAAGAAAATCAGCTGATTTGAAATGTAGGGCTGGAGAAGAATTCAATGAATACCATATACTGCTTAAAAAAGAAGAAGGGGAAGAAGAAGAAGAAAGAAGGAGGAGGAGGAGGAAGAGAAGGAGGAAAAGAAGAAGAAGAAGAGGAAGTAGAATGGGTCTTAGAGCAAATCAAGCTTGAACTCTTTTAGAATTCAAGATGATGGAATACAGGCTCTCTTATTTTGGACATGTCATGAGATGATGTGGCTCACTGGAAAAGAGGATAATGTTTGGTAAAGTGAAAGGTAGGAGGAAAAGAAGAAGATCACATTACAGCTGGATTGAGTCAGTCAAGGAAGCCACAACCCTGAGGCCATTTCTGTACTACACTGTTATAGTGCTATTATTCCATTTTCAACATCCTATGGAATCTAGGGGTTTGCAGTTTAGGGAGGGGGCTTTAGAATTCTCAGCCAGAGAGCTCTTTGGCCTCAATAAACTACAAACCCCAGAACTACACAAGATGTTGAAAGTGGAATAATAGCACTATAACAGTGTAGTGCAGAAATGGCCTTAGTCTACAAGACCTGAGCAGGGCAGATGATGACCAGCGAGCTTGGAGTTCTCTCATTCATGAGGTTGCCATATGTTTCAAAGTCAGCTTCACGGCAAATAACAACATCAACTCTGTCACAAAAAGCAGCCCATATATTCTTGAGGTTGCCCTTGTGGAATCACTCTGTCAGCCAAGTAGTGCTTTTGAATATTTCAGTAGGTACAGAGAAGGCAAAGAAAATGATGAGTGTTTGCTCCATGGTCCTGTCTTCTTTCTAATTCTTTTGGCTTCTTATCATGTTGGCTTTGTGTAAACTGAAGGGAATGTATAAAGTTGACTTCTCCAAGTTTTCTGTGTTTAACTCCAGTTCGATTAAACACTTATGGATGTGTACAAAGTGAAAAATGGGGTTATGGGAGGTTAATGCTTTAATGCTTTTAATAACTCTTTTAGCCACATGGCTGCATTTTGTCAAATAAAGCAGCAAGCTGTCCTAGCAGGAAAAGTTCAGATAGGAACAAACTAACTAATGCTTCCCCACAAAGGACAAAACTGTTACTTGAGGAGGGGAGAATAGACAGGCTAGTAATGAGCTGAGCATACTTAACAAAGATTTAGCCAGAAGAGATTAGCAGTGATGTTGCCAAGAAAATTTGTACATCAGGGTCTAAGAAGCAAACTGTCTTAGCTCAGAAACATTAACGGAGAAAGAACTGTCCAATTTCACTTGTTCATACATTATAGATAACTCAGAGATGATCTACCTTGTTCCATTGTAAAAACAGCAATGTGCTTGTAAGAACTGAGTAAGTTTGATTTCATTTCTGCTGAGGAAGGGGGAAGCCTATTAGATGTTTATGACAAATCTGAGATTAAGGATGATGCTCTCGTGTGTCATCCTGTCACAATCCCAGCAGCACCTCTGCTGGGATGGGAGTGTGTCCCCAGCACTCCTCTCCGCACCTGACTGGTTGCCTGCTGAAGGGAGTGCAAGGGACACGCCCCTTCCTTCCATAGTGCAGTTTCCCATGGTGCATTGTGTGTTATTGCGCTTCTAGGCTTTCTACATGGCCAGCTGCAATGGAAAGCTCATGCGATTGGGGGTCATTGATGGACTTTTCCCATCCATGATGTACCCCATGATCACGCTGGCTGGTGATGTGAGAAGAGCAGGACTGCAATGACATCATGCTGAAGTGTTGTTGTGATCTTGCTCCGCTCATGTCCCATGCTGAGATGCCACTATCCTGCAGAAGGGGTCTAAATTAGGATCCTTTCTTATCGATATGTTCCACTGACAACACAGTGCTGTGTTGTGTGGGAGCAAAGTGGAAGGAGAAGTGAGACCTACAGCATCAAATTGTAAATAGTCTTAAGTCACTGTTGACAAGAATATTGTTTTTTGGATTGTAGCTCCTCAATTCCCCAGCCAGTATGGCCAGTGACACATGCTGGCCAGGGGATTTTGGGATCTGTAATCCATAAAAGTAACATTTCCAAGCCCTGCTGCTGAAACATTTACTTCATAAGTTATAGGAGGTTTAGAATATCTTATCTCCCAAACTGCCAATTGTATGAACAACTGCTGAGCCATTGAAAGGATTACAAATCCCATATATTCCTTTTAGCATCCAGTGGTAATCTGATAAACTGCAGGGATGAAACAAATAAAATGCATAGTGAAACAATATATATAATTACAAATTGTTCAGGGATATTTGGAAGCAAAAATTACATTGAAAAGTTAACTGGTACTGATTGGTAGAGACCAATTTTTCTACTGCATTAGATATCCAATTTAGTTATTTTTCTTTCAGATTAACTCAGAACTGCACCTCCTAAAATAGCTGTGTAAAAAAAAAAATTACTATACACAGTTGCATACATCAGGCCACAGTTACAGCAATTTTGGTGAAAAATAGAGATTTGATAAAATAATTCATGACACTGACCAAGTAATTCAAGGAAGAACAGTTCTGTGATATCTCCACTCTAGGCTTAGAGGCAAGTAACTGGTTTAGCTCAGAGCTAGAGATTTGTAACCATCCAGATTCTGTGGTACTGCAGGTCTCAGCAGGTCCTGCCAGTATAACCAATGGTGAGGAATACTGGGAGTTGCAGTTCAACAACATCTGGAGGGCCACACATTTCCCAAACCTAATTTAGCAGTTTCTTCATCACTTTTGCTTAGAAGTACTGTTGAATCCAACTAAAGTTAGTTTGGATTAGCCATCCATAGGATTTCTTATCCATTATTTTCTGATCTACTTGAACACAAAAAAATGGCACTAGAAGCCTTTTAAACCATTGGATCTGGTTCCAAATGAGGCATCTCTGAATTTTTTCAAAGACATGTATGCTTTGCCATTTCACTGAAAAGTCGATAAATAGAAAACTCTGATTTGATATAACAGAAATGGCTCAAAAATGATTTTAAGCCAGCCCTATGGTTGTCCTGCTTCTTTGACTTCCTAAAAATGTTAACAGGACAATAACATTACTTGGGGAGAAATACCTCCCCCTCAATTTAGGAGACAAGCCATTTCAGTTAATAAAGCAGAGAACTAACCAGAGAGGCAGAGAGGCCAAACTGGTCTTCAGAGTGACAGATTTTTAAAAAAATTGTAGGTTTTTTTGTAAGTAGAGTAAAAGTATGTAGCTCATGGATTGTTCATAAAAATGAATTTCCTGAAATTCAGCTGTTACTCCCAAACAGAACAAATCTACAGAATCAATGGGAACTTGGTAAATCAACATCTTGTGACTTTCCTTGTTTCAGTGGGTCTATTCTAGTTGGCACTAACATTGGATATGGGCCATAATCTAAAAAGAATAGTTTTGAAGCTAGATATCTTGGTAACATTAGAATTACGCATCCCTAGAGTTCATCTTAAATTAGTCTAGGAGACTGACAACCCAGATAAGAGACAACTCTTGGAATGTGATGTGTTACCATCCAGTTTTTGAGATAATGGGCTTTATCACACCAGCCTGTCATCTCGCAGCAGTCGTGTTATTTAAGGAAACAAAAACATACCAGTATAGAAACAATCACTATCACACCGCCTCTGCAATAATGCCATGCTACCAGTTTGGTGATGCACATTCCTGCAGCTGGTCTTCCACACCACTCTGCTGACTCTGCCTCCCTTCTCCTATCCACACTCCTTAACACATGTACTATAATTTCTGTGGTTTTGATTATTTGGGAATTCTTGGCAGTTGGCTTACCTTCCCCCTCCCCTCCCCCTCCCCCTCCCCTTCCCCTTCCCCTTCCCCCTGGGCAGAGTGGCTGTGGCTGGTCTTCCTCTCCTGGCACTTCCAGAAGCAGAGGATCATGAAGAACTGTCCAAAAAGGGGCTTGTGCATATGGAAGTCAATAACTCTGCTAATCAGAAAGGCAGGGGACACAAAAGACCATCCAAAAAGGGACTTTTGCATATGAAGAACGATGCGCAATGACACCACATGACTGCCGCAATGTTGGAACTACAGTGGAATGGAAGGACTGCATGAATAGGCAATAGTGGAAAACCAGTATAATTGGGGCCATTCATAGGTATTTCCCATGAATGAAAAGAGATGACCCAATAACAATCAGAATGCAATTTAACAATGCAAAAGTGATGACATGATGTGATCAGGAGAAATAAAAAGTGAAACTAAGCCAGTGCAATCATGCAACAAGTGAACATGTGATAAAGCTCAATGCCAGCCAGGATAAAGAAGGCAAACTGCTGCACAAAGACAGTGGAGACCAACTGATCTCACATCAGAAGTTGTTGGAGAGTATGTAGTTCTTAGAGGACAATATACTACTTGTGGTGGACATGCCAAACTGTGTCAAAAAATGGGATTCCGCGTGTTTCTTTTCAAGCTACTATCAAGGGCCCTTTCATACTATATGATTTCAGCACTACGATTCCACTTTACCTGCCATGGCAACATCTTATGGAATCCTGAGATTTGCAGTTCAGGGAGGAGTATTTAGAATTCTCAGCCAAAGAGCATCGGTGCCTCCCAAACTATAAATTCCAGGATTCCATGGGATGTTACCATGGCAGTTAAAGTGGGATATATAGCTATAATTTTTTTAGGGTGAGAACACTACAAGTTACAACTCCAGATCCCCAGCCATTGGTGCTCCTTTCTATATTATCCCATGCATTTTCATTTCATCATAAGGAGCTCATTAGACTACTAATAGGATTAACTAGTAGGGAACTTGTAAAGGGCTGGGGAAAAATGTACTGGATATAATATTAATAGAGGGTTTTTTTCCTTCTACAAAAGATCTCTTCTGTAAGAAAAGACAGAATAACTGCACAGTATGTTTTGACTGGTAGTGTTAGGAATCCTAGAATTGCTGGAAGAGCGGTGTTAGAAGGACAGAGGTGGGGATCATGTGGTCCTCCAGATTTTGTTGGCCTGCATTTCCAGCATACCTAGTCACTAAAGCCAGTGTGAAAGAATGCTGTGAGTTGCCATCCAACAATATCTGGAATTACCCCAGTTATATGATATGTCAACCATGCAGCTTTCCTGCATTGATGGTTTAAGATTCAAGACATACTGTGCATCATGTTTAGGCAACATAACTGCATGCATCTATGTGCATAGTTCTTGTTTTGGTGTTTAGTCCACTTGTTCCACAATTATAGATCTCCTTCCTTTTGCTATTGAAACAAAATAAGTTTGAGTGTAGTGTGGGAATATCTTTTAAACTACATCTTTTCCCCTTTTGCTTTCTCTCTTGGAGCATTCTCCTAGCATAGATCCTATTCTTTTTCTTGTGCCACATTTACCACTTCCTGTCCTCCAAAGGATTTGAAGAAATATATTAAGGAACACTTTTTCTTCTTCTTTGAGGTCCTGGGAGAATTTGGTTTTGGATAGGAACCTGATTTTTTTTTTCAGCAGAAAGAACGGCAGTGGTCAATTGCAACTGTATTATTGAATTCGTATTAAAATGAATTCTATGCACCTACACTTGGGAGTAAGGTTCACTGAATTCAGTGGGACTTACTTGCAAGTCAACATGGAAAAGATAAGTTCATTGAAATGCCCATTTACCTGTAAGTAAGTCTCACTGAAATCATGGGGTGCATTCTGAACAGGGGTTGCACAATTCCTGTCTTGTGCAACAGGGGTTGCATAAGATGTCTTAAGTGCATAACTTGTGAATGGTGTTAGAAGAAAACTTTTAACACTAAATATGCATTTGTTTCAGTGCAGCTTTTTGATGTGTTTTATCAACATGGAAAAATGGAAAGGTAAAAGCTGTACTCTTCATGAAAAAGACCAACAATCTTTCACATAGATTCTGATATTCTGCAATGTATTTTGATAATAGAGCACATATTTTCAAGCATTTCATTGGTAGAACAGTGAAAAACTGATGATAGCCAATTGAAAATTTGAGCCTGTGCTTGAATTCATTCTGATGGTGGATGGCATTGTTCCAGGTTACTTTTAAGGTAGCACCATTTGACTAATTGTCTTTCATTCTCTTTTGAAAGCCAGAGACTGAAAAGGACAAAGTCCTTTTCCTGCACAATTTGCAGTTTACACAAAAAATCTGGCCTTGCCAGCTCTTGGAAATTGCATTGCACAATAGTCAAATACTCCCAGTAGCTCCATTCCTCCACCACGTACACAGGCTGCTTACTTGATCAAAGTGTGCAGTTGCTAAGAATGCGAAGTTGTCATCCCCCATGGAAGAGGTTAGAGAAAATCCCACAATTAGCCACCCAGTTATTTTATTATTCTCAGTAGCAGTATGCTTACTATCCTCAGGAGTTCTCAGTTCTCAATGTTCAAAACATGTAGTGGTTTAAGGATTGGGCTAGGTCTCTGGGATACCAGGATTTGAATCTCCACTCAGCTATGGAAACTCACTGTGTGACCTTAGGAATCACCTTCTCTCAGCCTTAGAGAAAGACAATGGCAAACTTCCTCTGAATAAATCTTGCCAAGAAAATCCTAAGATAAAGTCACTATAATTCAAGTTTCACATGAAGACACATGACAACAAACAACAAAGTTAGAGTTTGGTTTTGGCTATTGTGCTAATTATTCAGTTATTGTTTTTGTTGTCACCAAGTCAACTTTGATTGTGGTGAACCTATGACTTAGAGACCTCTGTGAGACCCGGTCATCAACTGCCCCACTCAGGTTTTGCAAACTTAGGCTGTAGCTTCCTTGACTGAACCAATCTATCTGTCGTGTGGCTTTCCTCTTTTCCACTCTACTGAGTCATGTTGTCTCATGGTATATGCAAAGTATGATGTTTGAGAAGGAGGGCCAAGTTGAAATCTGGCTAATGAAATTTAAAGACCAGAGTAGTCCCTGTGTTCTAACCTTTTCCACCGGTTAAACCATTGTTGCCTGGCTTTCTCACTCCTCGGATCCTTAAGTGAGGTACACCAAAGTACATTGTGCCCCTATGACAAATATTCATTGAAGTAGAAGGGGGAAAAGGTATCATTTTACATAGAACATACAGGATCTGGTGGATCTAATCCAATCTTAGCTTTCACTGTAATGGCAACTGATGCCTCCCAAACAGGGTGACTGTGAATTGGCTTCAGGTTTTAGCTGACCTTTAAGGATTTATCCAAAGTGTAAAAAAAGAGTTATTAGAATTCTAGTCTCCAGCAGTTACCAGAAACTAGAGTAACCACTGTGTTTTCCTTGCAGCCAACATCCTTCAAGTCATCAAAGAGGAGAGTGAGGGACGAGATACCTTCCAAGAGGCCTTTGTTCAACTTATGTCATCAGTAGGGCACTTCATTACTGCCCCAGGATGCATTGCTTTGTTCTGTGGCTACTGTTCTGTTCTGTGGTTACCAGCATAACCCATCTGTAAGTATTTAGGGATGCATGGTTTTATTGTGGTTCTGTACTTTAAAAAAAAGGATTATAGATTGCTCAGGAAGCAGAAGATGAATGAATATATGCCCCTTGGCTCTTCTTCATTTCTTGAAAGCAGTACCTATATTTTATTTTGAAGGTTACATTCTCTTTTGGGGAAAAATCTGACACTCAGAGACCCCAAGAATGAAGCCCTATTGTTCATGTTAATTAACAACCTTTGATAAAGTCGGCAGAATCCCTAATGGCACCACATTGTTTATGAATTTAATATTCCTTGCACTATTCAAATAAACTTCTGCAAGATGAATTCCAGCATGGAAAGAAAGAAAACACACACATGTACATTATCTTTGATAAATAGAAGAATTAGAAATCCAGCAAATTCGCTGCTGGCAGCTTGACTTGATTTCTAAAAATATGTTAAGGACGTATCCCCCCACCCACCGAATATGCTCATTTTGCAACACTTAATTCAGGACAGTGATACCCAGTTTTAATGGAAAGCAGGAATGAGATTGGATTAATATTCCATGTACTTGCAAGAGTCACTATTGGTGATTTTAAAGGCTAAGTGAACTCCAGAATCAGCAACAGTGCAACGGTTTGCAAATAAGCGTCAGTCCTTATCTACCCCATACCTTAAAGAAATCCAGACATCTGCCCACAAGTATTTAAGTAAATTAAACATGCAGAAATAAACCTGGCTCCCTGAATTTGGTACAAACCATTGAATCAAAGGGAAGAGCTACCTCAATACTTTTGATTATATTTGGCCCGGAATTTGCAATAGCACCAAAGCAAACCTCAGCTGTGGCAGTTCCAAAAAGTAATAGCAAAGTGGTACCAGTGCTTCATCATGGCCAGGGCTAGCACTACCATTAAGTAGTGTGAGAAATTGCCTCAGGTGACAGATGCTGCCCCTCACTCTTCCTCAGGAGTCCCTTTGTGCCCTCCTCTCTTGAAGAACAGAACTGAGTTGTATCACACAGTCTGTCTTGCACTCCTATGGACTAGAAGACCCTATGGACTACCAGTGGAAATAGGTTTCCACTGCCAGTCTAGTTAGTTTCTGCATATAGAATGGGGCACATTAGAAGGCTTCCTATCTCCTTGCTTTGTTCAAGAGCTTTATCACACACTGGTTGCACAATTACAGTAACTTATTTCCTTTTTTGATCTCTCCTTGTCACATGATATCATGACTCTCCCGTTGTTGAATTGCATTCCCATCATTGATTAGGCTGTCTCTTTTCATTCATGGGGAACAATCCTGAACGGCTCCAATAATGCTGTATTTCCACTACTATGTATTGGAGTGATGGTGACATTCCACCACAGTTTTGTTATTGCAACAGTCATGTGGTATCAGCAGATGTTGTTTTCGCATTTCTCTGTCACTGTTCCCAAGCAGAGTGAGCTCTTTACACTTCCAGCGTTAGATAAAGAGGACATCGAGGTGCAGGTGAACAACATTGCTTTTGCTCCGTTTCCCAGTGCATTGTAAATTTTTTAAAAACTTTTGCTGTAATTGTACACCACAATCACACAATTAAAGCAAAACAGCCAGCCATTACTCTGGAAGAGAGAAGTGCCAAAATGGTGGCATGATAGGAAAACACAATGCTGAAATTACAAGGAGGAAATCTCCCGGCCTGCTGAAATTGTGCAAAGAAAAAAAAAGAAAAAATAAAATAAAATAAAATAAAATAAATGCGTGCACACACAGGAAGGAAGGTAGGGTCAGCTGGGTGATGCAGAAGACCAGTTGTGGGAACATGCATCAGCAAAGTGGCAGCATAGCATGATTGCAGAGACATGTGATAATTGACTGTTTCTATACTGCCGTGCTTTCATTTTCTTAATGCTATTGCTGCAGGATAACAGACTGGTGTTACATTACTTAGCCAAGTAATGGCTAAGTAACAATGGACTGAACCAGTTCTGAGCAGCACAATTCAAGAATGATGACAAAGTAGAAGGTGTCCAGAGGAGGGCAATCAGGATGGTCAAACGTCTGGAAGCCAAGTCCTATCAGGAATGACTTAGGGAGTTGGGTATGTATAGCCTGAAGAAGAGAAGACAGAGGTGGTATGATAGCCTTTAAATATCTAAAGTTATATCATGTGGAAGAAGGGTGAACTTGTTTTCTGCTACTCCAGAGACTAGAACGCAAACTGATGGATTCATATCAGAAGAAAAGAAATTCCACTTAAAACACTAGGAAGGACCTCTTGACTGTAAGAGTTGTTCAACAGTGGGACAGACTGCCTCAGAGCGAGGTAGACTTGCCTGCTTTGGAGATAGTTGTATATTCCTGCATGACAGAGGTTGGACTAGATGGCCTTTGTGGCCCTCCCAACTCTATGTTTCTACAATTTTCTGACTCTAATAATTTCCTGGTAAACCCAAAGGGAACACACAAAACTTTATACCTGCTGATGGAGACTGTGAATAGCTAGCAATGTTAGTTTCCTTGAGGACAAGAGACAATAGTAAAATTAATCCACACTTCAACCTCCCCCGTAGAGTTCATTAATACTCTTCATTACTTTGTTTAGGGAAGGCAAATGAGAATGTAATTCACATCTTTGTGTTGTTGTTGTCATTTCTGACTTATGGCAACCCTAAGGTGAATCTATCATGGGGTTTTTTGGGGCTGAGAGTGTGTGATGCACCCAGGATTACTCAGTGGGTTTCCACGGCTGAATGGGGAATCAAATCCTGGTCTCCGGGGTCATAGTTCAATGCTTCAACCACCACACCATGCTGACTCTCTACTATTTTATTTCTTTGTTAATGTTGCTAGTCAAATTTCCCCAAAATATTTGACATGAAACAGAAGACTTTATGTTGTCTATTACTTAGTCAGCTCTCTGGAAAAGAATGGTCAGCCAGGAACCTCCATCTCATAGCTGTCTTCTTGTGTTATATAACAGAGAAACAGTTCCCCATCTGTGCAAACCCCACTTGAATGGTTCTCTTGGATGACATTTCCATGGCCAAAGCCCAGCAACAGGACTCCAGCATCTAGAGTTGATTTGGCATTCTTATTCCAGAGCAAATGGGTGGTAATTAGGAAGCTGCACTAGACAACCAAGTAGGCTGCACTGCCTAAAGCCAAGAATTGGACATTGCTGAAGTAAAGCCAATAGAAAAGTCAAAATGTAAAGCATTCAGAGCACTATTATGACAAGAGTAGAGCTAAGATGTGGGGGGCAGTATGTACAATGCTGCAAGATCTCAAACTTTGTTCAGTTTAGTTAGTTGCTATCTAAAACGAAAACTGTTGCAGATTCATTTTGTGATATGCTACTATGTATTTCTCTTGATTGTTAAGCACTGTACTGATTTTCATATGACTTCTGGGCAACTAGAGTAGATCCCTTGAGCCAACAGGGACTTGAGAAGTCAACATCTGTGTTGCTGTTGTGTGCTTTCAAGTTATTTCCAACTTACGGTGACCTTTAGGCAAAACAATTATGTGGTAAAATTATGCCTTCTTCCCCCAGGGGGCATCTAGAGGCAATGTTTTTGGGAAAAAAATTAAAAATGAACCCTGCAAGCTGAGTCCCCCTGCAAAAAAATGGACCCAAGGGCTGCACATTGCTTACCCTTCATATGGACTCTCATTACAGTCTTGTTGGGCACTACTCTAATGGCTCTGGGCCTTCCAAGGACAAGAGAAACCATAGAAACAGAGAAATAAAGTTTGAGTTTCATTTTGAGAATGCAAAAGATTCCATTGCAACATCAAACCAGTCCCTGTCCACAGCATTGGTGACTGATTGGCTATATTTATATATCATTCTTTTACTGAGGTACCCATGATATAAACAAACAAACAAAATACCAAAAATTAGATTTGTTAGTTTCTCAAGAACTGAAGTCATGATCTTTTTTAATATGAGTTTCTCATATATGTGCACGGGTGCACGCAATAACACATGCGCACGCACACACAGTGTTATAAAGGCAGGAATCAGTGTGATATAGTGGTTTGAGCACTGGACTAAGATTCTGGAAAACAGGGTTTAAATCCCCACTTGGCCATGAAAACCCACTGGGGAAACTTTAGACAAGTCACACTCTCTCAGCCTCAGATGACAGCAAGGGCAAACCTCTCTAACCAAATCTTGCCAAGAAAACCTTGTGGTAGATTTACCAAGAGTTTGGTAGAGTCACCATGAGTTGGAAACAATTTGAAGGCACATAACAACAGCACATATAAAGGGCCTCGAAACCAAATTCAGTGTCAAGGCTTATCCCTGAGTTATGAGAAATAACCAGAGCCTGAAAAAGTTACTTTTTTTGGATTTCAGATCCCAAGAGCTCCCTGACAGTATAGCCACTGTCTGTGGCAGCAAGGGAGTTTGAGAGTTGTAGTCCAAAAATACTTTTTCAAATAAAGTAACATAAATATGTTTTTGAAATGTAGGATGGCAGAAAGGCTGGAGGCCACAACATGGCCCTGGGAACTGCATGCAGTCCTGAGGATCTCATTTTCCCCACTCCTGCAATAGACTGATTGTCTACCCCAAGAAAGCATGAAGGGACTTTCCCTTATGCCAATATAACCGTTATCAGCCTACTCACTTCTGCACTCTGCAAATTAGGAGAAAAATCTACTTCAAAGGAGATTTGAGTCCTATTCAGCTCATTTTGGAAATGAAACACAAGCTTTATAATTTCAAATCACAAGGAACCCCATTTGTCTTGTTCCATATCTGGCGTAGTCCCACTTAGAGGCACAGATTGACCTAGTCAGGGAGTGGGCATGCAGGTAGATCTGAAAGTACAATAAGAATCTCTCTGGGTGATTTGCTGTAGATTGGCAATGATTTCTGATGCCCCGTAATTTAACAATTGCAGTGATCAAAGGATTGCAGACATCAACTCTAAATTATATTTCTGAAATGAAGAAAGCTCAAAATAACCACAATTGGATTTATATCTGAAACTATTCTGAGCTCTCTTTCTGTTCTGGAACTCAAAACCAATTATTGGGCTAAGATTCCTACAGTGTATTGATTTTGTACCAGTCAGGTTCTGCTTGGTTAATCTCAGAATTATAGGTTGTTTTCTTTTTTAAGAAGATCCTCTGAATCTGGAACCTGGAAACCTGCCTGCTGTGATCCACTCACTTCTCTCAGTCCCAGTATCTAATCTGCAGTATAGAAAGTTGATGCTTGTTGGTAGGGATTTCAAGAGTGAAGGGGAGGCACTGGAAAACACTTGTGTATTGTTATGCTTGGCCTGCTCTGCACATGTAGACCTCAGATGCCATAGAGTATGCTGTGCCATCACATGTATTGAAATAAAAGTCAGCTTCTGGTCCAGCTGGCTTCTGCATGTGGAATGGGGGAGGAATGCCATTTTGCTAATTCAGACAGCAGCATTTCTTGCACTAAGCCTGGCAATAATGACCTAGTTTTCAGTACATAGGGAGGAGAAGTGATATGAATGATCATAGTTAAATACTTAAATAGTAAGTACTTAAATAACTACACAGTTATTAAGAAAACCAAATAAAAGATATAATGAGAATGAATGAATGCTCTTCATGCTCATATCAAACAGCTGTTGCCACTTTAGCTAATCTTGATTTAAACAGACTGAAGAAATATGGTGTAAATCTGACTACTGGATTTGAACCAGAGTTGAAATCTCATTCAGCTATGACGCTCATTGGGTAACCCTTGACCAGTCCAAAACTCTCATTCTAACCTACCCTTCCCCAACCTAGTGCTTTCCAGATCTTCTGTACGTCAACTCCCATGATACCTTCATTACTGGCCACATTCTCTCAGTCACCCAGTGTCTTTCAGCCTGTTATGAAATGACTAAAATAGCCAACAATTAAAGTGACCTGGGACAAAATCCAGTTACAACAGTTCTAGCAGCACTGAAATCTATTTTCTATGAGGCTGTTGTAGATGAGATTCAGTTGCTGGGACATGCATCTACCTGGATTTTGCACTGTCTGATTACGATGGCTTTATCATAATCCCAGATATGGTGACATACTGGTTAGGATGATGCACTCTGCATTTGTTCAGGGCATTTTCAATTTATTATGAATTCACATATTTCAGGGCTCATTCCTGACACTGAAAATAGATTCTGTCTGCATCTTATTTGGATACCTAGTTTAAACAAAGTTATTTCTGACATGCAGAATAAGTGCTATGTTAAGAATTTGCTCTATAATGAAAGCATCATTCCTGATGAAAAAGAGAGTTTTAAATATGTGGTTAAATTGTTACATTCATAGAGTTACAGACCTGGAAGTGGCCTGAAAGGGCATCTAGTCCAACCTTCTCTCAGGGCAGGAAATTCACTGCAATAGGCAACCACCTGGGCTCTGTTTAAAGAGCTTTAAAGAAGTAGAGTTCGCCACAGTCTCAGAAAGTCTGTTGCATGGTTAAGCAGCTTCTACCATTGGGCTGGTCTTCCTAACACTGAGGCAGAATTTCCATCATGTATTTTGAACATGGTTGTTTTTGTTAAGTGGTATATGTTCCTACCTCTGCAGCAATATCCATTTGACTGGCAGCCCTTCATATATTTGAAGATAAATATGAGAGCCAGCATGGTGTGGTAGTTTCAGCAGCGGACTATGGCCCTGGAGACCAGGGTTCTATTTCCCATTTGGCCATGGAAACCCAATGGGTGACCTTGGGCACATCACGCACGTTCAGCCCCAGAAAACTTCTTGATAGGGTCACCTTAGGGTTGACATAAGTCAGAAACTACTTGAAGGGACACAACAAGAAATCATACATCCTTTTCAGTCATCTCTTCTTCAGGCTCATACATGCAGCTATTTCCTTAAAAGATGTAGGTGTCCAGGCTACTCTCCATTTTTGCTTACCTCCTTTGGACATGTTCCAATTAATTCTATAAATTAAAATAATTCAAGCAGGCGGTCTTACTTCCAAATCCATAGTGTGGCCATGCTATGAATAGGATCACAGTTTTGATTGTGTGTGTTTTTGGGAATGGGGCTCAGCAGGCTCTCAGTCTCAAGGTGGACTCCTAGGCACTGCACAAACAATGCAGAAAAGATGGTGGCATCTCAAACATGAACTTCATTCCACACATAGCAGTTATAGAATGAAAATAAAGAGGGAGTCTTCTAAGGAAGTGTGCTGACTTTGGGTCTCATTCTTGCTTTTATAGTTAAATGATTTATCGTTGAGAGTTGAAACGTCAGTCTTTTGGATTAAGGGTAGTGGGGGGGGCAGCATAATTGCTCAAGCATTATTCTTCTAAATGACAGATCACAGATGGATGCTTGGAGGGCTAGCCAAGACCAATAGATTACTCCATGATTTAAATTTTTATTTTTTTAATGAAGAAGAAGAACAACAACAAAGCGACCACCAGTGATCATAGTCCCAGTAGCTATGAAAGGGCTGCTACTTTGCTGAGATTTTTGCCCTCAGTTTAAATGTTTGACAAGGGCTTTATAAATGAGTTGGAGAGGTGGTTTATGTTTCATTAATGAGGCTGATAGTGGTTAATTACCAAAGCGCCGTAAACAATCCACTAACCCAATCAGGCAGGAAGGGTCAGTTATGCAGAGAAGATCCAGCTGGACTGAATAGGATTCTCATTAACTATTTCAATACCAGACTGAACATATGTTGTCTCCTATCTATAACATCCAGTGCCTTGACTAGGTTTAATGGATGTGGCCTGACATTAAAAAATAAAAATAAAACTTATATAATCAACTCCAACTCCAACTCCATATTTAAAGCAGTGACAAGAAAAAAAGACTGTTTGGGAAACCTCAAAATGTTGGTTGGAGATCGTCTGCATTCCTTTTCTGAAAAAGAGGCTATGTCTCACTTACAACTGAACTGGGTTAGTTGACAGCTAATAAAACATGATTCTAAGTTGCATATCCAAATCCCATTCAATGAATTTCTCATACCAGTCCTAGGTTCTTGCATGTGCTTCGACCAATATAGTTGTGGCCTTCTTACTGTTTACCTCAAATAACTGCAAAGGAGTTTAGTACATGCAAAACAACTAGCTCCACATTTCACCAAGAGAGTAATGTCATATGTTAGAGAGGAAGAAAACAACTTCATCTGGAGAAAATTCCAGGCCAGAACTCAATATACTTAATCTGTTAATGAGAGCAAAACTCATCTAGCAAGACTTCTCAAAGGTAAGTTTTTGAAGCCAGTTCTATATGCTATCCAGCATTCTGCCTCTGTAACTTTTCTTGATGTTCCAGAAGCAGGAATATGAAACTCTTAATTGGTATTTGAAGAATAAAAAGCCATCCCTAACCCAAATAAGCCAGAGCAAAGGTCAATAGGAAATATACTTTGTACACTAGGGATGGACAGCTTATGTCCCTTCTACTGTTGCTGGGTCATAGGCTATGCTGGCTATGGCTAATAGGAGTTGCAATCCAAGAATATGTGAAGGGCCATACATTGCCCAAGGAGCCAGCAGAATGTAGTGGACTGAGCATTGGATTATAACTTTGGAGACCAGGGTTCAAATCCCCACTTGGTAATGGAAACCCACTGAGTGACCATGAGCAAGTCACACTCTCTCAGGCCCAAGGAAGGCAAAGGCAAATATCCTCTGAACAAATCTTACCAAGAAAACTTTGTGATACATTCATGCTATAGTCTCCATAAGTCAGAAACAATTTGAAGACACACAGCAACAATGTTGCTCACACTGATCTTCAGACCCATATATACCTTTCAAAACCTATTTTTTAAATTTTTTTCCCACGTGGTGAACACAAAATAATCAAAACAATTGAAATGCATCTTGACATCAAAATAATGTTAAACATACTTTTCCTGGCAAGCACTGAAATAGGCCTACTGACAGTAGCTGATCTTAATGTTCCAGCAAGCTTCATAGGGACATGTATGGCCATTCAAGAAACCTGGCCTTCCATCATTTAACTAAAAGCAGTGCTTTGGATTGGCCCCCAAAGGGAACAAGTAGGCAGTGCAGTGGCTGCAGGACTGATAGAGTCCTTAATATCTTGCCCCAAGTGCATTCTCTATCAGATGATGCTTCCAAGGCAGGTTCTGTAGAGGCTGTTGCAGCAGTGTAGTGTGCACTTCTAGATGTGGAGTTCTTGCTCCACTAATCCAAATACATTGTGCAGCTATTCTTCCTTTTCTTGAATTAATTTCTTTGGAGGCTGGCGTAAGAAAAAAGATTAAAGGAGCACTGAGAAAACACCAGGAAGGCTACTAGTGAAAGATAATGTTGCTTGAACCTCCTATAAAATCCTATCAATGAGACAGGGTGATTGTGCGATAAAGGCCTCATCTAAAAGTAACTCAGGGATGAGTGTTATATTATATACAGTGGCCCCTCCATATTTGTGAGAGTTTGGGGTACAGAACCCTTGTGAAAGTGGAAAAATTGCAAATAACTCTACCTCATGATCTCTTTCCCATTCCCTTCCAGGGCTCTGGCACAGGAGCCTTCTTTCTCCATGCCTGGGCCAGAGGCAAAGCAATGGGAGGTGAGAATGTCAGAGAGATGAAGGAAACACACTTGTGCGTCTCTCTCCGCCACTTGCCTTACCTTTAGTCTCAGGCCCTTTTTGCACCTTACCTTGATAGCGCGATGAACTAGAACCCTCACGATATTGCCAATATCGCAAGAGGCCCAGTAGAGAGCCCCTTGCAGTCTGCACACGGTAGGGCATTTGTGAGAGAGCACCAGTCCCCGCCCGGTGCTTTGTCCGCATGTCAGCATCCTGGGCCATGCCCAGGTCCCGCCCTGTCCCCGCCCCACTGCCCCTGATTGGTCGGTGGTTTTTACTTTTTTCTTTATTGTTTCGTTGACTATCATGCTAACGTTAGCACGATAGATCCTGCCAACAGGCTGTTTCATACTACGTTGGTAACGTGCTAACGTGCTAACTATAGCGCCAGGTTTAAAAAAAAAACACAGTTGGCTGGACCCTGGGGGCTCCTGTCATCTCGAATGTGAGTGGCGACGCAGCCCCGGGGTGGCCTCTCCTGGCAACGTGTCGTGCAGTGTTCCCTGCTGCGATGGGAGCAGCAGCTGGCTTGCTGCTGGGCGGAGTGTCCCCTGGGAGTTGCTGTGTGAGGGACAGGCAGCAGGGACTGCCCACACCTCGCCCACTCCCATGTCCTTCCTGGAAGCACACCGGATGATGGCTCCGCAGGCCCTCTGGCCACGCGACTGATGCATGAAAGGGAGGTTATTTTCGCCTTTTAGGCGAAATAAGAAAACGCACTATCAGCACTATCTGTGGCCGTGATAGCACCTGGTTCGCCAGAATGTCATGTAGTACGGCGGCTTGTGAAGGGAGGAGTGAGCGTGCCTACTACACTTTAAAAACGCCATGCAAAAAGGGCCTCAGTGTGAGTTCTCAGTGCTGAGGCAGAGGCAAAGCAATGGGAGGGGAAAGCTCCGGAGGAGTGAAGGAAGCTGCGTACATCTCTTACCTCCTCATTTCCTTACCTTTGCCTTGGTGCAAGTTCTCTGAGTTGGGGCAGAGGCAAAGGAACAGGAGAGCAGAGCTCTGAAGGGCACAGGGAAAGTATATGTGTGTCTCCCCCGCATTGCCTTACCTTTTGCCTCAGCACTCTTCCCTTCTTTCTCCATGCCAGCAAAACACAAGCGAATAGGAGAAGCAGGAGGCGAGGTAGGCACGGGAGTTTCACGAATAATCAAATTCACAAGAGTCAAACCTGTGAATGTGGAGGGAAGACTGTATTTATTACATTTTTATTCCACCCTCTTTTTAAAAGGCCCAGAGTGTCATAAGTGGTTCTTCTACCTCCCTCTCCCTTCACAGTCCTGTGAGAAGGGCTGGATAACAATCGGTTCAAGGTCACCAATTGTGCTTTGTGGCTGAAGAGTGATTGGAACTCACGTCTCCCATTTTCTAGTCTGGTATGTTAGCCACTTCACCATGCTACTTCATATTACAAAATGACTGCCATTTGCCTTTGAGTTAACTGGGGTGGACAATCTGTACTAGCAAATGTGCAATGTTGGCAATATATGAAGCAATCACAGTGAGGAAACACCAAACTCTAAAGCAACGCAACACAAAAGTTTAGAAAGTTGGCTGGAGAGACTGCTGGGAAAATGTGACGTGTGGGTCCTAATGGCCTCTGTCCCTGATGATTCAGTTATTATTTGATTTATGTGGTCTTGCAGCTGCCCTTGCTTTGACCCTTAGAACGGCTGTGTGGGAAGTTTGTGTCTCTCAGATAGACTGAAGCACTGCTCTGCAAAGTGTTTGGAGCCAAACTGAATGCAAAGAAACTGATAAATACAGAAAAGGGTCTCTCTGCTCCAGATGTTCCTTAAAGAGGCAATATAAGAAGACAACTTTGTGGGAATAAGCTGTGTAAGTGTTACTCTTTTTTTTTTTTTTGGTAAATGTGTGAAGATTATTTCACTTTGACACAATGATAGATAATACATCAAGCTTCTCATATGATTTTCAAAAAGCAGTGCTAATTATAATGGAACATCCTGACATTTTATTCTTTTTATTCTTTTATTTCACTTTATTTGAATAGTTTAAATTCATCTCTTCCCTTTAACATGTTGGTTTCTTTACAATAAATAGTAGTGCATGAACAGGACTTTCAACTGTATCTGCTTAATGGCAACAGACTGGTTTTCTTTTAGCATGTGCAGGCTGATAGCACTTAATTTGTATGTACTACCGTGGAAGGCATTTTTAAAGTAATAGTTGTGTCCAAGTGGACATCTAGTCTTAGCTTTTGTACACCCAGTGGAGACAACAGGACACATTCAATTTAAGCAGTGGATGCCATGATTCCACCACTGTTTCAATGCTTCCCGCAAACCAAAAATAAAAATCATCCTCTAATATATATATTTTGTAATTCTAGATCAGTTTAGTTTTTAAACAATTTTTCTAAGCTTTGATAATTTTAGAGATTTTTCTTCTTTTAAATTCTGATATTTTCTTCCGGTGGGCAGGATAATGAAAAATTGCTAGGATATTGATGTGTGTATTTGCAACTCTGTATTGACTTCCCTCTTTTGTAAAAAAAAACAACAACAACCCAAAACAATCACTTTCAGCATAGTTTGAATGTCAGGACATAATCTTTTGAATGGAAAAACAGAATTCAGTAACAATTTACCAAATAAAAATGCCCGGTCTAATGGCATCTATTTGGATAGGTATATTACAAATCATTTTATTTGAGAATGTGATCAACTTAGATGTATACAAATTTCAAAATTATGACCTCTAACTTATGGATGAGAGATTTGTTAGCTAAGTGATATGGTATTTACATATTGACTAATGCTCCTTGGGTTGTTAGGAAATGAACTTCATCTTTTTGAAAAAAATTCTTCAGGAAAGTGTGGAATTAGGCCCTGTAGAAGTAGCTTGTTGATTAATAAAAGGCAGAAGGAAGGAGAAACAAGGCATTGAGTTCCCCGTGTCTAAGCTCAACAATTTCATAGAAGAAAGCATGGGTGGTTTCACTTTTAGTCAGAGTAGATTAATTGAAATCAATGGGATTGAAGTTACTCACAATTAAGCCCCATTGACTTCAATAGTCTTGATCCAATCCTTTGTAATTGTAAAATTATTCTCTGTCTCCCCTAAATCATTTAATCAACTTATCCATTATTACAAACAGTTGAAAGCTCCCCTTTCCTACTCTATGTACACAGGGATACCAACTTTTGAGACACCTTTGCTGCTGTGCTTTTAACGTGGGCTTGAGCACTACATGAAGATGTTATCATCAGCTTCTTGCTACAGATTACATCACTATTAGTGGAAAAAATACGTGGGTCACTGGAAAAGCTAGTTAACTCTCACTGCAGATATTCAGTCACTCTGCCTTCAGTTGTTATGCAATGGTTTTTGAAGCAGAGTATGTTAGCACATTGGTTACAATAACGGTCTTTTTTTTTAGCAAAGCAAAAGGCAATACAGTTGGCCCTCCACATCTGCAGGTTTCACTTTCATGGATTTGATTACCTGCCACTCTCAACCACCAGCACTTCTTTCCTGGGGGATTCTTCCCTCTTGCCAGCTCTGATCAGGCCACGAAGCCCTTTAAAAACCCACCTCTTCTCCTTCTCCTCCTCCTCCACCAGCCACTGCCTCGCCAGTTAAGGAGAACTCACAGCCCAATTTCTCAGCACCACAAACCCTCTCCTGATGCCCTCACAAACCCAAGGAAGGAGATGCAAGGGAGGCAGTATAAGGCAACCATGCTGACCCATCCCCCTTTCCCTCTCCTTTCCCTGACCTGTTTGGATCCGGGGTGGCTGTTCTACCCACGATGCTTCAGCTCCCCTCCCACAGACATACAAATTTCATGTTTGCAATTTTTCCACTTTTGCACCCCTAACTCTAGGAAATCTGGAGGGCCAACTATATTTTAAAATGCATTTTAAAAGTAGACAGTGATGTACCAGAGCCTGGTATTTATAAAGTAGAAAACATTATTCCTGTTCCTCTAACAACAGAGATTGTTGGTTGTTTGGTGCCGGCAAAGTTCTTGCTCTCCCAGATGCTGTGAAGTTAGCCAAATAAAATATGGCTGCTGAAGCCATATATTTCATACATTCAGTCAGAACTGTTTTTTAAAAGTCTATATGAAGAACTTTTAAACAAGTTATAGCAATAACACACCATGTGTTGGCTATTCAAAGCAGCTATTCAAATCAGGCATTATGATAATGATAATGATTCAATGGCTCTGCCGTAGCTGGGACTATCAATTGGGCTGAGATATCAAAATAGAAAAGGGCACTATTATTTTAATTGGCACTTTCTTTCTTTGAAACATTTGCTTATACTGGCTACCTGTCCTCTGAAGTTTTTCTAGTTTGCTGCCTCTTTGACAGACTATGGTGTCTGAAGGAAGCGTACCTCTGTGAAAGAATTTAGAGAAGCCCAAAGCAATATTTACAATAAAATAGCCATGTACCTGTTGTGATCCTGCTAATACATTTGCTCTAGGATCAATCAGTGCAAAGATCTGTATATTTACCATGTAACTTATTGGTATTCAGTACGATGAATCAACATGCTCGTTCTCAGCAAAAGCCATTAGATCATATAAAATATTTATGAATGCGGACAGTAGTACAATTTTGGTCATTAAAAATGGTATCCTTGATCATAATTGACACAAGTGAGGAATAAGGTCTTTGTTGTTGTTATGCGCCTTCAAATTGTTCCTGACTTATGGTGACACTATTACAGAGATTTTCTTGGAAAGATTTCTTCAGAGGGGGTTTGCCTTTGCCTTCTGAGGCTGAGAGAGTGTGACTTGACCAAGGTCACCCAGTGGATTTCCATGACTAAGCAGGGATTTCAATCCTGGACCATTTCGGCACTAGCCTGTTATTGTGCTATTATTCCTCTTTAACATCCTATGGAATCTTGGGGTTTGCAGTTTAGGAAGGGGTGACCCCTCCCTAAACTGCAAACCCCAGGATTCCATAGGATTTTGAAAGTGGAATAACAGCACTATAACAGGCTAGTGCCGAAATGGCCTTGGTCTCCAGAGTCATAGTCCAACACTCAAATTGCTATACCATGCTGACTATTTAAACATAAGACCTATTTAAACACAGTAAAATAGCTTAAAACCCATGTATAAGTTATCCTGTGTGGCAATCACCTACTACTCTATTTTGAGGCGAGTGTACATGTACACTTGCAAGCCATTAATGGTAATATTTTCAACCACTGCTCTCAAGAAGTATGCGTATTTGTGTGTTTGCCACCCATGTCAGTCTACACACAGACTTGCCTATTGCCATCTATTGCCTAGATGTATTTTTTTTTTTTTGGTAGAAGTTTTGATTCATTTGAAGTGGTACTGAGCTTCGGAAGAGTTCGCTTTCCAGTAGGTATCCTAACTGCTACAGCCTTAAACTAGTATTTTACTTATTTATTTTATTTCAATACTGTGTAAAGCCATTTTTTCAGCTAAAACAGCACTTAAAGCAGTGCATAACATAAAACAATAATAGGAAGTTCACAATACATTAAACAAAACTGTACTGTTCGATATTTCTGTTGTGATTCAGAAAAAAATAATTAGCTTTAATCTTTTTAGGGCACAGGCACAGTGCTTTGGAAATGATGAAATATTTATCTGTTAAATATCTGAATTATAGCTGGATCTCTGTTCTGATAGCAGCAAAAGGAAATCATAATCATGCACTAATTAGTTAATATTGACAGACCCTCAATTAGCACCATGGAATTACAGCAATCTGTGTGGATGTGGAAGAAAGAATTAGGATAGGATAAGATCCAAATCCAGATTTAAATCTGCTGCCCATTCTGGTGGCTTTGCTGCAATCGCCTTTTCTTTCCCAGGATACAAATGCACTATAGAAATGCAAGAAGACTTTCAGCTCAAATTCCTAAAATTCTCTCTGGTCAAGAAATTTCCCTTTTGACACTACTGTCAAAATATTTACGATAGATGTTAATGTACAGTCATTTCAAACATTTGGAAGTAGTCCCTGGAGGGTCTCCTTCAAGACCTATGCTCCACATTGTGTAATAGTTAGAGCAAGCTTCACATTTTTTTGCCATTAATAACATGTTACCAGCTGAGCAATTTCTTTTGTGAAATTAATAAAAGAATGTCTGCTGAGTGACTGCACTGAGTTTTGGGCGGAATGTTCAGATTTTATCTTTGAATGTGCATTAATACTCCATGTATGGAATAAGCCAATGTTTCATTTTATACGCTTTGCATAATGGTATGAAGCTCTTATTTATTGTTTACCCTGTGCTGAATTTAGACTGTAGTCTTTGGGTGAGAGAGGGAAATGTTGTTTTGCACTCCATATAGCACAGGGATGGGAATCATCCAACCTCCAGATTTTGTAGGATAGGGCTCCTAGCAGCTCTAGCGAGCATAGGCAATGGTGAGGAATGCTGGTAGCTGCAGTTCAGCAACATTTGGAGGATCACATAGTTCCCAGCCTTGGTACACACTTTGCATAGTGATGTCATTGTTGTTATCATTGTCATCATCATCATCATTTTTACTGACAGCATATTCACATGCACATTTATTTGGAAATAGGTTTCTTCAACTTGGATCCAGAGTCTTTCTTTTGTGAAAAGAAAAGCTTCTGTTTTCAGCAATGTTTTTAATCTAGCAGAAATTGCCATGGGTACAAGTGATATAGCTAGTTTTTCCCAATCCCACTTTCCCTTCTATACCTTTCTATATGGGCTTTTCCTTTTAACTACATTGTCTGCCCTTCCCCAGTGTGTCTTTCAGTCTTCTGGAACAAGGAGTAGGTTTTAGATGTTGAGAGGCACACAGGAATCTGCAGATTCGTTCACTTCTGTGATCAAAATTCTCACATTCATTTCTGATTTTCCTTTCAAGGCTACATTGGATCAAGATAGGGTTAGGAGAAACTTAAACATCCTAGACTTGTTCATGTAATGCTAAACTGCATGCAATGTGTCCAAAGTGTCAAAACTTAGGCACCCTTTGGAAGATGAGCAAAAACATTCACGAGTGAATTCATCAATGATAGATAGAAGACTGGATTTTTCACACTATTTAGACATGCAATGCTTATAGTTTCTCTAGAATCATGGAAGACAGTTTTAATAATTCTATTTAAAAATCCATTTGTATTTGTGTGTGTGTGTGTGTGTGTTAGCCTTAAGCATTTTCCTCAGTATACATCATAAAATATATTTTCATTTAGCATGATCCAGCTCATGTCTAATGTGCAGAACACATGTTCTAGTTTGTGTGCAGGCTTGTGTATGGAAGGCAGTAGAATAATCCTGCCCAGGAGAGGAAGTAAAGGATTTGGTGAGAGACTGAATTGTACCCTGGTATTTCTTTTATGATGTTAGTGCATTTGTTAAAAAAAAAAATGGGAATATTTGTCTCCAAGCAATTCTCAAAACTATGATGGGACTTGGAATTAAATTACCTACTTAAACTTTCTAAAAAAAGGTCTATAGATTAAAATGTGTGGACTTTGTACATGCTCAGTTGAAAAACTGATCTCAGTGATAAAGGTTTCATGACTCATCAAGGCACTTCTAGTTTGAACAAATATTTACAAACAGAGATAGCATGTAGGAGCATTCTATCCATGCCATACCTTTTCACTTTTTGCTACTTTGTACTGGCAGAGCGAATAGGATCTCTGTGTGAGCACAGATTGTGAACAAGACAGAAGCATGTGTCGTTTTAGAAATCTAGAGTTCTACATTCCATGAGGAAGTTTCTCAGCCTTTCCAGCTCTTTTAGTAATTTTAAGACTTTTAGGATGTCCTTACATTTCAGTTCTCTAGAAACTCTAGGAAAACTAAAAGGCTGGAACCAAAGAATTGTCTGGTTAGTTTGGATCAGTAAGTGAAATTCAGCACCCATTGACTGTTTTTTAAAGAATTCTCAAGCCCATGAAGTTCCAAGAATGCAAGGGCAAAAAATGTTTTATGGGAACTTAAACATTAATTATTGTGATATAAGCTGCTGTCACAGACAGCAATATACTCACAACCTTCTCTAGACAAGCGTTACTGAAAGTGCTGGTATCTAAATTGGTGCCAGTTCAGAAGCCACTCGCTGCTGGTCTATGGAAAGTTTCTAGGAAAGAAGGAAACAGTAGTAGTGAATGGGCATAAATGTGGTACTAACCCCTGACAGATTGGAGGGAAACCCTGCAGATCTGGCACATTAGGTAGTTTGAGAAGCACTGCTACAAATTAGAGACCAGGGAATGGAACTGTGCAACTCTTCAGATGTTGCTAGATTGCAAGTTCAAGCAGCCTAACCAACATTGCCAATGATAAGAAATATTTGGAGCTGCAGTCTCACAATATCTGGAGGGCCACGTGATTCCCATCCCTGCTGTAGACATAGCAGCCACTTCCTTTAACCACCCTGCCTTAGCCAACTTTTCTAGTATTGTTGTCTACTTTCCCCACCTTTTATAGTGTATAGACCTTCATGACATAAGCAATGTCAAACTCATGACTGATTCTCTTCTCAGCTCTCTGTAAGGCTGTCATTTCAGTCAGAAAATTTTTCATTTTCCCTCAGAAAAACTGGACTGCAAAACACTTCAGCTCCTAAAGCAGTGGTTCTCAACCTGTGGGTCCCCAGATGTTTGTGGACTTCAGCTCCCAGAAGCCCCAGCCACTATGGTCAATGCTCAGGGCTTCTGGGAGCTGAAGTCCAAAAACATCTGGGGACCTACAGGTTGAGAACCACTGTCCTAAAGAAACTGGACATTGTGTGTCACTATACCAATTCAGTCAACAGCAAAGCCTTTGCCACCACAAACAGAAAATAGAACAGACAGATTACTCAAGATGAAATGTGGCTTAGAGCAGGCCAATTATAACAACATACACACACACGTATGTATACATATATCGAAGAACATTTACAAGAAGTACTAACATTTTCTTCATTAGAATTCGAAATAGTCACATGTACTGTTGAAAAGTTGGGTTGGGAGCAGGCAATTTAGTCTTATATTCACAGATTATTTCTTGAAAAAAATTGTAAAACGGCAATAGAATGCAATATAATCACATCTACTTTTCATGTCTGTGGTGTTCTCCTATTGAAGGGAACAAAAGTTAAACAATTAAAGGCAGATCTCCACTCTAGATCATCTCATGGCTAACTCTATTGTGATGCTAATGCTACAGCCCCAGTGCAACTGAATATCCTTCTAACATTCCCTGGCAGACTTTGGAGCTTCCTGAAAATCAGCTTTGGTAGATTTGCAGGCTCCCTGGAACAGGTTTTTGGGCGCACTGAAGGTTGCAGTGGGAAGAGGAAAGTGTCCCTCTCATGTCTGCTTGATTTCACTATTCTGTAAAATACTATGGCTTCTAATATTCCCTTCATACTTCTTTCCAAATCAAAATGTACAGAGTACACAGATAGGGAAATGCCCCATTTTTAAAGTCTTAGGTATTGACTTGGCTTCGGTATAATTTTTTATGAGCAGTGTAATAATAAACACCTGCCCCAAAGTTTTGGTTATGATTGTTTTTCAGAATATAAATACTGTTTCACATTAGGTGGGTGGAGAACAGTGTGACTCTCCAGACTTTAGTCTGCAACTCCCATTAGGCTTAGCCAGTATAGCCAATGCTAACAGATGATGGGGACTGCAGCTCAACATCTGGAAGGCCACATGCTCGATGTTCTTGTGCATGAGTGACTCAGCTCAACAGAGAAGACTTGGGTGGAAATTATTGGCAAATAACTGATTTTCTACAGACCATTGGGCTAATCAATTACTAAAAACATCGCTGACAGATAGAATAGAACCATAATGCACTTTCAGGTTAAACACAGAGAAAGAGACAGGGAGAAATGTCATTTTCAATAGTCCGCTCCTATTCCAGTCACAAGGAGCTCTGTGGCAAGGATATCAGATCTCTTTATCTGCCTTCTCATTCAACAGAAGTGAGAAACAGAGGAATGTTCCCTCTTACAACTTGGACGACTGTTATTTTTTGTTGGTCTTGTCCTTCTGTTTGGGTAGTCACTATTATACCTGGGCTCCATCTCCTGGGATGGAGAGCTCTCTAGGAACAAAAGACAGACACTTACAATGCATTACATTACAATTTAACATCTCAGTCATTGAGATCTTCTGGGGTACTGCATTAATAAAACAAAACTCTATATTCTTGATATGCTTTCTTACAGTCATTTCTGAAATAACATGTCCAAAGAACAGAAATACAGTTTTGCAGAGTACTTGTAGTTATTGTAAATTAAATGTGTTGGGCTGAATAAAAGATAACTTAGTGCACCGTAGACATTAACTTTTCTTGTTGTCTGTATTAGTGGCTTCCCTTCTGTTGTCTGTAGAGTTATTTAGGGCAAGGTTTCCTAAATGTCCTCTCAGAACCAGAAACATCTGTTTCATGCAATCTTATGTGTGAATAGGACAAAAAGAGGAACTGGTTGGCACACATTATTTTCATCTCAAGCAGTGGTATAGAAAAATGAAGAGGAACAAGACAATCTAGGTGAAACCCAGAGTGGTACAGGGATTAAAGTGCTAATCCAGGACCAAAGAACTCTTGGACCAAATCCTCTCTCAGCTGTGCAACTTGGATATAAAGATCCAGGGCTTTACTGGGCAAATGTGCTCAGAGGTGGAAGCAATTTTGATATATGCCCCCCTTATTTATTTACTGGTTTTAACATACATTTAAACTGCAAGGTTGGGGAATGGTGGGGAGTCATTGGAAACTTTCTTCCACTTAAGTTCTCATGCTGACTAGTGTTGAGCTCTCCAACCACAGCCACCTTCTGCATTAAATGAAAAAAAATCTCCGGAGGTGTAGTTCAAAAGTGGTCATCTGTAATGGTGCTATCCTTATGTTTGTTTCCTTGGAGCAAGATTTCCCCTCCGTGAATGTATTTACTCTGAGTGTGGATTGACATACTGGAGGAGACTTTCTATGCAGGGACTACTGTTTGTGTTTGTCTGGAAGTGAGTAATCTTTCTTTGCAAAAACACAACAGTAGCATTCTTTACCACTTTAGCACTATATATCTAGAAATAATGTTTAAAAAATTAAATAAAAATTTAAGGAGGCACTGAAGGAGAAAAGGAAGGTGATCATGTACTGATTGCAACAATTTCCCTGGGTGTGTCACACACTCTCAGCCTCAGAAACCCCATGATAGGTTCCCTATAGGGTCGCAATAAGTCAGAAATGACTTGAGGGCATATAACTCCAACAACAACAACAAACAAGAGACTCACGATCTTGGTTATTTTCATTATCACCAACATAATATGGAATTTTATAATCTTAATATGAAAATTATTTATTTATTTAGGGACATTTCTGTTGGAATCTACAGTCCTTTCTGCTCCTATAAACTGTCTTTGGAAATCCTATGCTTCTAGCAGCCATCTCTTACCTTACCGAAAATAAACTAACTAGCCACATATCATTTCCCTAGATTTCCTCTTTGGAAAATCGTAGCATCCTGGTTGAATGAAGCAGTGGGAGCTGGAGCAAAACATGGCAAACAGCTTTATGACAGTACCTGATGGGTATTGCTTTAGTGAACAAATTCAGTATTACGGTAAGTCAAGCATAAGAACACACACACACACACACACACACACACGTATATCTCCAGCACCCTGTATGTATATATGACAAAAGTTTGGAGAGCCCAGGAGAGTGGACAACCATGGGCAACCGTAGTTCTTGTACTTCTGAATGTCTTGCCTAAAGCTATTGTGGTGGGTATCAGTTCAACAACAATAACCATTCTTCTTTTTAAAAATATTTTTATTAAGTATTTTAAAGCATGTCCCTTCATTCTCTTGGGGGTTCCCCCTACCCCCATACTGTTTAATAACCACTGCAGTCTCTGTTCAAATGCCTTAAAATTTCAGAGCAATGTTTTTTTCACAAAGCCTAACATGGCTTTTGAACTTCTGCAGTGCATTCTTGTACATGTTCATTGAGAAAAAAGCCCTGCTGCATTCAGGTGGGATTTATTCCTAAACAGGTGTGTTTAGGATTGCTGCATAAGACACTTCTAAAGGCATTCTCTAGAGAGAAAGTCCCTTTAAAGTTAGAGAAGCTCAAATACTAAACATGCTGATGTAAAACTGAACTTTCAGTAATAGCATCAAATGTTCACTAAAGGCAAAGCCCTCCATCACAGGCAATGCTGTCTGCATAGCAATCTCTGAAACCATATGCAGGCTGCCCTGCTCTGCTAAAACAACTCCAGGATATATCTCCATCCCAGCTGGTCAAACTGGTCAAAAACAGTAAAAAGGACCTGGTATGTTGAACCAATATTATACTTGGCCTGCCTCTTATTATTAAGTATTTGGACTACATACATCATTTGTCAACCAGTACATTTTGTTTTTGTTTATAAGAGCTATTTACTGCACAAATATTTGATTCTTTAGTTTACTTATGTTTGATCCAAACACATCTTAATATGTTTTTATTTTTGGTTGTTAATTTTTGTTCCTATGTCTCTTGGTCTATCGATGTTTACTTTGTTCACATAGCTATCCTGGTCCTGGGTTTGCTATTCCAAGTTCCTTTCTCCCATTTTCATGCAGTTGAGAGATCCGCTCCTTAGGTTTGGTTATTTTAAGTATTGGTGGTTATTCTTTCCTCATTCACTTTTGTTTCTGTGTCTTTATAGTGTAAGCCTGTGGGTGGCAAGTACCTTATTTTAACAGATTTTATGTAACCTGATCTAGAAGCTTTCTAAGAGTGGAACACCCCTCAAATATAAATGACTAAATAAATAAATAATATAATATAATATTAAGAGATGTCAGATCCTAATTTAATCTTCTGTTTATGTGATTTTTCTAGATGTTTTGCCAGAACACATTGGTTATCCACTGCAAGAACTTGATTGCCAGCCTGCTTCTTACTGTCAGTATTCACCGGTTCAGTTTCCTCCCATATTACAGGCACCATCCCCGCAGTCTCACTACGGTGCACACAGCTTGGACTCTCAGTATGGTGATGGGCAGTATATCATCAGCAATTGTGAACTCAGTAAGCCTGCCTGTATGGGTGCTCATGATGGAGGAGGATATCCTGGACAGAAACGACCCAGGCTTAGTCATTCAGCCTTGAGAATAAAGGGCCACGAAGAGCTCTGTGTGGTTTGTGGGGACAAAGCTTCAGGATATCATTACAATGCACTCACCTGTGAAGGCTGCAAAGGTAATGAGAAAAGAATTTTGTGACTAAGATGGCATATTCCTGTTTGAAAGGCTTGAGAATACTCCTTGTCCAAATACTGGCTATTTGCAACCAAGGAGACCAAGCAACAGAAACCTGCAGTATGTCCAGCGATCCTATTGCCACCAACTGAAGCAGCTACAATGTGACAGCAATGAAGATAATGGCAAAATAATGAATGGGACTGTATAAAATTGTTCAAAGCATAAAATTAATGTCCATTTCCACATGAGTTTGTTATAGCGCGATGATTCCACTTTCAACCTCCTCCGGAATCCTGAGGTTTGCAGTTTTGGGAGGGGCCGAAACTGCAAACCCCGGGATTCCATAGGAGGTTGAAAGTAGAATCATCATGCTATAACAGACTCGTGTGGAAATGGCCAAGGAAAGGGGAAAATATAAGACTCTATTAAGTGAATGCAAAGACAGCTGTAAACTAAGATACTTATGATTTGTAGTTCCTCAGGGGGATCAATTACACAGGAGTCTTGGTGGTCCTGATCACTGATGCCTGATGATTTGGGTGGGGCTCTCAGTCCTCCCTAGGCTAACCTGGGGGAGTGTTCTTAAACCTCCCCCCCATTCCGGGTTCAATGCCAATGTGAAGACAGTTTGTTTGCCTTAGGGTGACCCTATCATGGGGTTTTCTTGGCAAGATTTGTTCAGAGGGGCTTTGCTTTTGTCTTCTTCTGAGGCTGAGAGAATGTGACTTGTTCAAGGTCACTCAACTGACTTCCATGGCCAAGTGGGGATTTGAACCCTGGTCTCCAGAGTCATAGTCCAATGCGTAAACCACTACATCATGCTAACAGTGCTTCTGTAGAATTGATTGAGAGAACTGGAGAGCTTCAGCTGATTAGGGCTATTGGAGTTGCAATGTTTGGAGATATAATTGCTAACAGAGGTGGCAGATTATGTTTCTTATTCCTCATTTTCTTCTAGATTCTATAAAAATGGTAATAATAGATCATTCCAGAAGTGGCTTCATGCTGCTATGCCAATTGGTTTTATGTTTAAGAATTTATGGAAGGTTCTACTAAACCAGAAAAGGAAAATCAGGACTGAAAAGTATGTACGTATGTAAGGGGGGATTTCATTTTGAAAGATTTTCTAGATACAATCCCCAGATTGCTATACATGGTGGATTAATACAGTGGGCCCTCAGTATCACCTAGGGTTTGGCTCCAGGAACTCCTGTGGATACCAAGTCTCATTACATACAATGGTGTAGTAAAATGGTGTCCCTTATATAAAATGGCACACAAACAAATGCCAGAGAGAGCCTGAGAATCTGTGAAATGGTGGGAGGCTGCAGCTATGTATGCTTACAAATCAGCATAATGCTCAATGTGCAGCAAAATCAAAGCTTGCTTTTTGGATTTTTTTTCCAAATATTTTCGGGCCATGGTTGGTTGAATCCACGGATGCAGAACCCACGGATACAGAGGGCCAACTCTATATCTAAAGGAAGAAACACATGTAAGAAGACAAGAGGGGATACAGCAGAGAACTCTAATCATTTTTCTCTACCTGTACTGCCCCATAGGCATTTAGTTGCTGGTGAAATTGTAATTGCACATTTTCCCCACCACCACCAATTGTGAGAATATAATGGAGGGAAACCAGATATGGTGACCTGAGCTCTTTGAAGGAAGAGAATGAGATAAATACTTCTATGTCTAATTATAACTGTAGGTAATAAAACTATTTTTTCTTATACTTATAATTTACCAAAAGTGCAAGTTTATAAATGTCTACTTAAATATGTCCCATTGACTTCAGTGGGCCTGAAAGCATTGTTCTTAAATAGAAATTCTTCCCCCCTCATGAAGTTTACCTTCATTCTCTAAATTTCTAGCATTCCATTAACTTAAAATTTCAGTTGAGCACTTAGAAACACAGTTTAAGCATCCAAAGAAAAGGGTATGTTAAAATCCTGTAAAATCCCAATATGAGCACTTGATTAACTTACTAAACCACTGTACATGTACAAGGAAGGCTTTGCATTCAGACATACTTCATATGTTGCAGGAATTACTTTTGGTATATCAACAGCAGCATGTGAAAATTCATTCACATCTTTTACGCATATGCTGATACCATACAGGTCTTCAGTGCTTCATCAGAGAAAAGCAAATTTAGTAATCTTGACATTTGAAAGTAACATATGTATTTCAAGTGGACACTTTCTCCACAAGTATGTGGATAAATCTGGGTACGTTAGACTTTATTAACAATTCAAATCATTATGCAAGTCATCCATTATAGTAGAATGACTTGCATAATATGAATTCATTTCCTAGTCACTTTTATGTAGTTTACACAACTATTTTATATTTGGAAAATATTATATTTTTTTATTTGCTTTTTGGAAGCTTCACAACATACTTTCTTACTAAAATGTATTAATTCAGATTATTTATGTAATTACCAATGAAAACAGAAACTTTTTTGTAGTGACAAATGGCTAAACCCCTCTCTTCCCCAGTGAAAATTGTCTCTGTACATCCCTGGGTCTGTTCCTAGGTAAGTGGGTATAAGATAGCAGATTAAATCTCTGTTCAGCAACTTCATTTCTTTTCATGTATGTTGACATATTCTTCTCCAGCTACCATGTCTGTGTAAATAATAGGCTTTGTTAATTAAACAGAGAACTCTACTGATAAAAACTGATAAAAAATTATATCATTGCTAGGATTTTTTCGACGCAGCATAACCAAAAATGCAATCTACAGATGCAAGAACGGTGGCCACTGTGAAATGGACATGTATATGAGGAGAAAATGCCAGGAGTGTCGCCTAAAGAAGTGTAAAGCTGTAGGAATGCTAGCTGAATGTAAGTGCCTATATTACAAAAATCTGCTCACAGACATGCTGCACAGCTAAGGAAATTTCTTTTCCTGCTGTGTTTAAAGCCAACTAAATAATTTTCCCCTAGTCTTGGAAGTTTTATCTGAGACAAATCTTCCCTAGTCTTTAAAGTTTTATTTGTTTATTATATTTGTTAAACACCTTATAAAATAGATTTCTGTAGCTTTTTTTTTTGAAACAGTATAATGCAAATACAATCACAACAATACAAAAATACAAGATCACCATAATATAATATGTAACATGCTGCCAGAGGATTATAAAAAATGATATAGATACAAAAAGCAAAAGCACCATCAGGTACAAGAGCTAAATCAGTAGACCTTACTTGAGTCTAGCTGATACACACACACACACACACACACACACACACATACATACAGATCTTCTAGGTGTTAGCACTTATTAGCTGGTATCAGATGGTAGGCTGCAGTCATGCATATATGTAGCAGCAGGTTCAAATTAACTACATAGATCTTACCTATGAGTAGACATCTATAGGACTGAACTTTAACACTCAGCCCAGTGGTGAAAAAGTAGGTTATGAAATAAGCTTGCTGAAATCAAGCTGGTTTGGATATGGTACATACCTGCAGTGCTGACTCCATAGTTGAAGGAGCCCTCAGCGAAGCAGCCTCTGCTTCTGGTGAGTCTTCTAGGGGAGTTACCTTCTGTGTGGGTGAGATCTGACAGCAGCACCCTGATCAGAGCCAGGCAACTGGGATCCTAGCTTGAAAAAAAAAAGTTTTTTGGACCTCAGGTTTCAGAAGCCCCCAGCCAGGAATTCTTCTTCAATGCCATTTTGATGGAAGGGAGAAGACAAAGGGCATTGAACTGAATAATGGATCCTATTTAGGATCAGACTGAAAATAATGACTACAGAATCAGGATGTTTTAAAAAATTTTAATGGGTGCATATTCAGATATAATCTAATAAATGCTGCCAAAATACTTGTTATTTATATCACATTAGAAAATAGAGCTGCTTATCACTCCAAATAGTTCTGTGGCAGAGTTCCAACTCTACGTAAGAAATCTCAGGTTCAGTCCCAGGCATCTCCAGGTAAAGACTGGTGCTTTGTCTAAAGTAAGTGCCTGACAGTGAAGATGGCACAAGAACTGGATGGAGCAACTGTATGACTTCATAGTCAGATTTAATTTGCCTAAGTATAGGTGTACTTCAATTTAAAAAGCTCTGACAAAGAAGCTATTTTTAATGACTTTTTAAAAAAACCATTGAATCCCCCCTTTCCACCGTGTCCTCTGTCTATCTGGAGGTTATTTTTAATAGCATCAGCATTGGGAGAATGGTTAAGGAGGCTGGACAAGAGCAGGATTCTGCTCTAGCCAATCCTAATGTAGCTGCATGTGCTGGCCTCCAATAGTAAAGGTAAACAGCAGCTGCCTTCAGAAACCCTTATGAAGCATGCATGAATAGCAGAATAGAGAGAAAAGGGGAGAGCAGACAAGCCTGTCTCATCAGCTACTCCCAAAATATTCAAAAAGCATAGATCTCTAAGTTTAGCCACCAAATGGAAATCATAGCAAAAGTGAAAAAATCATGGAATCATAGAAATGTAGAGTTGGAAGAGACCACACGGGCCATCCAGTTCAACCCCCTGCTATGCAGGAACACCCTCAAAGCATTCCTGACAGATGGCCATCCAGCCTCTGCTCAAAAACCTCCAAAGACGGAGACTCCACCACACTCCGAGGCAGCAGATTCCAATGGTGGACAGCTCTGACCGTCAGGAAGTTCTTCCTGAGGTTCAAGTGGAATCTCCTTTCCTGCAGCTTGAATCCATTGCTCCTTGTCCTGGTCTCTGGAGCGGCAGAGAACAAATTCGCTCCCTCCTCAACATGACATCCCTTCAAATATTTAAACATGGCTATCATGTCCCCTCTTAACCTTCTCTTCTGCAGACTAAACATACCCAGCTCCCTAAGCCGTTCTTCATAGGGCATGGCTTCCAGACCCTTCACCATTTTGGTCGCCCTCCTCTGGACATGTTCCAGCTTGTCGATATCCTTCTTGAATTGAGGTGCCCAGAAATGTACACAGTACACAGAAACTTGGTGAAAGAAAAACAAAACATCTCCAGATGCATTTTGATAGAAGTCTTCAAGTGGTCTCTAGAAGGTTCAAAACATATCTTTTACACAAGGCTTCTCTGACATAGCTGTTTCGTTTAACAGGTGCATAATTGTTAGTTTTGAATTGTCTTTCTCGTGGTTTAGGAACCTATCCCTGTTTTTTCTGTTATGTCTCACCTCTGGTACCAAATTTTCTGTTAAAATGTAATGCCCTAGAACATTTCTACTTCATTAACTGAGTATTTTACTCTGGTATAAATTTTTCATAGGTCTACTAACAGAAGTGCAGTGTAAATCAAAGCGACTCAGAAAAAAGACTACCATGCTTTGTAACATCAAAATGGAAGATGAAGGGGTGGACAACAAACATGTATCCTCCACAACCAAACCATTAAAAGTAAGGTCATGCATCATATTTTAATTATTATATTTTAATACTGGGTGTTTCCTTAATGTTTATACCTATCCTTCTTTCAAAGCTACAAGAGAGAATGGAATTTACTCCTGGGGAGTATGAACTCATTGAACATATTTTGGCTGCCCATCAAAAATGCACAATTCCATTGGAGGAAGCAAAAAAGTTTGTACGTATTCATAAAATACAATTCATGTCATTAGGACATTTTTTGATCAATAAAGTAGCCTGAATTTTTAATGGAATATGTTGCTAATCCTAAGTATTTTAATTAGCTGCAGGAAACTGCCAATCCTGAACAGAATTTTCTACATCTTTCAGAAACAGCTATGGTTCATGTTCAGGTACTTGTGGATTTTACAAAAAGACTCCCAGGTAACATATTCCATACGGAATTTTGTAAAATAATTTTACCAGTCTTATTAGCATTGCATATTGTATGCCTTTGTCATACACTAAATCTGTATCACAGTTATTTAAGGCATATTTAGTCTAAATCTGTATCATGGTTACTTAACTTACATTTAGTCAGTCAGTCTATATCAATTTAAAATATTGAAGTGAAACTTGTTATACACATCCAGGGACAAGTTCTACGGATCTCTGAATAGAGTTTTGTGGCTCCAATATTTATTTTCAAAACAGAGAAGAATACACCATAAACTCTGTTTTTAGAGTTCCCTTGAACACTGAGACAAGAGAATGAATGTTGATATTCAAAATAACAAAGTCTATCTCAAGCACAGATCTCTGTTCAAGCCCTGCATACATTTCATAGAATCATAGAGTCATAGAGTTGGAAGAGACCCCAGGGGCCATCCAGTCCAACCCCCTGCCATGCAGCAACACCCATCAAAGCATTTCCAACAGATGGCCATCCAGCCTCTGCTGAAAAACCTCCAAAGAAGGAGACTCCACCACACTCCGAGGCAGCATATTCCAATGTTTCAAATGAGGCCTAACCAATGCAGAATAGAATGGTACCATTACCTCCCTCGATCTAGACACCATACTCCTATTGATGCAACCAAGAATCGTATTGGCTTTCTTGGCTGCCGCATCACACTGCTGACTCATGTTCAGCTTGTGATCTACCAAGACTCCTAGATCCCTTTCACACGTACTGCTATCCAGCCACGTGTCCCCCATCCTATATTTGTGCATTCCATTTTTTCTGCCTAAGTGTAGGACCTTACATTTCTCTCTGTTGAAATTCATTTTGTTAGCTTTGGCCCAGCTCTCCAATCCATCAAGGTCTTTTTGAAAAGCAACCCCTCCCAATTTGGTGTCATCTGCAAATTTGATCAGCATGCCCTCCACTCCTTCATCCAAGTCATTGATGAAGATGTTGAATAGCACTGGGCCCAGGACAGAACCCTGTAGCACCCCACTAGTCACTTCTCTCCAGGATGAAAAGCAGCCATTGATGTTCACCCCTTGGGTTCGGTCAGTCAACCAATTACAAAACCAACTAACAGTAGCCCTGTCCAGCCTGCATTTTACTAGCTTCTTTGCAAGAATGTCATGGGGAACTTTGTCAAAGGCCTTACTGAGGTCAAGATATGCTATATCTACAGCATTCCCTTCATCTATCAAGCTTGTAACCCTATGATAAAAAGAAATAAGATTAGTCTGGCGTGACTTATTTCTGAGAAATCCATGCTGGCTTCTAGTGATTACGACATTGCTTTCTAAGTAATTACAAACTGACTGTTTAATGATCTGCTCTAGGATCTTTCCTGGAATTGATGTCAGGCTGACTGGGCGATAATTATTAGGGTCCTCCTTTTTCCCTTTCTTGAAGATAGGGACGACATTTGCCCTCCTCCAGTCTGCTGGAACTTCTCCTGTTCTCCAAGATTGCTGAAAGATTATTGCAAGTGGTTCAGAAATGACTTCTGGCAGTTCTTCTAATATCCTTGGATTTAATTTATCTGGCCCTGGGGACTGGAATTCATCTAGTTTAACCAGATATTCCTGTAGTACTTCTCTATTTATTCTGTGCTGTATTTCCCTCACCTGCTTCCCACGCCCCAAGTTGGGTACTTCTATCCTTTTGGGAGAACACTGAAGCAAAGAAGGTAATGAGTAGTTCTGCCTTCTCACTTCCCCCCGTTATTAATTGGTCACCTTCTCCACACAGTGATCCTATCATTTCCTTGTTTTTCCTTTTGCTGCGGACATATCTAAAAAAGCACTTTTTATTGTTTTTGTTGTTTCTGGCAAGCCTGAGTTCATTCTGCGCTTTACCTTTTCTGACCTTCTCCCTAAATCTCCTGGCTATTTGCTTGACTTCCTCTTTAGTGGTTTCACCATTTTCCCATTTCCTGTACATTTTTCTTTTAACACTTAGCTCAGCTGAGAGTTCTTTCGTCAAGCATTCCAGTTTCTTTAGACACCTGCCATTTTTCCTCCTTATTGGCACAGTTTTCAATTGTGCCTTCAGTATATCACTTTTAAGAAACTCCCATCCGTCATGAACTCCTTTCTCTTTTAGTATTCTTGACCACGGGATTTCAGCAAGTAACTCCCTAAGTTTAGAAAAATCAGCTTTCTTAAAGTTTAGGATGTGTGCCTGGCTACACTTGGCTTCTCCTTCCCACGGAATGACAAACTCCAAAAGAGCATGGTCACTCCCTCCTAAGGATCCCACCACCTCCACCTCCACCTCATCAACTAGGTCATCCCTGTTGGTCAGGATTAGATCTAAAATAGCTGATTCCCTTGTCGCCTCTTCCACCTTCTGGACCATGAAATTGCCTGCAAGGCAAGCGAGGAACCTGTTGGACCTTGTGGTCTTTTGCAGAATTTGACTGCCAACAAATATCAGGATAATTGAAATCTTCCATTAACACAGCATCTCTCCTTTTTGAATGTGTGGTCTTCTGCTCCAGGAAGGCCTCATCCAAGTCCTCAGGCTGGCCTGGAGGCCTGTAGCAAACCCTCACAATCACATCCCTATTGTTTCTCGCTCCCTTAATTCTCACCCAGATGCTCTCGACATGGCTTCCCGCATTTAAGTCATAGATCTCTTCACAGGTGATTTGACGTATAAAGCTGCTCCTCCTCCTTTCTTGTTTGGTCTATTTCTGCAAAATAGGTTATACTCCCCTATTCCTACATTCCAATCATGAGATTCATCCCACCAGGTTTCAGTGATGCCTATTAAATCATATTTATTTTGTTGTACTATGAGTTGGAGTTCATCTTGCTTATTCCCCATGCTCTGTGCATTAGTGTAGAGACACTTGAGACGATGTGCCCTTTGTGGAATTTCTGTACTAAAGTTACTTTCCCTCTCCCTGTTGGTCTCTAGTTCTACTCGGCCTGCCCTATCTATATCATTTGGGCTATTTTTCACAGTATTCACTGAATCCTTGCCCAGAATAATACTGTCCCCTCCCCAGTCAAACTCAGTTTAAAGACCTCTTGATCTGTTTTGCAAAAGTGTTAGCAAAAACGTTCCGGCCGACGGTTGTCTTCCAGAAGACCATCTTCGTGGAAATGGAGGCCATGATCCAAAAATCCGAATCACTCCCGGCGGCACCATCTTCAGAGCCAGTTGTTGATCTCCACTATTCTTCTTTCCCTTCGTGGGCCATGTCCTTCCACTGGGAGAAGAGATGAAATGACAACCTGCACACGAAGGTCCTTCAGCTACCCATAAGCTCGTAATCCTTCATGATGCAGTGAAAGCTGTGCCTCACCGTGTCATTGGTTCCGACATCAACCAAAAGGAGGGGGTTACGGTCAGTGGGCTTGACCAGTCTCACTAGCCTCTCCATTATGTCATTGATTTTGGCTCCAGGGAGACAGCGCAGCTCACGATTGATTCTGTCCAGGTTGCAAATGATCGGTTCCGTTCCTCTTAGCAAAGAGTCCCCAACCACTAGAACTCGTCTCCTCTGAGGCTTGTCTGGGCTTACTCGATGAGCAGATTCCCTCATGGCCACCTGAGCTTTCTGTTTGTGCTGAGAGAGTTGGTACTGATGCTGTTGGATGCTGTTCTGCTGGTGTTGAGGTTCCTGTTGCTGATGTTGGATTTCCTCTGGATGATGTTCCATGACCTCTTCCTGTTGTTCCACTTTGTCGTTAATAAAGTCAAGAACCTGGAAGCGATTCTGTAGCTCGAGAGTCTCCATATGGCATTTTGGCTTTCTACTTCTATTTCTGTGACATTAATACATTAAATACAATAATCTAAATCCAAATGTAAGTTCCACTGAGAACAGGCCCATTGATTAAATTGGAAATTGGTATATCAGCACTTATGTAACTTCATTTGATTGAGTAGGTCTACCTTGCTAGGACTAACAATAGTATTTAGGTCAAGGTGGAAATCATACAGCCTTGCAGACGTTGGACTGCAAGTTGCAGCATTTGAAACCACTCTGGAGCATCACATGATTCCCACATTGGACTTAGACCAACAGGCTGGCTCCAGACTCCATCATACTTAGAGTAGGCCCACTGAAATCAATAGGAATTATGTTAGTCACGACTCAGTCCCACTGGCTTCAGTGGGTATTTTTTAAGTATGGGTAAGTGTGTCTCACATCTAATGCAATGAGATCTCTCTTGAAGGCTGATATAAAATCAAAGAATTGTAGAGCTGGAAGTACCCCAAGAGTTACCTAATCTAATTTCTGCCAATGTATAAATCCACAGCTAAGGTATACTTACTAAATGGCTGTCCAAACTGTTCTAAACCATCCAACACAGAAGTCTACCACCTTCCACAGTAACCCATTTAACTACTGAATAGCTCATACCATTAAAAAGTTCTTCATACTATTTAGTTGAAATCTACATTTTTATGATTTGATTCTATTGCTTTGATTTTTACTTTCTTGAGCAATGGGTAACAAGTGTGCCCTATCTTTCCTATGGCAGTTCTTCAGATATTTGAAGACAATTATTCAAATGTCTGAATGAAAGTTGCTCTGCACATTCAAGACAACATTCTATATTCCTAGTGTGAAGCCCAACTCACACCTTCACAGTATTTCGAAAGGGGGAAGGAATACAAAATAGACTGCAATTGAACAGATGATGCAAGCCTTCTTGAACTGTGTAATTCATCAGTATGTCTAGAACAGAAGCACCTCAAGGAAACAATCACACTAACACGTGGTAGGATTACATATTACACATGAACACCTTTAATAAAACCATGATGACTGCTTCTTGTAAGGAAAAGTACCTTTATGAGTGGATTGTCGAAAGTCAAGAAGCAGAGGGTCCACTTCTCTTCAAAATTCAGTTGGAAGTTGTTTCTAAATTGCTTTATTTAATGGAGTTCCAGATGCGTGCTTACCTGCATAAATACAAGGTGAAATTCGAGGCAGAATGAGAGGGAGTAGATGGAAGGAATGATAAGGAGAAGCAGTGGGTAGAGGGAGAGTAAAACATTTATGTAAAATTCATAGAGCCCTTCATACTAGATTTCAGGCTACTGTTTAATAAAACATGGATCAAAGAGAAAAGGAAAAAGATTAAAACCTCAAAATAGAAAACTGTTGTTTGGCACCAACAGTAGTACTGGAATCAGGCAAACCTGATTGTGGAGGGTTTTGCATAGCTGAAGTACCATAGGCTAAAAAGTAGTTAAGCCCCCCACCATCCTTCTGTACTACAAGATGTGTAACCTGAAAGTTGTTTTTCTTGCAGAAAACAATGGTTGGGGTTTTACAAAGGAAGGAGAGACTAGGAGAAAAAAGGGAATGTGGCAGCATCTTCAAGATTTAACTAGTTTTTATTTTAGCACAAGCTTTGTGGATGTAAACTGGCTTCTTCAAATGAAGCACATGGCATTAAAACCTCATGTATAAAGCATATTTATACAGCTATACCTGAGACTTTAATATCAGTATGTATTGCATCTGAAGAACTGGGTTTGGCTCATGCTAAAATAAAAACCAGTTAGTCTTAAGGATGATGCCACATTGCTTTTTCTTCCCCCTCTCCTCTCTTCCTCCTTTTTATGGTGCAGGAGACTAACACAGTTACTTTTCTGAAAGCTTGTTGTGGTTTGTTTGTTTACGTGTATCAGCATGGCTGAACAAAATGATGGCGTTTCCCTTTAAATAAAAATTCTGACCCCCCCTACAAATGAATTTTTTCTTCATTTCCCAAAATCTCTAGCACTGGAGAGTGTGATGGTGAAAATCATTCACACCCTGTATGCCTTATAAACTGCTATATATACCGTGCTCACCTTCCTTTGGTAATTTTCCTGCCCCTTTTTTTTGGATTCCTAAAATCTATTTCTAAATGCTTAACTGAAGTTTTAAGTTACTGCAATGCTAGAAATTTGAGGACTAAAGGGAAATTTCATTTTTACAACAGAAAATGAACAGAAATTGTACCGGGCAAATTTCTGTCTTATACTTTCACTTTAATGCATGATTAAGAAAATATATTATTTGGAATGTCTATATATTTGTGGAGTGTCTATATACTTTAAAAAAGCTTATGTAAATCAAATTCCAAATTTATACCCACCATTAAAGATTCCGGATGTAATTTCTGTTGCCTCTCTATTTCGTCATAGGGTTTGAAAGCTTAGCCAATGATGATCAGATAGCCTTGTTGAAAGGCTCCACAATTGAAGCAATGTTTTTGCGCTCTGCCCAGATATATAATGAACAAGGAACTGAACACCAGTCATCATTCAGTGAAAGTAAGTTCTAAATTTAGCAGTTTTAATAATTTCTTACAAATCAGTTTGCTTTACGCATGTGATGAGTTGGGCTAGTTCCGACCATATGGTCTTTTCCAGCTACATTCGTTTTCTTAGGATAAATAACTCTTCTCTCACATCACTTTGTTAAGTGACAGATTTTTACCATATAACAAAATATATATCTCCATGATAAGATTTTTTTAGAGTTAAGTTATGGACTTTCATTTCCCTTACTCTAGGTCATGTAAAATTTTCTGACCATGCTATATGTGGTCAAGATAAAAGTACTTACTCCATAGAAATGTCTCGTACTGAAGAAAGTCCAACATCTACCAGTACAACAGGTAACTGGGACTTCCAGAGTGTATGTATCTACATTTAGTTAATTCTTAAATCACTGAATAAGTTAAACTAGTTTTGAAAAATGTAAAATGTACTAAAATATTTGAATTACTGAATTTTTAATAACAACATATCTGGTATTGGTGATTTTCAACCAGATCACTGCTTGGATTGATCCTTTTTATGGTACTAGCAGTATTCCATTCTTGTATTTTCTTTGGATTTTCTGAATTCATTTTTCTCTGCTATTTTCCTTTCTTGCTTTTTTCTGTTTTCCATTTCCTCTGGTTAAATAGCTCCTCTTTATTTTGTATGCTCATTTCTCACACAGTCACCACTCCAACTTAATCTGCTTCTTTCTTTTCACTGTCTTAATTTGGCATTCTACTGGTAATAATCTATACTTCTTCTCTTTAACACACAACATCACTGTTTTGATCTTACTGTTATATATGGATTTTTTGCTCAGTGTTAAGTCTGCTGTCTTTTCCTTCAAGTTTTCCCCCTCATTTGTCTTATATTAATGGATGGCAATATAAGCTTTATTATTATTATTTTGCATCACTTTCAAGTTCTTTCTCAGCTTCCTTCTCTTTATTCTCTTCCAACTACTGGCAGCATGTGGTTGTGTGGGAGATGGGTCATTTTAGGATGAGATGCCCTTCTGCTTGCATTATTGGTCTCCCTGCTTTTGAGTTAAATTAGTTTAATCTATTTGAAGATATTACTGTTACTTACTATACTCTTGGCTCTCTCTTGTTCTTTCTTCCAGATTTTGATTATTTCCTCCCTCCCTGTTCTTTCATTTCTTTCCTTTGTCTTTTACGTGGGGAACTTCACTCATCTTAATTCCTCTTATTTTTCTATTCAGAAATATTATTCTGTCCTTTTCATAATTTAACAACTTACATAAACCCTGCAGTCTACTCTGCTGATGTTACCTTGGATGTTATCCATACTTCCTTCTCTTTTACTAACTTTTGGCATTTCCACTTCTTCTCTTAAATTTCTCCATCTTGAATTTATTTTGGATCATATCATCTGTTCTGTTCATCCTATGAACATGCTAGTTTTTCTTCACATTTTGTAGGATGGTCCCTTTTTCTTTTTAAATTTTATTTAAACTTGATCCATGAATTGTAAAAGTCTCTCTCCACTACATCTGCCCATTTCTCTATGTCGTTTCACCAAATACATCCTCTGTTCTTTAAGTCTACCTTTTACCACTGGGATTTTTATCCTCCTGACACTCATGTGATTTTCCATGGATGTATTTACTCTTCACATTAGTAATTTTTAATTGATCTTCCACATATACATCTATTCCTTTTCCTTTGAGTGTCAAATGGCTGAAATCAGGGATTTCATCTTACAATCATTTTAGCTTGGTTTAAAAATTAAGCAATAATACATTGCCAAACTACAATTGAATATTTTTTCTTTTTTTCTTTGGTAGGTATAACTGAGGAGTTTATCACTGCACTCTTTTACTTCTACAGAAGCATGGGAGAACTTAATGTTACTGAGACAGAGTATGCATTGCTTGTTGCAACTACTGTGTTTTTTTCAGGTATGATAAGCATTTATATATACGTCCTACGTTAAAATACTAAAAGTTGACGGGATGTCATGTCGAGGAGGGAGTGGGTTTGTTTTCCGCTGCTCCAGAGACTAGGACAAGGAGCAGTGGCTTCAAACTGCAGGAAAAGAGATTCCACTTAAACCTTAGGAAGAACTTCCTGACAGTCAGAGTTGTTCTGCAGTGGAATATGCTGCCTTGGAGTGTGGTGGAGTCTTCTTTTTTGAAGGTTTTTAAGCAGAAGCTGGATGGCCATCTATCGGGAATGCTTTGATGTGTGTTCCTGCATAGCAGGGGGTTGGACTTGATAGTCCTTGTGGTCTCTTCCAACTCTATGATTCTAAGTTAATGTTTTCAAATAAAATTGTCTACATCCAGGTATGTCACAAATATATGATAATGATAATAGCCCAAATATGTATTGATTTATTTCAGTTGTTGATAGCTGAATTTCTCAGAATAGTTTACCTTTTTGGGTATCACTGCTCGTAGATTTTGGATTTTGTTGTATGGCCAACATGACTACCCTAAATATTTTTTTTCAGAATAGTGTAGTTATTAGTTCTTAACTTATATTGTCACTTAAGATGAAAGATCAATTATCACTGCAGGAATTAATATTAACAAAAGGCAAACTGATATATTCATGCATAAAATAGAATACTGTTCATGGGTATTGACTTCTTGGAAATCTATACCTAATAGGACAAACATATTTTTCTCCTACTTAGCATGTTTTTAACTTACCTAAGAATGCAGTCTTAATCATCAGATGCTGCTTGCTATAGGAGTTAGGAAGATGCTTGGTGGACAGGTTAAGAGCTGGCTCTCTGCTAGCACAGAGGAATGGCGTTGCTGCTGTAGAAGCCCCTTTTCCACTGTCTGAGAGCTCAGAAAGCTACTACTTCTTATGTTTCTTCCAAGTATCACTGAAATAAGTCCCCAAAATGAGGTATTCTGGGGTAGGTAGTTGATTTTGAGCAAGTGTATGTATTTTCCCCTGTTGCTCTCAACAGGAATAGGGGATTTAAGATACTATGATCTGCCAGGGTGAAAAGCCTGGTGAATCCTTCCCACCTTCACTTCTGTCTTCACCAGCATAATCTAGCAAGGGTTGGTGTATAGCAAGATGTCACTCTACTCCTCCTTAGCCCTCCTGAGGATTGCTCTTTGACTGGCTGCAATCCTGCACATGCATACTATGGGGGAAGGCCACAGAATACGTAGGATTTACAAGTTAATGTAATATAAGCAGAAAAGAGTCTTACAGTTTAAAAGAAGAATTTATTTTATTAATCTATTAATTCTTGCTTTCTTGTAGCTTCAGACTTAAATAATTGTTGGCAGATGAAAGCCAGCATTGATGAGATAGTAGCTGCTGGCTTTCATGTGCCACTGATTAGTTAAGTCTGAAGCCTGAAGTCTGTCTATCCCAATCAGGAAACCCCCAGTCAGGAATACTGAGACTTTTTAAATGTAAGATTGTTTGGATTCAAATTTTGTGGATAGGAGGATCTGTGTATGTCTGTGCCAAACTATGAAAAGGGGAAGGGATTAATGTCTTGGAGGAGGTACTGGGTGGCCAGTCCCAAATGCTGTGTTAGGTAACCCTTTAGCACAAATGAACACTGTAATCCCAGAATGGTTCCAAAGGTGTGAAGCCAAAGAGAGCAATCCTGATTCAACAGCATTTTCAGAACAACTCTATTTTAGCAGGAGAACCAGCTAGTGTGATAAAGCCCTAAGACAAAGGAGAGTAAAATTTTAACTCTATTAGCAGTAGGTAAAGTAACTTCTTTTGGAGTCTAGGTTGTCTCTGTTCTTTGTGAAGTCACAGGCCCCTTTCTTAGCAGAGAACACTGAATTTCTCAAGAAGTCTACAGCTACATCTGGAAAAGCTTTTAGATGCCATATGGGTAAAACTGCATAGATCAAACTATGTTTCATGGATAGGCCTGTACTACTACAGATAGCTTTTAAAAGTTTGTTTTAAAACTAACAATAACAAATGATAGAAATATCCTCAGATTATTTTAATAAGGTACTATAACAAATATTATACAATATGAAATGGTTTTACAGTGGAACAGGGTGGGCTCTCGGTATCCTTGATTCCAAGATCTCCCTATGGAACTAAAATTTGTGGATGCTCAAGTCTCATTATGTACAATGGATTAGTAAAATGGAGTCTCTTATATAAAATGGTAAAATCAAAATTTGCTTTTTGGATTTTTTAAAGTATTTAATTAAATTTTTAATATTTTTGAGCCATGATTGGTTGAATCCATGGACACAGATGCCATGGATATGGAGGGCCATCTTATTATAAAACATACAAATGTTTTTCTCATCATTTGTAGTGCCAGAAATGAATGTTTAAATGTTTTACATATATGGAAACCTGACAGATTTATTTATTTACACAAGACTAGATTTATTAATTTACTGAATTCATGAAAACTCCCCAAACTAAGATCAATTTATTATATAATAGATTTAATATAACACCTTTTAGAGTGCCTATCATCAGGTGATGGTTTTTACAGTAATAAATCAGAACATCAATGCAATCAAATGAAATATGTAACCAAATAAAATATAAGATAATACCAGGAAATAAAATAATTGTGAAACAGCCTTAAAGCCATATAAAATCAGACCAGTGTAGAATTTTTGTTATTTTAATTTTTTAAATAATGCTCCTGTAATGGAATCATACATGATTCCTCAGAAGACAGTTCCAAACTGATGATGCCACTACAGAAAAGTATCTGTCCATCTAACCACCCACTAGCTTAACAGCTCTTACTGAAGATTCAAAAAGGGGGGCTTCAGAAGCCAGTAAGAAGGCTCAGATGGGTTTAAGGATTGTGTACAAACTTGTAAGATTTTATTTTTCATGTTTTTCAGATCGTCCACTCCTAAAAAACAAACAACATGTGGAGAAACTCCAGGAACCCTTCTTAGGAATTCTGTACAAATATTCAAAAATGTATCACCCTGATGAACCACAACATTTTGCCCGTCTCATAGGGCGTCTCACTGAACTCAGAACCCTCAATCATAACCACACAGAAGTGCTAGTAAACTGGAGAACAAGGGATCCTAAACTGACCCCTTTACTTTATCAAACGTGGGACTTGCACTAAACAATTTACTAACAACTTAAAATGTTCTACAGCTTTGTTTTTCTAAAACACGCTATTTCCCAGTTCTAGTGCTCTTATTAAAAAACTCATTTATGTTAAATGGCCATGGACTCCTTTAAAAATGCTGTGCTGTGATTAATATTAATTAGTGTTAATATTATGTTCAATTCTAAAAACACACAATCCAATTTTTATGCAGTTAAGTAGGTAAGAATGTGTACAATTTATCTTTACCACATTATCACCATAACTGAAAAGGTAAGTGGAAGACATTTTAAAACGTTATGGGTATGGAACTATGCTATTCTTTACACGTGCTATCAGATATTTTCAAAGCTCTGGTGAGCAGTTCTCTTTCACCAGGAGAATTACCAGTGAATAGCAGATGCACTGGCAGCTGAAAACTCATGCATACACAGGAGCTCACAGGAGAAGGCAGGGACTTGATTGGTTACTAACTCCCCTCCTTACTATGTTTAACTTAATTCTTTACTTTACATTTCCATCATTTTATCATTTGAAATAATCAGAGAACCCAAGGCTAGTGCAGTTATGCAAGGATTATACATATGAAATATGTGCAAGCTTAGATGGAGACCGAAAGCACTGGATCCATAGCTTATCTCAATATTTTGAAGTGGATTGGATTGATTAGTTTTCTGTTTTAGACATATACATGCCTCCAAACCATGTCACTACATGATAAAACACCCCTCCTTGTTTGTTAAAGTCGTGTATTTATAAACAGTTGGAAACTAAAATTTAGTAGCACTACTTTATTTCCATGTAACTGCAGTTAAAGAACAAATGACTGAGAATATGGATTAGATCATTTAAACTGTGTATCAAAAAAGATATTATAAAAATAAATAATGTTGTAACAATGGTTTAGATTATGGAGAGTGAATAGATAGTCTTGATTTCCTGTTAAAATTAACATCTATCCTTTTCTTAGAAGAGTTGTTCAGAAAAGGTAAATCTTGTCATTTCAGCTACAAATCAAATTGTAATAACTTAGTAGTGAGTGGTATTTCCCTTTCTAATTACTTGCCAGTTCTGGCTGAGCAAGAATAAAAATAGCTAGTACTATATTGTTCAAGTAAGACACAAGATTCACTGGGATGCATAACATACTGAACTTATGATTTAATGCAGACTCCCCCTATATGCAGCAAGTGCAATTTACTGGATATCTAGTAATACCTAAACAAATATTGGACACACAATATACAGTTTTACAAATCCACATTTGTGGATTTGACCTTTGCAAATTTGATTACTCATGAGGTGTGCACATGCCTCCTCCCCCATTCTCCTCCTCCCATTCCCTTGCATTTCACTGGGCACGGACAAGGAATGCAAGAACGCCTGGACAAAAGGCAAGGGAATGGGGGAGGCACATGCTCCCCCTCTCATTTCCTTGTGTTTGGCCTTGGCAGAATGCGCAGTGAGGCAAAATGCAAGGGAATGTGGGGAGGCACATCCACTCCTTCCTTCTCCCCTCAGGAGCTCCCCCTCCCATTCCCTTGCCTTTTAGCCCAGCATGGAGAATGTGTGCCAAAGGGAAATGGCAGGGTAATGGTCGGGGGAACCCCAGAAAGGAATGGGAGGGGGAATACAGGGAGGACGTAGTCGTGTTTTTTCCACTTTCACGAGGATTCTGTACCCTGATCCCTTACAAAAGTGGAGGGGTTAGTGTATATTATTTATGATTTGCTACAGTATAAGAAAATTCAAGATTACCATGTTTTTGTGGGTACCTTTTCACAGCGGTAGTGTTGGGCTAGTACTAAGTGTTGGGCTAGTACTAAGGCCCTTTCCGCATGACGTCACTGTCTCGTTTCTGCCACAGGATGGCAGTGGTTGGCAGGTCATGTTTCTGCATGATGTTGTCACTGCCCTGCTGCCATCCTGTTGTGGAGTGTCATGTTTGCGCAGTTTTTGCAAAACGGAAAAAAATCTGTTTTGCTTCTACGATTGCGCGGTGCTCCTGTCACTTCTGGCCATGTGGAAGCTGCAGAAGCGCATTGGCGACACTTCCTTCAGTAGCACAGCAATGGAAAAAGCCCGGCTGCGCTGCAGAAGGAAGATGTGGCACTATTGTGTTCTCTTCTGCATGGACTGAGAGGGTGCAGAGGGGAGCATTGCTGATGTGCTCCCTTCTGGACCCGGGACTCCAGCGAGACAACGCGGAAGAGCGTCGTTGTGTGGAAATGGCCTAAGATTCATGAATCAGCTTTTCTGCAGTTCTGTTAAAAATTTAAACAATGGGCCTTCAGTTGCAATTGCAACTAATGTTTCCAATGGATTTCAAAACAACATGCAACCAATAACATTCACTAGTTTAGTTCTAGTTGCTTGTTCAGCTTTGTATTAATGATTAATAGTAACATTTTGTGATAAATTAACAACCAATTTAAAGGAAAATATAATTTTCTGGGTGAAAATAAAGACCTGATATTATGTTAATGTCCCTAGTTCAAGCTCATTTTAAAAAACACATGTCTTAAATTGTTGATGTTTTTATATTGATACTGTTACCTTTGTATTTAATAATTATTCCTTTACATCTGAACTGTATTGTAGCATAAATGGCTTATATGAATATATAGCTAGTATTTTTAATACACGAAACATACATTGTCTAGCGCTATGTTCTTGGATTGTACATATTTAATAAATGTACTATCAGTTTTGTCTTCTGTGGCAAAGAAGTTGATTTTGTTTGCAATAATCATAACAAAGATCTCTATCCCAGATTTATGATTTGCACTCTTCCAATATGATAGTTCTCTGCTTATATAATCAACCCTCCACATTTGTGGGTTTGACTTTCACAGATTTGAACATTTGTGAGTTTCTTCAATCCCACCCCCCTACACCTCAGGTGTTTCTTTTTCCAGGGGAACTTTTCCTCTCAGCAGCTCCAGTCAGGCTGCACAGCCCTTTAAAAATCTGTCTTTCCACTAGCTGCTGCCCAGCCAAGCTAAGGATGGCTTGCAGCCCAATTTCTCAGCACCACAAACTCTCTTCTGATGCCCCCTCTCCAAGAAAGGAAATGAATGAGAGACAAAACATAGGGCCACCATGATGCCACTCTCCTTTCCCTTTCCAGATCTGTTTTGAACCTGAATCCCTGTTCTCCCCACCATGCCTTGGATCCTTCACACTCACACTTTGATATTTGCAATTTTTTCCACTTTTGTAAGGGTCCTGTGCCCCTAGCTCTAGCAAACGTAGAGGTCCAACTGTGTATAATATCACTTTGAACTAGCTTTACCAATGCCTTCATCCTGTGGTAGGATGAAACTAGACATTGCAAACCAGAGACATCAATTTCTTTAAGCTTTTTGGAAATAGCAGCTACAGATGTCCTTGCAATACAGGGGACGGAAAGTTAGCTGTTCCCTTCCCCCAAATTGCTATTTGCCCAGGAAAAAAAAACTGTATAGTCTTACACAACCTGAAGTGTTGCTAAGCACAGCCTCACTAAAATTTAAAACGCCTCTGTTTGCTCTCCATAGTTCCAACCGCAGCTGACGAAAGTAATCTGTGCTGAATTGCTTTGCATATTAAAACTAGCGCAAATGCTGTGAATTTGGTGCCCCTTCATGGTAGTGACCCTGTTCAATCAAGCTCAGATTTCCTGCACTTTTCTTTTGAAAGAGGGAGGGGCAAATTGTCAGCCCATTAATGGATCTTTGAAATTATGTGTGGTTTTACCCCCCTCCCCTTTTTGGGGATTATGATGACCCTGGCGTGTACATTTAAAAACCTAAACTCAGATTGCTGTTCCAACAATAGCTAAACACTGAGAGAAGAGCTCAAAGTCCCCGCGCTAGCAGGAGACCTTATTCTTTACCTGAATTTGCAACATGGTTCTTAAAAGAACGCAAGTCTTCCCTAAGACTTTGGTCCTCCAGATTTTTGGACTTCAGCTGTCAGAATTCTGACCGCTGAACATTTTGACTCGGGTTTTTCGGAGCATGAATCCAAAGCACCTGGAGGACCAAAGGCTGAGAATGGTTGGGTTCGGTGATTGGGTTGTTATTCTGTGTCCCTATTGAAAGGCGACGACTACACACATCATTGCGAAATGAGTAACTTTTCCAGTGCACAGGCTAAGGAGAATATCTTAATTGCCTGCCCCTCGTGAGGGGAAGGGCAAATCCGCGCGTGGAGAGAAAAACAGACCACTGTTAAATTCTGTTGGGAGCCTGAAGGAGGAAAGGCGTTAAACGGCTGTTTTGCGCACGGCTCTCGGTCTGGCTCTTTCCCGCCTTTTCCCTAAAACCATCGCGCGGCCGAGCCCTTTTGAGTTAACAATAACGAGTACAGACTGCGCGCGTTCACACAGGGGCGCGCTTGCGGTTTACCTCTCCCCCTACTTTCTCAGTATACCTTGGTGTCGTTGGACGCTAGAGGTTCAACTGTACATAGTATCACTTTGATGTGGGATGGTTGCTCGTTCGCCTTAGTTGCTGCGTCGGAGGGCGACGTAGGTAACCTCCCCCGCCCCCATTTCTTGTGGAAAGTGGCGCTGACGGCTCGGGCAGCAAAATACGAACCGTGTAGTAGAGTATGGCTATTGACTACACCGTGAAAGAGCCTTGAGAGCTCTCTTCGGCTGTGTCTGTTGTTGATTTTAACCGGCGAATTAATAGTGGGAAGTAGAAGGGAGTGTCCGAGTGGAAAAACGGTGCATACCTTTTATACTTAAACATGTGCGTTGTTTGTATAATTGGTGGCAGGTTGTAAAAAGACAATTTTATAAGTTGGTTCTTGCCTTCATCAGTAATATTCAAACATCATTTTAGATTAAAGAATTTTCAATTATATTTCCAGATGTAGGGCTTCTCAGTGATAGCAATTAGAAGGAACAGTACAGTACAGTTACTCCCTTTTTTATTTTAATGGATTTTGTGCGATGAGGGAAAAGACTGAAGAGGTAATGATAAACCAATAGAATGTTATGAGCGGAGGACAACATTCTCTGAAGCTGGTGAAAAATGCAGTCAATGAAGTAAAGTAATGGTGTTATAAACTCCTCCTCTGAAACCGGTAGTGTAGTGAAAACTGTTATTGTTTATATACTTCATGCCATGTTTGGACTTGGTCACCTAGAGTCTCTGGGAGCTTTACAGTCTAGTTAACAACATAATGAAGAAAACAATGAGGCTTTGGAGACAAGGGTGGTCAGAACACATAGTTCTTTCAGTTACATCTGCCCACGGCATGATCCTGTTTGTATGTGCCCAGAAATAAAATTTGTTCGATTTTACCTTCAGTCACATTAAATAGGTTGCTGTAGTCAGAGTGTGAAATGGGGAATATACCAAAAACATTACACAAAATGTTTGGTATCTGAAGGACGTTAAAGGGGCATCATGAAAGAATTTCAGCTTTCAAAGTTTCAACTCTGCGTTAGTGCATTTGATGGAAATCACTAAGACAGCATGCCTAGATATTTAAATTTTGCATCTGTCTCCCTTCACTGCTGGCAGTAGGTGACTGTAGTCCAGAGGTGAGAATCATGCAGTACTTCAGATGTTGGGTTGCAGTTTGCATCAGCCCTAGCCAGGCTATTCAAATTTGTTAGTTCTGGAGCATTGCTTAATTATCACCCCTGCTATAAACTCTGGAATTAAATGGTGTTATGTGGCAAAGGCAACTGTATTGCATTTGGAGCTCTCATGCTTATTCTGTTTAGAGGAGCTCTATCTCCTTGCAAGTCTGTTAAAACACCAGAGTATACAGTAGTCCCAACAGGATTGGACCATGAGGTAGATGTCAAAGTCCCTGCAGCCTATTGCTCCCCAGTACATAGAGACAGCATTGACTGTCTCCAGAGAGGGGCATTGGGTAGGTCAGTGTTAATAACACTCCTGCTATTTGCTAGTCTCCTCTGCCAGTGTTCACAAAGTGCTTTGATAGCTGCTAATCTAGCCAGCAAATTCAAATTTTCTGAGTAGCAGTGAGTTGAACCAATCAGACATTGCCAGAGGAGGGAGAACCCGGTGAGAGCGCTAGAGCAGCAAAATGATTTTGACTTTCTCACCACTCTGGTGTCCTCACTGGGTGTATCACCATAAGCCAGAGGCATACTGATTCTACTCATTGCTATTTTGAAGTGCTGTAATTTACAAAGGAACATGGCTTCAGCTTTTAAGCCATCCATGTGAAGTATTTTATTTTGAGAAAACAAGGAGGCAGCAAAGTAGATAGTGAAGAAGAGGGCTGCTGATGCTTTTGCTGCCTACTGTTGCCCTTGTTTAAACAAAAAAAGCATGGTGGGGCTCCTCAGACTGAGAGTATATTGCCATTAAAGGTGTGTTTCAAAATGTTAGCATACCAATTGCAAAACTGTACGTATACTTGAAGCTTCAAGACTGTACTATGTGCCTCAGAGGAAGAAGGCTGCGTGTTCACAAAAGTTCATGCTGTAACAAATCTGTTAGTCTTAAGGATTCCACATGACTGTTATTTTTCCTGCATCTGTTGCCCCTTTGCAAATGACTTCTTTTTGGTATTCTGCTTTGGCAATTCAGTGTTCTCTCTACCTCAGTCCATATCTGGTATATGGTGATTCTGGCACTGTTCTCTGTTATAGAGCTATTTTAAAGATTTTTGAGATAATATGGTTACATTAGTTTGAAGAATCTGAAAGACTTTGCATATATTTAATCAAGAATATATTTAATCAAGCATTTCTACTGTTATTGAACTGATGATTCTTTTTTTTTAGTCCAAGAAGATGGAACAGGAGAAATCGTTCAAATTTAAATTGTTTGTACCACCAAAACTGAATAATATCCAGGTATCTGCTGTCAAACCCCAAACGCACACACGAGATGGGGAATTCTATCAGGTAAAGAAAACACTTTAAAAAATAAGTGTAGCTAGTGTTTAGTTGTTCATTCAATATCCAACATCATATAACTTTCAATCAAATAAAAACCGGACTTACATGCAAATTACAATGTTAAGTTAGATGAATGTTGGATCTGATATCGGAGCTTTGCTTTTTGGTTGTTGTTGTGTTACTGTGCTGTACATCTGCACTCCATGATATGATATAATTGGTGAATACCATTTAATTAGCATGAAATATAAATCATTCAAAGTTATGGCTGAAAAGCTATGATGGCAAAGAGGATCGGCTGAACATGCGTGGAAGTAAGTCAGATAGGACCTCAGGGCATGACTAAGTCATAATCAAGGGATCAGTCGCGAGGCTCCAGTGTTAATGAGCTTGCAATAATCCACTCAACAACTCAACCTTCAAAGACAATAGCACAGGAAACTGTGTTAATAGAACAACTGATTGTCATCAACCTGTTCCCTCTTTCTGCCAGAACTCTCCTTTGTTTCCTCACTTGTCCAGACGTTAAGAAGCTATCATGATTCCTATTTGTCACGTAATGCTAAGGCCATTAGCCAGTTTTGGACCCTATTGTTTACTTTGCCCAAGAGCCACACCTTCCCCGTTAGGGCAGAAACAGGATATTTAAATCTTGGCTCTGAGCCAGACAGGTCATAGTATACTGAACTTAGGCCATCACTCTGTTGCTCCAATTCCTGTTCTTGTGCTACTCTTGGATCCTTCATATGAGCCACATCACTTCGTCTTTTCTCTGCAGGATAGGTAAATATTGCCCACTTCATCTCAGCTTCTCGCTATCTACTTTTTCCTTCCTTCCCTTCAGTTAGCCTTGTGTGGCTGTGAGATTGCTTGGGTCTTGCGTCTGTTTGTGATTTTCCCCAAATAAAAACATTTGTTTAATCTCCAACTGGTGTCCCTGCATTAGTAATGGTATACAAATGTGAAAAGGTCCTGTAAGGCTTCCCTTTTGAGCTATAATTCCCCACTGTTCCATGGAGGCACTCGCACTGCAGAGGTGGACCTCTGAGTCACCCAACTTTTTGGGGTTGCGATGAACGAATGAGTTCCAGAGGGAAAAAGTACGGTTCTGAACCAAACTGAAATGGCCGTGCGCAGTGCATTGTTGGAAGGAGAGGTTTGGATTGTGAAGCGAGGATTCCTTGAACTGTGAAATTGAGAACACATGGAATGCCGATTTGGCTTGAGAAGAAAGTTTGCAAAACAATAAGGACTTGACACCAACAGAATGTACTCTTGAGATGCACAGATCCAGAAGTGTGGCTTCCTCAATTGCCATGTGATGTTGCCTACAATGCATATCTTATTTGATTGTCTTTATGTTTCACCCACCTTCATGAATTCACGATATTCAACGGTGATCAATACCTTTATTAAGAAAACAGTTAAGTTCTTATGTGTAAAGGCAGAAGAAACAAGGAGCCGTGAAAAGCCTGGCACACCCTCAGACGGGCAAGCGGTGACGTATTTCTGACCCTACCCTACCCTGCATGGCCGAGAACCACTGAGGCATTTGATACATTTCCTGACAACATGATATATGACCAATTCTTCTGCAAGCAACCTTTTATTAGTAAGGTACAAGATGATATGAACTATTCTTTTAATTGCTTTATTGCCTTTATACAATGGAAGTCTTGGAACCCTGGCAACCGGCAAAACATGTCCTTTTCTCAAGAAGTGAGAGACATGACTATAAAGAGGGGAAGATTTTCAACTCACTTTCATGACCCTTGGCTGCAGCAGAGGGCATCCATACCTTCGAGGACATCTGGCCAATGTTCGGCGAAGGACCGTCTTGTGAGTATGTAGAATGAATGTGAAATGTGAATGTGTGAGTGAAAGAGAGTTCTTGATATGGAAATGTGATTTTTGTATTTCATGTCTTAATAAATGTTACATGCATAGTGGTTAAACCCAGATCTGGTTTCCTATGTGTCTTCTGTTGGGATCCTATAGTCCGGGGTGGCTGAATTTCTCTCTGGGTCAAACGTACCAACAATCTCGGTCCATGACAGGGTAGCAGTTCTTAGTTCCTTGTGTGTTCACTTGCTTGGAATGTGTGTCACTGTTTCATGTTTCTCAGTTCATTTCAATGGAAGACTATCTATCAGTATGTTGAGAATACCAGCTTTGGTGCTTAACTTTAAAGCCCTAGATGGCTTGAAGCCCCAAAATCTGCAGAAGCATGTTCTTCAGTATTAATATGCGCATGTGTGATGGGCCCTTACTTCTCCCTGAATGATGTGGCAGTTCCCAGTCTGCTAAGTGCCCTATCTTTACCACACAGCTCTGCCTCTCCATCTTATAGCAGCTCCTTGGCTTCATATAACTTTTTCTCTTAGTCATCAGCCCCTCCCACACACCAATAGATTGATCCTGAGATTCAGAATTTCCTCTCAAAGTATGTTCTTCCAAATTTTGCAGCCAGTTTCCAAGCCAGAGAGCCTCCGAAAAGGACAATCCACCACATCAAGCGTATGCATCCCTTTATTACTTAGATTAGATTTGGAGTCGGCAGGAAGTGATACAATATTAATTACACTAAGGTGGCTAAGACAGATCTGGCAAATTTGTTCATGTCACCTTTGTTGTTAGATACCATCAAGTCAATTTCAACGTATGGTGGCCCTGTGAATGAGAGACCTCAAAGTCACGCTATCATCAACAGCCCAGCTCAAGGCTTGCAGACTCATGACTGTGGCTTCCTTGATTGAGTCTATTCATCTGTAATGTGGTGTTTTCCTACTGCCTTCTACCTTATCCAGCATTATTCTCTTTTCTAATGAATCATATCTTCTAATGGATGATATCTCCAAATAATGACAGTCTCAGGTTAGTCATCTTCACTTCTAGTAAGAGTTCAGGCTTGATTTGCTCTAGGACCCATTTATTTGTCTTTTTAGCAGACCACAGTGTCTGTTGGACTCTTCCCCAGCACCACATTTCAAACGAGTTGATTTTCCTGCTACTACCTTTCTTCACTGTCCGGCATTCACAATCATACCTAGAAATTGGAAATATGAAGGCTTGGACAATCTTGACTTTAGCATTCAATGATATATCTTGACACTTCAGGATCTTGTTTAGTTTCTTCATAGCTGCACTTCCTGAGTGTAATCTCCATTCTGATTAAAACTGAGGCCACCATGTGGAAAATCTTGAACTATTTCAATTATTTCATCATCTACTTTAAAGTTATAAAAATGATCTGTGATCATTATTTTTCTTTTCTCAATGTTCAGTTGTAAACCTGTCTGTTCACTTTCTTCCTTCATTTGGGTTGGAAAAATCAGGTACAAAGCATCTAGACATCTTGGTAGATTACCAAGATCTACCAAGGTAGATGAGGCAACAGAGTGATGTGGCAGCAAAATAGCAGTGCCGTTCTAGGGTGTGTCAACAGAAATAAAGTGTCTAGATTAAGAGAAGCAAGACTCCCACTGTCATTTACTTTTCAATCAAGCCTCAGCTGGAATACTTTGCTCAGATCTGAACACTTCATTTTAAGAAGGATATTGACCAGCTGGAATGTGTCTAAAGGAAGGCCACCAAGATGGGAAAATGTCTGGAAGCCATAGCATAGGAAGAACAGATGAGGATATGTTTCCAGAGGAGGGAAAACCCCCCGTGAGAAATGATATAATTGCAGTCTTCAAATATCTGAAAAGCTGTGATGTGGAAGATGGAACAGACTTGTTTGCTGCTGCTCAAGAGAGTACACCACAAGTTAGTGCATTCAAATTATAGGAATTATATTATAAATTCCAATTAAACATTAGTGTTAGACTTGAAATTTGGGGCTCTGTAATTTGCTATAGAATTAATATGTGTTAACAATTGTGAGACTAATTGGCATTTTAGACACTTGAGCTCTTCAGTCTTACTTTAGAATTGTTTAATGTATGTCAGTAATCAATATGTACAAGCTAAGGACACTGCTTTTGTAAAAGATGTTTTTGGGAATGATCCAGGATGTTGTCTGGAACACACAGACTTAGGAATGTTAAGGATCAGATAAAATGTAACATGTGTGCTAGCTGTGAGTCTGCTGACACTGATGCATGAATCTTTTCTTTCTGCAAGCATACTTTAATATAAACATAAAAATGGTATAAGAAGGGAAGCCTGAAAGAATAAAGAATCCTTCCTGAGAGGGGATCCTTTGGCCAAAGAAACTTGTGTGCGTGTCTGTCTTTCCTTCTTTCTCTTTTCTACCTTCCTAGCTGTGTTTGGGAGTTCAAGCCACCTTGTGTTCACCTGGGGATATAGTGAGGTGTGGATTGTTTATCCACCCTAACATTAGGACAATATTCTTGACAATTGGTGGTGGTTGGCAGTTGACATCTTCAGAAAGTGGTGAATGCTTCTGAGAAAATTTTGATCAGAGCTTGAATGCATACCTCTCAAGAGTGTTTTAGTGGTGGATTCTGTGTTGGCAGGAAAATGGACTAAATAGCCTTTGCCATTTCTTTCAACTTATGAAACTGTAATTTTTGTCAGTGGCCTAAATCCAGTGGACAGTAGTGGCTGTGACATTAGTGGGTCAATGAATGTGCTCTGTGATTTATTCCAAACTTGCAAGGATACATGCAAGGTGCTCTACTAATTTTTGGATAGGATTCAGCACTTTAGATAGTTCCTCTTAACATTTAGATTAAAAACTGGGATTGATTCACTGTTACACTGGTGACAAGAGGTACCATACTCTATCATCTAAAACTTGGTAGTGACTTGCATTGGTCTTGGCACTGTCAGGCATCCTGAGCTATTTTGGATTTCAAGTAAACCAACAGGGATGAACTGGTCAGTGGGATGAAAATAGCAAGAAAGAGGCCAAATGTAGTCAGACACTCACCCTGGACTTCAAGGAAGCTAATTTCAGTAAGTTTAGGGTAATATTGGGTGAGATCCTATGGTCAGAAATGCTCAAAGGTAAGGAAGTTCATAATGTATGGAAGTTTCTTAAAGGTGAGATATTGATGCAATTGCAAACAATTCTATAGAGGAAGAAAAGTGATAAGTGTCTAAAGAAACTGGGGTGTATGCACAAGGATGAACTGAGATTTAAAAGAGTATGTACTGTATAAGAAATAGAAGAAGGGAGAAGCCACTAAAGAGAAATAGAAATGAATAGCTAATACTTGTAAGGGAAAAGTCAGAAACCTTAGCACTCATAATGTCATCAGGCTCATTGTATTTGTGCCTTGAAGTCACCTGTCATCTTGATTCCATGAATTTCATAGGGTTTTTTTAGGCAAGGAATATTCAGAGATGGAATAGATTGCCTCAGATGGTGATGGACTCTGCATCTTTTGAGGTCCTTAAACAGAAGTTGGATGGTAATCTTTCAAGAGTGCTTTAGTTGTGTATTCCTGCACGGCAAGGGTTAGCCTAGATGGCGCTCTGATGCTTTCCAACTCTAAAATTCTATGATTCTATGCTCATTAGTCTGAGACTGAAAACAGTTTTTCTTGTAATAGTGACCTCAGACAGAAAGGTATTTGAGATCAGAGTCCTTTCACCTAGGCAGAACTCATCTCCACTAGAATTATTAATTTAGCATTTAATTGGTCACAAAAACTGCACCTTCCACCCTTTGGCTCTACTTCCTTGGAAGATTCTTGTTCTCACCAAGCCAGTACTCTCAGGCTTTAGTAACCCTACTTTACTGATATGGTCTGAGGGAGTACTGTTTTACAGCGGTTCTGATTATGCCTAGTTCTCTCTCTTTCATTAAGGGCAGTGATGTTTGGATGCAGTGATGGATTGCATATGGGTGAAAGAAGTTTCAGTCCAGACAAGACAGAGATTCTGTTAGTCAATAGAAATGCCATTCAGGGGTTGAGGTTATGAACCCTTGAATGGGGTTGTACAGCCCTGTGAAGGACTATGTTTGCAGCTTAAGAGTTTGCTCTTAGATCCAGTACTACTTACTCCTGGACGGCCAAGTAGCTGATGTGGTTAGACGTGCTTGAGTGGTGTACCTTCTGCACTCTTCTTGGGGTAGGCAAATTTGGGCACAGTGACCTCTGCCTTAAATTACCTTTCAGTCAGATTACTGTAGTATATTTTACATGGGCCTACTAATGAAGAATGTTTGGAAGCTCCAGCTACTGCAAAATGCAGCAACCCTACTGTTGTTTGGTGTGTACTTTATATCATTGGTCTTCAATCTACTGTTCTTTTTCTAAATTTGTTTTTGAGTAGCAACAATAACAATGACAATAACAATGCACATTGTTTTTGGGGCCCTGTGGGCAGAAAAGCAGTGTGTGAATAATTGAAATAAATACTAAGTCCTAATAATTTCAGCATAATACATTTTCAGGTAATATGTTGGGAATTTATGTATGAATGTATCCCATATTGCTATGTATTTATATTTTTACACTGCTGTTTGATTCCTTCCCCAGAATTTTAACAGGAGAACTGAAGATGTTTATAGCTTGCCTTTTGGGATGAATAGTACTTCAAAACATATGGATGTCACAGGTAGGAACAAAATGTGGAAATACAATAAATGTCTAAAAGTCACTGCTCAGAGCTTCTACAGTATTTAAAACTGAATTGCTAGTTTTAAAATGGCCTCTGTACATTTGATAAATAAGAATCCTATGTATCTATTTTATATTTATTTGTTACCTATAATACTTGAATGAATGTGTACATAGCAATAAAATTAGTTATAAGCATCCTAATACTGTTGTATTTTGTGGTATAATGCCTATTTTCTTATTAGTTGTATATTAGTTTTATACATTTATATTGAAATAAGCAACCTGTAATTCTTTTTCCAGAACCCATTTCACAGAAAATGAAACTTGCGCCTGAGATTGATCAGGAGGTCAGTTGAGTGTATATCCTATAAAACATATCCCAGTAATTTATTATTAACGTTATAAGAATGTACTTAAGTTACATTAGTTTAACTTCTGATTTTTCATTCTGAGAATTTTTCTCAGCATTAGGAAAAATTTTCCCAGTCCTGCAGTCAGGTTCTGGAAGCAAATGCACAGGCAATATTGGAACTTGGTGTACATGAAAAGAAAAACAGGGATCTATTTCTTATACATTTGGTCTAGTATGTGATGTTGATCTCTGTGTGTGGATGTATCAGATAGACATTGTAAACTATGTTGTTCTCTGTAACTGGCAGCATTCAATATTGAAATTATTGCACTTTGTCATAATTGCATACAGATTCATTCTGCTCATGTCTGTTTTTAGAACTAGACCAACCATAGTGGTATGGTATACTCTAAGCAAGATCTATCCTCCAGAGCTGTTCTGTTTGGTTTTGGTTATTTGTGACCTTATTAAAAATGCTGATAGTGTTTGCAGACTAAAAGTGCTGTGAGGGTGCTTTCAGACCAGATCCAAAAGTAGAGCAGATATCAAACAGATTCCTTCTAACAGGGCAGGTAAAGCAGGAGAAGGTGATCAGGGATGTTCTAGAGTCAGATAGCAGTCTAGAGTTGAAAGCATAAGAAGCTGCCTTATCCCGAGTTAGACCATTGGTCCATCTAGCTCATTGTTGTCAGTTCTGACTGACAGCACTTCCCAAAAGCAAATTCTCCTTAGTGTTCAAAGCCAGATAAGATGGGGTGTCTTTTGGACAGTAAGGCGGCATACGGTCAAGTTCAAAAAGCATAAAAAGAGTCGAGGAACCACTGTTACAATCTGGAGTTCAGTGGTCCAAATAGGCCAAGAAGAGGCTGTATTATCCAAGCGTCAGCCATAGGTCAGGTGCAGGGACTCCAGCATTGTTTCCCTGGGAGAACAGCCCTTGACTTGAAGAAAACTCTTACTTTGGAGGAGTCCTTCTTTGTAGTTGTGTGTTTCTCCTGGTGGATTCATGCCTAACCAATACCTTCAAATATTTCTAGTCCTGGTAGCAGCTAGTAGGCCCAGCTTCCTCACCAGATTCTAATATTAAGCTGCCTCTGTTTGGGGGCACAGAGCATTCTTGAGGATCCTAAGTCTGCAAGAGCAATGCTTAGCATGGGTGTGGGCTCAAACTCATTCTCTCAGTAGTTCTCTGCCAATACTTGAGAATTAACAGGGAGAAGATAATCAGCTAAGGAAAATCATGATTACTCTTACTCCATTAGGGATAGCTTGAGCATGTCATTATTGTCATTCTTAAAGTAACTTTTCTTCTGCCATATGTGAAAGTTTTCTTTCAATTAATATATTTTATAACCTCGTTAGACTTGCTATTGACATTTCAATACGTATTCTTTGTACAAAGGTTGTACTGAAAGTAATATCTGTCATGTCATAACTTTTTTATTAACAACATGAGACATACGTAGTTCCGTATATGTGTAAATTAATTCTTTGTCTACAACATTGCACTATTCAAAATAGTCTCTGCCAGTGGCAATGCATTTGTACCTCTTTTGAACACACTCATCAAATCTACTTTGGAAAAATTCTTTCTGGCACCCCCTGGTCCAGGGTCTGATAGTGTCATCCATTTTGTCTATACCATCAAAGTGCTGCCCTGGAAGACTTTCCTTCATCTGACTGAACAAGTAAAAGTGTGAGGGCACCAGATCGGGGTTATAAGAACCCGGGATGTTGTGAAAGAATTGTGGAGACATACATTATTGTAGTGTAACTGGACTACATTGAGCTATTTCTGTGGTCTTTTTTTATGAATGGCTTCTCGAGGTTTTGGAGTGATTCAGTGCAGCAATTGTTGTTCATTGTTGTCTCATGCTTGAGAAAATCAAGGAGAATCACCCCCTTGTCATCCAGAAGACATTCACCATAACATTCTGTGCTAAGCACTGGCTTTTGAATTTCTTTGGTCTAGGGGAGATGGAATGCTGCCACTCTATGGACTGATTCTCTGTCTCTGGGTCATACAGGTATGCCCAGGTCTCATCAGCACTACAAACATTCCCCAAAAAAGTATCCTTGTGGTCTTCAAATGCTGTCAGTGGTTCCAAACATACATGTAGTCTCCTCTCTTTCAAATGAGCTGTTAATTGATGAGGAACCCACTTGGCACAAACTTTCCTGTGGAAAACGTTGCGGATAATCTGCTCAACAGCACTGTGACCACAGCTAAGTTCCTCAACAATCTCTCTGTTATATGCCTGTCTACACAAATCATGTTGTCCATCTTGTTTTGGTTTTCATCAGTGACTGTTGTCAGTGACTGCTCTTCATTTCTGCTTCATACCTATGGTTACACAACACCTAGAAATACAGAAATTATGTCAGTCATGCAGTTAGAATTACTCTGTCTGACTGTGTAATTTGTTTTACACAGATATTTGCAACATTTACATTAAACAGTTTCAGAGAAAATGGTGCAGAGAGATTACTTTCAGTACAACCTGCCTGTTCCATGCTGTCCTTCTTATACACTGGGGAGCAGGGGTTGTGTGATCCATGTGCTACATGTGACCCTCTGGGGGTCTTTTTTTTGCATTCCCCCCCCCAATGCCCCCTAAAGCCTTCTAGGGATTGTGGAGGGCATTTCCACAATATTTGGAGACGATGGGGCTTCAAAAGGACAAACAAAAATTTTACAAAGTGCTTCTAACATTTTTCATAAATTATGTTCTTCTTTGTGGTCTCTGTGCCTCACACACTGGGAATTTTCATGCATGCGCGGTAGCGTTTGGAAGATTCTAGAGCTAAGCAGCTTGGCGGGAACCCCTCCCTCATGCCTGTACTGAGCATGCTCAGCCCGCCAAGCCAACTGTCTCTCCTCAGTTCTTTTTCATCCGTCTTAGCGAATGGAAGGTTCTTAGCTTTGCAGCTGCCTTTTTGGCTTTTGGTTTGTGCTTTTGGTATTTGGTTTTTTTCTTCGAACCCCTCTTTCGACCTTCATCTTCGCTTCTTCTCTGATATTCGATCTTCGCTGCTTTCTTCCCTGAGTTTCCCCTTCTTGGACTTCTATTTTCCTCTTCTACACTTTCTATGTCTGCCCTTTTCAACTCTTGCATCCTTGTGGTCCCAAGGTCGCTCTGTCGGGGCACGAGGAGTGTCTCTTTTTTGCTGGGGGAGACCTGCAACTTGAAGACCTGTGCTGTGTGTTGGTACTATACAGGCCCAGATTCTCCGAAACAGATCTTCCTGCTTAAAATCTCACTGCTGGGAGGAGTCTTTGCAGACAAAAGAGCGTGCGACTGAAGAACCAACAATGTCTTTTTGGCACGCACTGTGGCCACGCCCTCCTCGGTACCGGCGCCTGCTGTACCGACGCTGACGACAGTACCAGGCTCGGTACCGTCTTCGTGGCCCCTGATATCGGCGTTGCTGCATACTCCTAGAATCTTGAGTGCAGCATCCTCCAGAGAGGCTCTTGCGGGCTCACAGGTAGCCAAGTCCTCCAGACCGTTCACTGCCACCCAGCGCAAGCGGCCCCCTTCTCACGGCACCCAAAAGGAGATGGAGAAGAAGGAAAAGAAGAAAGAGAAGCGGGATTTACCTTCTACCAGAATTGGTCCTCCAACACCTCCTCCAACCCAACAACTTTAAGGTGTGGCTGAGGAAATAGACCCTCCAGAGATCCTCGAGGTATCCCATGAGGACCAGGTCACTGGCTTGGCTGCGCCTTTGGGCCCACCTATCCTTGCTGCCACGGTGTCTCCGCCCACTCACCTTGAGGGGTTGGACTGCCCGAAGGATGAGGACCAGACCGCTGGCTTGGCAGCTCCTTCGGGCCTACCTATCCTTGCTGCTGTGGTGTCTCCGCCCGGTCACCCTGAGGGGATGGACCGCCTAGAGGATGAGGACCAGACCACTGGCTTTGGCTGCACCTTCGGGCCCACCTATCCTTGCTGCCGCGGTGTCTCCACCCGGTCATCCTGAGGGGATGGACTGCCCGGAGGACAGGTATCGGTCCCTGCAGCAGTGGGAGACCTATTCGGAGCAGGTCTTGTCTCGGCCCCCGATGGACTCGCCCTTCTCGTCGGCTTCATATATTGCCACATACGGCTGGGAACATCTTTGGTGGGAGCAACCGGCGTCGTATCATTCCTATTCACCAGCGTATAGGGATCGATACCACCCCGACGTGAGGCACTGGTCACCTTATTGCCTGTCGCGGTCTCCATCCCATGGCTGCTGCCATCTGAGGCACCGACGTATCTCCACCTCGGCATGCACCACCGGTACCGTCCATGGTACCGCTGACGGTAACTGCCCTGACCACGCCTGTGATTTTACCAACTCAGCAACTGTTCCCGGGCAAATCTCCCTTCAGAATGTCATCTTACAACTCGAAATCTGAGCCTGGAGAGTCGACACCATACTCTCATGAATCTCCACCCTTGGCCTTCGGGGACATGTCAGATGCGGCTCCATCTGTCCACGACTCGGTGTTTGCATATGTTGATGCCCGCCCACCATCTACAGCACCCCTGCCATTTTTGCCAGCATTGCAGGAGGTCATGAAACACCCGTGGGCCCAGCCGGTGTCATCACAGCCCATCCTGCATCGTCTGGAGCACCTTTACCGGATGCAGCGGAAGGATGTCGACTACCTTTTTAATCATTCGGTGCCGAACTCTATAGTCGTGGAGTCTTCTCTGACCAAGGGTGGTAGGAGGCCACACACACACCACCGCTGGATCGTGAGGGCCGCTGTTTGGACACCTTTGACACGCAGTTCTACTCCACCTTGTCACTCATTGCCAGGGGTCCAATGCACAGGCCTGCCTCGCCACCTACTAAAGGAACCTCCTCGACAGATTCTATCCTGTCTTGGTGCACCTCCCCGAGGATCAACGACCGAGTGCCACACAATTCTTTAATGAATCAGTGGCACTCACTAACCAACAGATCATCTCGGCTAGAGATTCCACGGAGGTGGCGGCTCATGTGATGGTAGGCTCTGGCGCCCTCTGGCACCTTGTGTGGCTGAGATCTGCGAACCTACAGGAGGACAGCCACAGACGCATTGAAGACCTCCCATTTGACGGCCAGGATTTATTCCATACCACAACAGACGAGGTGATGGACCATTAGTTAAGGCCCGCCTCACTGCGAAGAAAATGAGGATTAACCAGCGACCCAACCTCACCGTAGCTTTGGCTCCCGCTCGTCTTGGCGCCGGTCTTCGTCATTTGCGTACCGACCTCGCTTGCCGTGTTCGGCTCCATCTTGGGCGTCGACCTCGTTCTCCACAAGAAGACCTCTTCGAGGCCGCCGATCCTGCTTGAAGAAGTCTTCATTCAGGATGAAGTCCCGTTTTTGACCGCCTTTGTGGGTTGCCTCTGCAGCCACTCTTCAGCCTGCCTACTGCTCTCGTAGATCAACCGAGCTTGGCCCGACAACATCACCACGGACTCTTGGGTTCTCTCCATCGTCCATCTTGGTTATGCCATAGAACTTCAAGATATACCATTATGCAGCTTCTACTACTTCACCCCGGCCAGCTTGGCTCTGTTGGAAGAGATCCGTCCCTTCTGCACGAGGGGGCCATCAGAGAACTTCCATCCTCGGCCAGTACCACCGGCTTCTTCTCTCAGTACTTCATGGTACGAAAGTTGGACGGTACCCTGCGACCAATTCTGGACTTCAGAGGGGTGAACTCATACATCTACCCCAAGAGGTTCAAGATGGTCATGCTGTCTTCAATCCTGCTTTTCCTTCGACGATGGGATTGGTTCGCCTCTATCGATCTACGAGACACCTGTTTTCACATCGCCATTCGTCCACAGCACAGATGATACCAGGGTCTTCACCAAATGCATAGCCCCTGTGGTATCGTACCTCCGGACAAAAGGTGTGATGTTCTACCCCTACTTGGAATCCCGTCTTGGCCTCTGGGTCAACCAGAAGAAGTCGCCCCTCAAGCCGGCGAGAGTCCTCGATTTCGTTGCAGTAACCTTGGACTTGGTATTTGCCATTTCCGTCGGGCTGCATCTGCCGCTCTCGATGCCTTGGTGATATCGGCGAGAAGGGTCCAACAGCTTCTTGGCTACATGGCGTTGGCCACGTCGGTTACCTGCCTCTCCTGGCTCCATGCACGTCCGCTGCAGCACTGGTTTGTCAGGACCTTCGACCTGCTCCTGGACGACCAGAAGCACCTCCTGTGGATCCCTTGACTGGTGAGCCGCTCCCTTCTTTGGTGGCTGTCTTACTGCCACCTGAAGTCGGGGGTGTCGTTCCGGGGACCGTCTCCTCGGCTCACTGTAACGACAGATGCCTCCTTCTTCGAATGGGGGTGGCACACTGCGGCGATCTCAGGATACAAGGACACTGGATCGGCCTGGAGACTGGACTGAATATCAATGCCCTCGAGCTCCTCACCATCTGGAAGGTTTGGAGGGCCTTCCGCAACCTCGTTGCTGGCCGCATGGTGCAGATCCTGTCCGACAACACGACAGCGGTCTGCTACGTGAACAGGCAAGGAGGGACGCATTCAACCACCCTACTCACCATAGCTGTTCAGCTCTGGGACTAGTGCGTGCCGCTCCAAGTCCATCCGGTCTTGGTACATCTGGTGAGTCAGAACACCACAGCAGACAACCTCAACAGGAGCACCTCGTGCTACCATGAGTGGTCCCTCTCGGACACGGTGTTCCAGTTGATACGGGACCGTTGGGGAGTGCCAACTCTCGATCTCTTCCCCAGCGACAAGAACAGGAAGTGTCACTGGTACTGCTTGAGAGCCCACCGGGATCGTGGCTCTCTCGGCGACGCCTTCCGGTTCAAGTGGACTGATGGGTTCCTCGATGCATTCCCGCCGTTTCCTCCCTTGGGTCGGGTGGTCGCCAAGATCCTCGCGGACCTGGCCAATGTCATCCTTGTCTGGCCGAGGCAGCATTCGAAATTGTTCAAGATTGCTCGTGGTCGACTCAAGTTGCCGACAGCATCAGATCTCCTGTTGCGCTCCGATGGTCTCGTCCACGCATGGAGGATAACACCCTACAGGACCCGACTATCCAGGATGTCCTCACTGCCGCCAGGAAGGAGTCGGCACACTGCACCTACCGTTACAAGTGGCAGGAATTCATCTCCTCGCGGAGGCGCGTCATGAGCCCATATCACCTGTCCACCTTCCTACCGTGCTTCATTTCTCCTCCACCTTCGACAACAAGGGCACGCCTTCATCTCCGGAAGTTTACCTCGCCGCTATCGTGGCTTACCATCCACGAGGGTCCTCCGCGTGCAACATCATTATCCACTGGTGTCGCCCCTGCTACCGCCTTGGTCACTGTCCTTGGTGTTATCTCAGTTGACGCGACTGCCCTTCAAGCCTATGTCGACTGCTGACGACAGGCTTCTGACCATCAAGACTGCCTTATTGGTGCTGTCACCTCAGCCAGGTGGGCGAGTGACCTGACAGCACTTTGGTCGGATGAGCCCTTCCTTATCTTCCACAGGGACAAGGTGGTCCTTTGCCTGGACGTTTCTTTCTGCCCAAGGTGGTGTCCCACTTCCACCTCAGCCAGGACATTATCTTACCTGCCTTTCATCAGGACCCGACAACACCTTTGGAGAGATCCCTTCACTCCCTTGATGCTCATCAGGCCTCGGTTTTTTATACTCACCTGACTGTGACTTTCCGCCAGATGCCCCACCTCTTCAGGTGCTACGGTGGGCGTCAAAAGGGCCACAAGGTGTCCACCCAGTGGTTCTCCAAGTGGGTGGCCCAGACCGTTCTGCTGGCGTATGAACTGGCCGAGCAACCTCTGCCAGATTTGTTGCAAGCTCACTTCACCAGAGCTTTGGCTTCCTCAGCAGCCCTCCTTCGAGGAGTGGACCTCTAGGAACTCTGCCATGTGGCGACCTGGTTTCAGCCCTCACCACTATAGACTGGACTGCCGGTCCCGGAGGGTTGCCCGTTTTTTGCATGTACAGTGCTGTCTTCCGTTCTTTGGGACCTGACCCACCATCCAACTCGTAAGCTACAAAATCTCCCAGTGAGTGAGGCACAGAGACCACAAAGAAGAAGAACAGGTTGCTTACCTGTAACTGTGGTTCTTCGAATGGTCATCTGTGCCCTCACAAACACCTGCCCTGGCGTCCCCTCTTTCCAGGTCCCTAGTTGGCGGACTCCAGAACTGAGGAGAGACAGTTGGCTTGGCGGGCTGAGCATGCTCAGTACAGGCATGGAGGAGGGGTTCCTGCCCAGCTGCTTAGCTCTAGAATCTTCCAAACACTACCACGCACGCGCGAAAATTCCCAGTGTGTGAGGGCACAAATGACCACTCGGAGAACCACAGTTACAGGTAAGCAACCTGTTCTTTTGTCCCCAAATGCCCTGTAGAGATGGTAGGGGGCATTTTCACCTCATTTGGGCTCCTCCTTGGGCCTATTTAGGCCCAAGAAAGGCTTTTTTTGAAACAGGAAGTGAACAAGAATTCACTTCAACTTATTTCCTGTTAAAAAGGTCTTATCCAGGAAGGCTCTAAAACATGGTAAAAATGCCCCCTTGTTTCCAATAGTGCATTTGGGTCAAAAAAGTGGAAGGTGTTTTTTTTCCAGGAGTTGATGTTGCAGGAGCGTGCAGCTGTCCAAGGTCTCTTAGGTGCTGATGTAGCCCCCTACCCCCACAGTTACTCATCCCTGAGATACATAATGTAGAGGTAGGGAACTGCACCAGGGCAGGGACATTTTACCTCTAAGCACCAAACCAAACGTCCGTATCAGCGAGTTTCAGAACTCCCGAAGTGATGTGATGCCATTTTAGTCAATTTTAAACCCCTTTTTTGTTGTGTTTTTGGAAGGTTTAGAGGACTTTGCATGGTTAGTGGAAGAAAAATGGTTCAGTCTGAGGCAATTCTGGCTTGTTTGGAGGCAAAAAATTGCCTGGGGATTGGCCCCTAATTTTTTTTTTTTTTGTGGCTGGGACTGCAGGGCTTTTCTGGAGGGTCCCAGGAGCTGCACTTGGGGGTCCCAGGGGCCACTCCTGACATGGTGAATGGCTAAGTGGGTGCTGAAATTAGAGGACAATTTTGAATAACAGGATTTTTTTTTTTTTGGTGAGATAAGTTATCTAATATTTTAAATATACAGCATTTGAGATACATTTCTAAAACTGTTTTGTTAGAACATAGAGACAGTGAGTGACCTTTATTCAAGGCTTTACAAAGAGGCTGAAAAGATTAAGAGATGGAAAATCATGGTAGAATATGAACTCAAGGAAAAGGAAAAAAAATTACAAGAAAATAAAAGGATTATTGAAGCCCTACGCAAAGCGATCCAAGAGTTACAGGTAAGTATTGAAATTTTTAAAATAGAAGAATAAAGAATTAAATTTTAGGCATCATCCTTTCTAACTTGACAGTGGCATCTGCAAGTAAGGTGATCAGAAAAGCCTACTGATTTTTTTCTTCAAGGTGAGTATAAGTCATGACTGATAATAGGATGCGCTCTTTCCTTATTCCCATCTAGCTGTTGCACTCATTTGGAGACAGGTGATTCAAATTTAGGTTATTTAGAACAATTTGCACCTGAGTGAAAGGAGGGACTGGGTGAGAGTGTGAAAGATAGATGTAAACTTCTCATTCCCAATAACATCCTAATTGCTACACTGCACCCATTTGTGAATATGATCTTGTGGGTAAAAATAGTATAACAAGTTTATGGCTGCAGTACATCGAATCACATCCTCAAACTGGATTTCTCTGGAATATAAATTTCATTTATTTAATTCGTTTACATCCTTCCTTTCCTCAAGGTTGTACTTAGTATTGACATCTCAAAGCTATTCTGAGATTTTTGTTATGTTTAAGAGCATATAGCCCCAAATAATTACCAGTTCAATGTAGCCAAATAATTATATTTTTTTATCATGTGGAATATGAAATATTTTCATAAACATAGGGAAAATGGGAATAGCATCTAAAATACTCCTTAATTTTTAAGCAAATATAACATAGTTTCATTCTAGTTAATTTTGCAAACCTGTTTGTAGTTTGATTGTAGTGTATTATTTTACACTGAATCCACAGAAGAGTGAACTAACAGTTCTAGGAGACAGAAAATAAGTGGCAAAACAGAAAGGAGGAAATACCATCTCAGACAGCTGAGAAGCATATCGAGGGCTGAGAAGAGGGCAAATGTCTAGAAGACTGCTCCCCAGCATGTCTCAGACACTGAAAAGAATGCAGAATTAAGAACAATATTTTTGAGCTCTAGTGAGAGTGAATCAGATGACATAAAACTAGTTGAAGGAGAGAAACAACAGTCAGAATGAAAGAGAGAAAGTGAATGAAATGTAAAGAAGACAGGGTGAAATTGGAAAAGAGGAGGAAAGAAGATAATTTTGAAAGTACTTGCCCTCAGAAACTGGAGAGAGAAGCCATGATGGTGACTAAAACTCCAGTGGCATCTTCAGGGCACCATCTTGAAACAGCTCCAAAACTACAGTGATGTCTTCTGGGTGACATTTTGAAGTGCTCGGTTTGAAGGCAGGGGTGGTGCTACACAGTTGCTAAGCAACACCCCAGGCCAATGGCTAGCAGGCAGGATGCTCAACTAGCAGTGGCTAAGGGCAGTGGAGAAGCTGAGAGCAAGAAATTTCTGGCCACGTTCTACCAGATCAGTGTCAAATAGTGTAGCATACGCAGTGATAACATCATTGGAAGATTTAGGTTACTAGCATGTATAGCTGGCGTTGCCTGGGATTTTATTTTATCATAGGTAATACTTGTTAGAAAGATTTGAGATCCTTTGTCTCTAATTCTGCAAACTGTCTTGTCTAGTACCTGTAACTTTTCACCATATTTCCCAATGCAATCTGTATTCAGAGTTATTAACATACAGAGGTTGAGTTCTTGAAAGCATACACTGCCCTTTTCCTTCTTGCTGCTAGACCTCATCTCCATAGCAACCGGCCAGGCCCAAGAGCTCTGGCTGAGAATTTTGAAGGCCCCTGCAAATGCCAGGATTCCATAGAATCTTCTTAGGCAGCCAGTCATATGAGTTCTTCACCTGACACAGACAAACAAACTTTGATTTTTATATATTAGATGTGGCTGGATAGAAAGAGCAAACAACTCTTTAGGCATTGTAAAATTGATAAATATAGATCTGCACTATAAAATTGCACTATATCTGCATTATACAATTGATATATATAGATCTGCACAGGCAGCATTTGACCATGTGGTGCTATAGACAGTGGTATGAGTCTTAAGTAGTTGGGAGGCCCACCCAGAACGCAGGGCTTGGGGAGATTCCATTAGTATGTGGATTGATCCTCTTGCATGTTGAGAATGAGAAGTTGGTACTTAAGTGAATGTTCATTCTGGGATGACAGGACAAGTGATCTACACACAGACAGACACACACACACACACCAAAAGGGAAAGAATAAACAACAGATAACGAAATAAATGTAGATATCAAGAGATAGGAAAGATCAGCTAGACTAGGGAATATAACTGGCTGGATAGGGAAGGAGTCCAGTGGAAAAATTGAAAAGAACTTTGGGGTTCTTGCGTTGGCTGGTGCGAGGGGGATGGAGCCCATTAGTACATGGATTGCTCCTCCTTTCATCAGAATGAATGTTCATATAAGCACCAACTTCTCAATTTCATCATCCAACTCTAAAGTATAATAAATACATATATGATGAAAATGTGACATTTTTGTATATTTCAGAGTAACTGTTAATTCAGAAAATAATTTTTTGTATGTTTATATTTCGTAAATTTAGTTTGAAAATGAAAAGCTAAGCCTAAAACTAGAAGAAGAAATACATGAAAATAAAGATCTTCTAAAAGAGTAAGTTAACTGTAGCAGAACGATGTATATAAGGTGTAATTTTATAGGCAAGTGATTGCTCAAATGATTTACAGTCCTGAAATGTGGTGAGATGTGGAGGTTTGATATTAGTATATCAAAGTTTGAAAACCTCACAGAGTAAATTGCTCTGGAAACTTTAGTTCTTCTTTGTGGTCTCTGTACCTCATATATTAGGAGCTTTTGCACCTGTGCGGTAGCGTTCGGAAGATTCTAGAGCTCGTTAGCTTGGCGGGAACCCCTCCCCCACGCCGGTACTGCGCATGTTCCTCCCGCCGAGCAACGACCTCTCCTCAGTTCTTTCTTATCCACCTCAGCGTACAGAAGGTTCTCTCGTTGGCTTGTGCTTCGTTTGTGCTTTTCTCGGATTTTTTGACTTCGGATTGGATTTTGACTACCCCTCTCGGATTTCGGATTTGTCTCCGTGTTGTTTCGATCGGTTTTGACCAATTTCTGGACTGTTTACGATTTTCGGATCTTGGACTGTGTTTCGGCGCCCTCGGACCTTTCTCACCTCGCCCTGCACTTGTTTATGTTGGCGTTGTTAAAAAACTGCACCTCCTGTGGAAGAAAGGTTGCTCTTTCCGACCGGCATTTGAAGTGCCTATTCTGTCTAGGTGAAGGGCATATTGTCCAAGCCTGCACTATCTGCAAGGAGTTCACTCACCAGACTTTTTGCAACAGGGCTGCGAGGTTAAAATCCCGCTGTTGGGAGCAATCTCTGCGGGCGCAGACACCGGAGACGATGGCCGAGAAACGCCTGACCACCTCTTCTTCTTCGGCAGCGGCGGCGGCTGCCATGCCCTCGATGTCATCCGGATCGGTACCGGGTTTGGTACCGATTATGAAGTTGTCGAGAATACCTAAGATCTCGGCAACTCGGGCACGTGAGGACCCTGCGGGCTCGCAGGCCTCCTCCTCCTCCTCCAGGCCGCTCACCCCAGCCCAGAAGAAACGCCCCCCCACCGAAGGAGTGGGGAAGGAGAGGAAGAAGGAGAAGTGACGCTCTCCACCTACCGTGGTGCGACCTCTGACTCCACCACCCACCCAGCCCGCCGAGGAACCTGAACCGATGGAGCTCCCTGAGGAAGAGGAGCCTCCGCAGGAACAGGAAATCCTCGAGGTGTCGGATGAGGAGCAAGCCGTGCAGGCTTCACCCTCTCATCCTCCCGAGCTGACCGCGGAGATCACCCCAAGTCGCCGTCTGCCCTGCACAGCCTGCAGCTCCAGCAGCCGCCCTGGCACCCTCGACTCGGAAGCCTGTTGAGGAGAAGGAGTCAGAGCGATCGCCATCTCCATCTGGCGACTTGTACGACTCAGACTCCGACTCTGCTGAGTCCACTCCTTCCTCCCATGAGTCGCCGCCCTTGGTTTTCGGAGAGCCAGGCCTGGAGTCTGCACTGGAGGATGTGCGTCAGTTCTCCGCAATCCTCCTCCGGATGGCCACAGCCTTTGGCCTCAGAGTGACCGACCCTGCCCCACAGACCCAGAACCCAGTCTTCCAGTACTTGGAATACCACCCACCATCGACTGCAGCGCTACCGTTCCTACCTACTTCGGTGGAGGCGATGAAGCAACCGTGGGCGAAGCCGGTGTCAGCACAGCCTATTCCACATAGGCTGGAGCATCTGTACAGGACGCAGAAGGAGAACACGGAGTTCTTCTTCAACCACCCTGTACCGAACTCCATCGTGGTCGAGTCGGCCCAGACAAAGGGAGGTAATCGAGCACACACCACTCCTCCGGACTGCGAAGGCCGGAAGCTCGATACCTTCGGCCACCGGTTCTACTCGGCGTTGTCCCTGGTGGCCAGGACGGTGAATACGATGGCTTGCCTTGCGGCATACCATCGAAACCTCTTTGACCGGCTCGCACCGCTGCTCGCTGACCTGCCGGAGGAGACACGCGCCTCAGCCACCCAGATCTTTGGCAAGGCAGTCGTGGTGGCTACCCAACAGATTGCCACCTCGAGGCACGCCGTGGAGGCCACCTCAAAGGTGATGGTCGGTGCCGTAGCGCTCCGACGTCACGCGTGGCTCCAGTCCTCTGGGCTCCAGGAGCACAGCCGTCGACGGATTGAAGATCTTCCGTTCGACGGCGAAGGGGTCTTCCACACCTCCACCGACGAGGCTATGGATCACCTCGTCAAGACCTGGCTGACCGCGAAGAAGGCGGGCATCAACCAGCCTGTCCAATCCCGCTGCACCTTCCAGCCGAGGCCTTTGTGGAGACGGTCCTCCTCATCCTCGGCGTACCAACTGCGATCGACTGCGCCGAGACCATCGACGTCTTCGGCTTTGAGGAGGCTTCCTAGGCGGCGCCCATCTTCGTCGTCGAAGAAGTCTTCTGGAGCGAAGTCCCGCTTTTGATGGTCTCTGCAGGAAGCCACACATGCCATCCTTCACCCTTCCAGTAGACCTCACTCATCATCCGAGCCTGGCCAGGCACCTCGATCACTGGCGGGAGATCACTGCGGACTCCTGAGTACTTACCATCATCCGCCTGGGATACACCATCGAGTTCCAGGATATTCCGCCACGGGGTGTCTACTACTCCACCCCGGCCAGCTTGGCTCTACTGGAAGAGATCCAGTTTCTCCTCGAAAAGGGAGCGATCGAGAGACTCCCGCCTTCAACCAAGATCACCGGCTTCTACTGGAGGTACTTCACGGTACCGAAGGCGGACAGATCCCTGCGGCCCATCCTAGACCTCCGAGGGATCAACGAATACATCCGCCCCAAGAGGTTCAAGATGGTCACGCTGCCCTCGATCCTCCCCTTCCTTCGCCGAGGAGACTGGTTTGCGTCCATAAACCTCAAAGACGCCTATTTCCACATCTCGATCCGCCCGCGGCACAGAAGATAGCTACGGTTCGCGTTCGACAGTATCAGCTACCAGTACCGGGTGCTGCCGTTCGGACTTTCCACCGCACCGCGGGTATTTACCAAGTGCATGGCTCCGGTCATGTCCTTCCTGCGGATGAAAAGCGTCTCCGTCTACCCTTATCTGGACGATTGGCTATTGGTGGCGTCCTGCAAACAGAAACTGTACAGTTTCCATCGGACTTTGTCGCTTTTCACTCGGCTCGGACTCAGGGTCAACCCCAAGAAGTCTCACCTCGAACCCATCCGGGTTCTCGACTTCATCGGGGCGACCCTCGATGCAGTATCAGCGAGGGCCTTCCTACCGGACGAGAGGGCACGGACGCTTTGTCGGGCAGCGTCCGCCGCCTTCGAAACCGCGACGATGTCAGCGAGGAGGATTCAGCAGCTCCTCGGCTACATGGCCTCGACCACCGCTGTAACCTACCTCTCCAGGTTACATGCGCGACCGCTCCAGCACTGGTTCGTCAGGGCCGTCGATCCACTTCAGGACGACCAGCGCCGCCGGTACCGCCTGCCCCAAGAGGTTCGTTGATAGCTCCTGTGGTGGCAGTCGTACAGAAACCTCCTGTCGGGCATGCCGTTCCGCGAACCCAAGCCATCGGTCACGGTAACGACGGATGCCTCGCTCTTCGGCTGGGGAGCGCACACCGGCGATCTCCGGGTCCGAGGCCGGTGGATGGACGACGAGATGTTCCTCCACATCAACGCTCTCGAGCTGCTGGCGACCCACAAGGCACTGAGAGCGTTCCGACACCTGGTCACGCGCCGCACGGTGCTGATCCTCACTGACAACATGACAGCGGTCTGCTACGTGAACAGGCAAGGAGGGACTCTTTCCACCACACTGCTGGGCATCGCGCTCGACCTCTGGAACTGGTGCGTCTCACTCCAGATACACCCAGTGGCGGTTCACCTGGCGGGGCAGGAGAACACCACAGCGGACGCCCTCAGCAGGGACACCACTTCCCACCGCGAGTGGTCCCTGTCTGACGAGGCCTTCCGGATGGTTTGAGACCGATGGGGAAAACCGCCCATCGACCTCTTCGTGACCAGCCAGAACACAAAGTGCCGCCGAGTCTGCTCGAGGGCCGGCCATGACCGCCACTTCATAGGCGACGCGTTCCAGTTCCCATGGGACGAGGGACTTTTCTACGCCTTCTCTCCGTTCCCGCTCCTGGGCTGCGTGATAGCGAAGATCATCGCGGACCGAGCAGACGCGATCCTCGTGGCACCGTACTGGCCGAGGCATCCCTGGCTTGGACTCCTGATCGAGGCCGCCTGGGGCAGAACTCTCCAGTTTCCAACAGTACCGGACCTGCTGTCCCCTGCGACGGGTTAGTGTTGCACCCGGACCTGCCGGTATTGGCCCTCCATGCCTGTAGGATATCGCTGTAGACAACCTGGCCATCAGGAACGTCTTAACTGCGGCCGGGAAGGAGTCCACGCGAAGGAACTATCACTGCAAGTGCCAGCGCTTTGCGGCCTTCGCCGAGGAATGTCGGGAGCTGGTATCGCCCGTCAACCTGCGTACCATGCTCCACTTCCTCCTTCACCTCCGGCAACAGGGCCTGGCCTTCCCGTCGCTCCAGGTATACCTCGCCACGATCGTGGCATACCAGCCGCCACGATCCCCATCGGCTGCGCTCTTCAGGGACGGTACCGTCGAGCAGTTCCTGAAGGGCTTACAGCACCTCTACCCTCCGGTATCGCCGCTGCTACCGCCGTGGTCGCTGTCATTGGTGCTGTCTCAGCTGACGAGGCCACCCTTCGAGCCGATGGCAATGATGGATGACAGGCTGCTCTCAATGAAGTCCGCGTTCCTAGTGGCTGTCACCTCTGCCAGGTGGGCGGGAGAGTTGACAGCACCACGGTGCGATGAGCCATAGCTGGTCTTCCATCGTGACAAGGTGGTCCTCCGGCCTGACATCTCCTTCCTGCCAAAGGTGGTGTCCAGCTTCCATCTGAGCCAGGACATCATCCTGCCAGCCTTCTATCCTGACCTGACTACAGCTCTGGAGCGGTCCCTCCACTGAATGTTCGTCGGGCTCTGGCTTTCTTCAAAGACAGGACTGCGGCCTACAGGCAGACACCACATCTTTTTGTCTGCTATGGCAGGCATCGGAAGGGCCACAAAGTGTCCACCCAGCACTTCTCCAAGTGTGTGGTTCAGACTATACACCTGGCGTACGAGCTTGCCAAGAAGCCTCCTCCAGACCTTCTTCGGGCTCATTCCACCAGAGCCGTGGCGACATCTGCTGCTCTCCTGCGAGGCGTCGATCTGTCAGAGTTGTGCCGTGTGGCAACCTGGTCCCAACCATTGACCTTCGTCCGCCACTACAGGCTTGACTGCCGTTCCAGGAGAGATGCTCGTTTGGCCGTGCTGTGCTGGCTTCTGTCCTCTAGGTTCTGGGACCTGACCCACCATCCTACCGGTAAGCTACACAGTCTCCTAATGTATGAGGCACAGAGACCACGAAGAAGAAGAACAGGTTGCTTACCTGTAACTGTGGTTCTTCGAGTGGTCATCTGTACCCTCATACATCCCTGCCCTGCCTTCCCCTCTTTTTCAGGTCCCATCTTCTTCAGCGGACCAGAACTGAGGAGAGACTGTTGCTTGGCGGGAGGAACGTACGCAGTACCAGCGTGGGGTAGGGGTTCCCGCCAAGCTAACGAGCTCTAGAATCTTCCGAACACTACCGTGCAGGTGTGAAAGCTCCTAACGTATGAGGGCACAGATGACCACTCGAAGAACCACAGTTACAGGTAAGCAACCTATTCTTTCTCCCATGTGGAATGCCTGCACTTCTTTGCACACAGGCCATCAATTAAGACAAGAGTAGATTGTGCTTAATTAAGATATTGTAACTAAATTACTACTCTGTCAAATGAATGTCTTCCAGCATTGTGTTATAAGAAAATGAACAATAATCAGTACTAGAAGACAGATTTACAAAAGCTTCTACATAGCTAATATTTTTAAAATGAATTCCGTCTTTGGTATGGATAAGAGCCAGTTACTTGATTGAATCTAGAAGGGATCTTAATCAAGATCTCTAGATCTTAGGTTGGAGAGAGAAGGAATCAATAAGGAGTGGATTTTATCCACTCACTGCTTGGAACAGGCAGGAAAAGCACTTGCATCATCAGAGAAAAAAACAACCATTTCCACCCGCTGCCATCTTGCCTTGTTAGTCGTTCACAAGAGAAGTTCAGTCACACACGATGAATTTAATGAACAATGGAGTTTAGCTGTCATTTTTTCCTACAGTGTTTGTATATTTTCTGTACCATTGACTTTAGGCTGTAGACTTTTTGTTGTTATAGGAATCAGCTGGAATAAATGCTTTTCCGTGAGTTCAAATATAGATTCATTTTCCTTGTAAGACATGTTGAATACCTATCAGACTAGTAATATAATTTATTTCCCCTCCAGAAACAATACTACAAGACATTTGTGTGAGTTGCTCAAAGAAAAGTTTATACAGTCAGTGGAGAAGTCCAACAAATGTAAATATCCTTCAAACAATGCGTACATGTTTCATCATTGCTGTTGTTATCTGTCATGCATAACTATCATCTGTTTTTGTAAGGAAAACAGAGTGCAGAGGTGCACTTCATAGGATGTAATTTCTTGTAGTCCATTAGAAAGGAACTCAGGGAATTGATTTTTAAAGTATAAAATAGCAAATGTTCTTTTGGTTCAGTCAAAACATATAGGATGGTGTTGCTGATATTTTACACCACCTTCTTAGTTATATCTGCATCCCTAAATAATGTCTCCTGGCCTGACCCTCATCCAGCCCACCTGACGAGCCAGCAGCTGGACCATGTGAAGGAAGTCTGTTGAGTTTCCAGTCAGAACACACTCACTCCCACCATCAAGTGAAACTGACAAGGACTTACAACAGGGATCCTACTTCTAGTAGTCACAGCCAGGCTCACTGGCAGGAGAGACAATAGAAACTTCATCTTTCTTGTGCCCTGATTAGAAGCTAAACAGACCTTCTTCACCTGATCTGGCTGCTGGCTCTTAAGGTGGGCTGGAGTGGCATTTACATAGTTTTTCAGTAAGATTACATAGGGTTAGCAAATACAGAGCAGTTGTGGATAACATCTGTAGGTTAGGAATCTGCAGTACTAATTGCCAGCCCTGACTTGTAAGTCTGCCTTTTTGACAAGCAAAGTAAGGCATTCTGAGTTGTTGTGACCACTTAGTTACAAAACATATATTCTCATCAATGTTTGAGAAGTTATACTGGAATGATAAGCAGTTTGTTTTTTGCATTGCTGTTTTCCTACTTTACATCAGAATTTGTCACATATTAATATGTTTTGTCAGCATTATTGTTAATTTTCTTTTAGATGAACAAGAACGAGAAGAAACCAGACAAATGTACGTGGATCTTAACAATAACATTGAGGTAATGAACAGAGACAAAAGATTTCAGAATAACCTAATGGAACCTATATTGCAGTATACTCCAGAGTCCTTATTAGTGGTCAAAATAATTTTGGTCTGTGTTCCACATTCACTTATATACTCTTAGGGCCTTTCTGCACTACATAGTTACAGTGCTATTATTCCACTTTCAACATCCTGTGGAATTCTGGAGTTTGCATGTTAGGTGGGGTGTTTAGAATTCTCAGCCAGAGACCTCTTTGGTCTCAGTAAACTGCAAACCCCACAATTACACAAGATGTTGAAAGTGGAATAATAGTAACAGTGTGGCCCTTTCTGCACCTTACCTTTTTCGGCGCTGGGGTGCAGGGATCATATGAGCAGCCTCCAGCAAGAGGCTCTCGCATCCCTGCTGCTTCAGCTCTGCACGAGCTGCCTGCTCCTCAGCAGATAGCGCAAGAGCCCCGCCTCTTCCTTCCTTCTGCAGCGCAGCCTGGGAATTTCCCAGGCTGCGCTGTAAGTCAAAAATGAAAAAGTGCGTGAGCGGTACCTGCCCTACCCTGGAGCGTCGCACGATTATGAGTGCATCATGCAGATCGTTCCTCACAATTGCGCGACGCTCCAGGCGCCCTTTCGCATGGCAAATGCTGTGCAAAAAAGGCCTGTAGTGTGGAAAGGCCCAAAGAACCACAGTTCCAGGTAAGAAATCTGTTCTTCTGCGTTGATGAATCACATTCTTCTGCATACTGGATTTGGGAATTGTTGCCTTCCCTAGAGGCATCCTCAGTGTGTTGGTTTTCCAGCAGAAGCTTCTCTGAAATTGAAAAAAACAAAACAAAACTCTTTATCCTCCCCGATATTGTAGTATACATAGGCATACCTCTGTTAGCAAAGCCTCTGACAAAGAAGCTCCTTTTCATAAAGTCTTTTTTACACAAACCAGCCTTGCTTTTCCTTCTAGCCCTTTGTCTAGAACACATGTGTCAAGCACAAGGCCCATGGGCCTGGTTGGCCCACCAGGCCATTTCATGTGGCCCTCACACCTTTCCTGCAGCTGCAGCACTCCCCATGCCTGGTGAGCCCGATCCACACATTGCGGCCCCCTGGCTACTAGAGGGGCCCAGCAACCAGCATTTGTGCTCTACTTCTGACTGCTCCTCTGTCCAAGTCTTGCTGTCAAGAGAATTGCTGTGCGTTACCATGGCAACGCTTCATGCAGCTCACAAGAGAAGCAGTCAGAAGTAGAAGTAGATCATGAATGTTGGCTGCTGGGCCTCTCTTCAGAATACCAGGCTCACCAGGTACAGAGGGTGGGGAGGGAAGAGGGCAGAAAGAGCCATGGGGAAAGGGGAGCAGAAAGAGGCACAGAGAGGGTCTGGGAGGGCAGAAAGAGGCACAGAGAAAGGATAGAGGCTGCTTGCCATTATTTTTCCTAGACTTCTAGTTTCAGAGCTAGTTATTACTAAAACCAGTAATAATTGAATACAGAGGCAATTATCATAATAAAAGAATAGATACATTTATATAGTCTTACAGATACAACTGGCCCTTTGAGGGCAACCGTAATGCTGATGTGGCCCAAGATGAATTGAGTTTGACACCTCTGGTCTAGAAGAGAGGTTATTTTAGCAGCATCAGCATTGGAAGGATAGTGAAAGAGGGCTAGGAAAGCACAATGTTATTATTGCATTGCTGCAATGTATCTATAGAAAATACAGTTCTGCCCCTACATTTGTCGGTTTGACACTTGCAGATTTGATTATCTGTTGTACCTGCTTGCCTCCCCCCTCTTGCCCAGGGCGCTGGCATTGGGGAAGAGATTGAAAGGGAGGGAGGATCTCCACCCCCCCATGCTTTTCTGCCCCTGCTGCCAGTACTTGCGGGGAGAGCGTGAAGGGAGTGAAGATCTCTCTCCCCACGCTCTTCTCCCACTGCTGATTGTATGTGTGAGAGGTGGGTGAGGAGAAAGCAAAGGAGAGCAAGATCTCAATCTCCACACTCTGTTCCCACTACTGCTGGTGCCATCGCTCGTGCTGGGGTTGCGGGGAGATGGCGAAGAGGAGAGAAAATGTCCCCCCTGCTCTCCTGGCTGGCCCTAGTTCGTGGTTTTTTGACTTCTGCAGAGGTTCTGTGTCCCTAACCCTCGCGAATGTGGAGGGCCTACTGTACTGCATTAAAGCTTGGCCTGGGAAAGAATGGATCTTACTGTAGTTGTATGCCTGGGCATACATGAACAACAAAACAGACAGAAAAGGGTAAGCAGATAATTTTCCCTCACCAGGTTCCCCTATTATGATAAAGAAGGATAGATCTCTAGAATGTTTAAAATACTTTTGTTACTTATACAAGGTTTACCTGACCTGGTTGTTTCATTTTCCTTATGGATATTATTAATTCTGGATAAGAAGTTATTGGAACGTGTTGAACTGCCCTTCTTTTTCATGGTGTAGGAACCTATCCTTATTCTTTTTATGTTATTTCTACCTCTGGTACCAATTTTTTTAAAAGTAACTCCGATGAACACATTTACCTTGTTAATTGAAGTATATCGGTATATATATGCCTCAGGCTGCCTTACCTTCTCTTCATACTGCTGCTTCTCTCTGAATCACAGTTTGCATCTGTCTTTTCTAGATGATCCACTAATGCTTTAAATTAGTGATATGTTGATTCAATTAGTGTTGCAACTGCCTGCTCTAAATTCAATTGTATTTTTTTCTTTTCAAGTATTTATTTGCATTTTTCAGAGAATGATACAAGCCTTCGAGGAACTTCGCATACGAGCAGAGAACTCCAAATTGGAAATGTGTTTTAAATGTGAGAATTTAAAGTTAGAACATATGTATTGTGTACAGTAGATTACCATTTTGACCCACTTACATAACAGAAAAAGCCCAACAATGGTCGGTGTGAGTTGATAAGTGATTTGAATAACAATTTTATTTGTTTTCTTGTTTGATCCTATGTAACAGCTGTTCCAAAGGCTTTGAAATAGTTAAAAGGGGAAGTAAAATTATCTTTAAAAGATAACCGGTTTTTTGGCCTAAGATTTCTGATTGTTGTTCCTTCTTTTTTCAGCTTTATTAGCTTTAGTGCAAAACTAGTAGAATTGCTTTTATTTTGTATTTAATTGCTAAAAATAATGGGGGCCATTACACATTATTCAATCCTACTATGTGGTCAGGAATTACCCTTAGACAGAATTTTGTCTTTCAGGCACATTAAACTTGACATTGTGTGCTCTGGCCTTCCTGAAAAATGGAATTAGAAAGAGGCTGCTGCCAAATTGATTATCCTTCTGTGTTTTGTGCTTTTGTTTCTATTCATTGCTTAGTCATGTTTTTTTAAGTTAGCATTATGCTTAGTATAATAATAAAAAGGATTTTTATTACTGATTTAATTATTATTACTTTTTTTTTAAAATCTGGGAAGTAAAACAAGAAGCAGAAAAAATGGCACAGCTTGAAAAAGAACACAGGAGAGAGATGAATGCCATGGAAAAACAGGTTTGTATTGTTACTGATCTTTATAATATCAATTAATTGTAGACAATATATAGTTTGTAAAAAACACAACAAGATTCAGAATCCATCCTCTGGCAATACCTTTATTGGAACACCAGAAGGCACAATAGTTCATGTAATACTTTTAGTTTGGGGTTCTCTCTTGACTTCATCTATAATGAGTGCTTCACAATGGTTGATTAATCTATGCACTATAGGAATTATTTAATGACACATTCAGACAGATAATATTCTCCAGAGCCTTGACCCTTGTTGTGACATAGTTTTGTCTAGCTTCTTCCATGCATGGTAAGAGTTTTTAATGTAACATTTTTGACTTCCTACAAATAGGCATTTGCAAATCTAGGCTTCTGGCTGCTTAGGCTAGTAAACTGGGTCAGGATCACATCCTTGAGATAAGAAAGCTGGGGCTATATTACTCCTTTATCAGGTTGTGTTCTTGATTTGAAAGCTCAGGCTAGACTAAAACTGCAGTGGCACTTCTCTAGCCTCTTGTGAAGAATGGAGAGAGTTTTTTCTGTTCAGTCCATTACTACATCATTGTGATCATCATCATCCCAACCTTTTTTCTAGCCCTGGGACTTGAAGTAGTTTACAAAAGTTAAAAATTACTACAGATATAGATAAAAATGCACATTACTAATATATATATAAAAGTTCAAATATGATTGAATTAGCAATAGAATTAAAACCAATTTAAAAGCATACACCCTTTATAAAAAAGCAGCAAATATGGACAATACAGCAGATGATTAAAAGTCCTTTCTGCGTAAGCAGCCATTTTCCAAAGGCCTTGTGAAACAAAATAGCATTAGCCTACCACCAGAAGGACACAATGGAGAGTGTCACACTAGCCTGTTTAGGAAATTTCCAGAGCCTAGATCAGCCACTAACACCCTCTCCTATGTTCATCTCAGATGTATTTGGGAGGGTGGTAGGACATAGAGAAAGGCCTCCTCTGGAGATCTCCAAACCAAGGTAAGCTCATACGGGAGAATACAGTCCTTCAGATAACTTGGACTGGGGCCATAAAAAGCTTTATACACTTTGTGCTTGGAAGCAGACTAGTAATCAGTGAAACTATTGTAGCAAGGGAGTTGTATGCTTGCTATAAGTAGCCCTGGTCAGTAGTCTGATTGCAACTGTTTGGGCAAGCTGAACTTTCTGAACACTCTTCAAAGGCAGTGTTAGTGTAACAGAGCAAGTTACACTAATCCAAATGGGACGCAACTATGGCTTATGTAACTGTAGCCAGATCAGGCATTTCTAGAAACAGATGCAGCTGGTTCATAAGCCTTAACTATGCAAGCGCACTCCTGGCAACTGCAAAAACCTGAGCTTCCAGACTTAGTGAATACACCCAAGCTATGGAGTACACCCAAGCTATGGATCTCTGTCTTCAGGGAAAGTGTAACTTTATCCAGCAGAAACTATATCCCTACTTCCTGACTTGCCTTTCAGCTGAAAAGGAGCACTTCTGTCTTGTCTGTATTAAGTTTCAATTTGTTTGTTCACTCTCAGTCTACTATTGATAACAGGTATTGGCTTAGAATTGAAACAGCTTCCTTGAATTAAGGTGGATAGGATTAACATTGTTGAGTGTCATCTGCATACTGATGGCACTAGACCATAAACTCTGGAAAATCTCTCCCAGTGGTTTCATGTATATGTTATGCGTATAGTTTAATGTATATACGTGAAGGAGAGAACAGAACTTAAGGGATCCCACAGGTCAAGAGCCAAGATACCGTATTTACTCCTTCGGAAACCCCAATGCCATCTGCTGGGTTCACCCACCCCCAGAAGGAATGGAGCCAATGTAAAACACTGGGAAGTCCCATCCTTGCAATGAAGTATGGTTGGTATTATTGAAAACCACTGAGAGGTCCAGCTGAACCACCAGCAACTCCCTGAGCTGAGAGACCGCCAAATATTAAAGTACTTGGAGACGTTAACCACTTTCCTTACCCACCCAGTCAGTTGTTTCTTTCAATAAGCCAGGAAGAGCAAGGGCAAGCCACCTCACCAAATAGTTGATATGAGCAACATTCTCAGGAAGGCTTCAGAGCAATCCACTACATAATTCGGTTAACCTCTCGCGCCAGCAGCTCGAGGCAGGAGAAGAACGTTTCTTGCAGTTATAACCGTTGATACCCCGAATGTTCTTCAGTTTTTCCCTCTCCTGCCTTGCCAGCAGTTCGAGGTTTTTACCTCTCTAGTATTTTTGTGAAGTTAATGAGTTAAAAAAAAAAAAGAGAGAGAGAAAAAGAGGGGAGAATAGTGATTTAATGTTTATAATTGAGAATAGTAAGAGATGGCAGTTTCAGCTCAGGATTCTAATAAGCAAAAGCTGGTGCAAAAAACACAAGATAAAAGTGAGATACTACTGGAGAAATGTGGGGAATTAAATAAAGCTCACATCTCAGCGGATAGCCTTGAGAAAGAGCATAATAAAATGGATGAAGTAGCTATAGATCAGGACAGCCTGGACAGGCAGCCAACTGATCAATCAGCTACTGGAAGTACCTTACTAAAGAAAATTTTCCTGGCATTGAGCGAGAGCGAGTCGGAAGGGCAATCTCCAACCAGCACTCCGAGGCTCAAACAAAGCTAAAAACATCTAGCGTAAGGAAGTCTGAGTAGGCAAGAATTAAAAAGAAGGCGAAAGGAAAATTACCTGGTAATGCAGCTAAGTCTATTAAGGGTGGGGAGAGGCTCCCAACCGCTCCTTTAACTTCTGGTCGCCATGTTGAAAAGAGGTGTTCTGAAAGCAAGGGAGGGGCTGTGAGAGGAAAGAGTTCTCTCAACCAATCCAAGCTCACCAGTGACCCAACCAATCACAGTTGAGCATGTGAGCAGCCTCTGCCAGGAGAAATGGAAGCTTCTCAGTCAGCAGTTCCTTGCCCTTCTGTATTAGCGAATACAGTAGCGCAGGGTGAATTAGCATCATGTATGATGTCATTATTCACTAGGAGTGAAAGTGCAATGCCTGTGTAACATAAGAAAATAAGACTTGAACCTCCTATGTCCTCAATGTCTTCCCAGGGGAATGTGCCTCAGTGTAGTAGGAAGGTAATAAGACAAATGTTTGCTGAAGAGATGAGGATGCATGTTAATAGGCAAGCCAGTGTTAGTGAAATGATTTCACAAAATGCAATGCACTTTTTAAACTTGTTATGTAAGTTGGACAATTCTGTGATAACTGAAGCCCCTGTCTGTGCTGCTGATGACGACGAGCAGCAACTGTTGGTCCCTGTTGCTCGGGGTGGAGATGACGAGCAGCAGCTGTTGGTCCCTGTGGCTCTGGATGGAGATGAGTCCTGCAGCTGAAGAGCTCCTCCAGCTGCCATGGAACAAGCAGCCTTGGACATTCCTCTGCCTGCTCCTTTAGGGCAACAGGGATCCGATTCTGAAAATGGTTTGGAGGCTGTGCCAGTCAGCCCACAAACAAGGCGGAGGCTCAAGAGAGCTGAGCAAAAGGAGGCTTCCTTGATTAAGTTCAAGAAGCAGTGAGTAGCCACACCTGTGTCTTGGGCTATATAACTGCCTGCTTGGAAGCTTTCCTTTGCTTGTGGCAAACTTCTTTCAAGCCCTCTTCTTGCCTGTTCCTTGCTCCCAGCACCCGGTTCCTGCTACCTTGAATTGATCTCTTGATCCTTGGCTTTTGGAACTCTGACTACGGCTTTCGCTTGACGCTCTGGTAAATGAACTCCCTTGTGTAAAGTACTTGCTTGTCTCCTCCCGGCTGGACTTTGCTGGCTCTCTGGGCTCCCTTCTCTGTGCTGGCTCGCTGCCCAGGTCTCTGACCTTGACAATTCAGTGAATTCGAATGTAATGTCATTATTGAACAGTCAACAAACTACTTCAATGAATCCTTCATTTTCACGTGATTTTTTTTGATGATATAAAGGTTATTCAAGCTAAATTAAATGATGCTGGTGTGTATTTACCAAAAAAGTCTACCAGTAGGTCCAAAGTGACTAGAGTGGAGGAATCTACTTTGTAACACTCTGAATAAATCAACACTGAATCTGAAAGTGATGAGGAACCAGATTTGGCAGATAGTCATGGGGATAATGACTTTAAATCAGATGGTTCTATTTTGAGGAGGAGGATGCGGAAGATGATGATAAAGTAAGATTATTTTCCTCAGGTTCTTTTAAAAATTTGCTAAAAAAGGTGTTGAGGTTGGAGAATCTGGAGAGTGCCACTTCAGATACTGATAAAAACAAGAATGTTTCAGCTATTATAAGGAATAAACCTAGAAAATCTAGCGTTATTCCCATGTCAGATTTATTTTTTGGATTTAATTCAGTCTGAATGGAGTGAAACCAAATGTTCAAAAATGATTTAAAAACTACAGTAAAAATTTATATAGCTTTGAAGATAAGACTATGGAGCTTCTAGTCACCCCATTGGTTGATTCCCCAATTTCTGCCCTCGTGTCAAATGCTGTGTTTCTGAAAGAGGGCAATACATTTCTAAAAGATCTAGATGAGAAAAGAGTGGATTTGGCATTAAGGAAGGCACATAAGTCAGCTGCTGTCACCATAAGAGCTTCAGTAACCAGCTCTATTTTTGCTAGAGCAGGTCTGTTGTAGATTCAGGAAATACTGGGTGCTGAAGATGTTTCAGCCTGCACAGTGCAGAAACTTTTAGTTAAACTTGAGCAAATTTTGAAATATTTAGCAAATGTGGAATATAATGCTGCAGCTTTTGCACTGTGTTCAGTAGGAGCTACTGCAGTGGGTCGCAGGACTTTATGGTTAAAACATTGGGAGGCGGATGCCAAGTCTAAATCTAATTTAACAAATATTCCCTTTAAAGGCAAACTGCCTTTTGGGGAAGAGACATTGAAAAAGATTCTAGTAGAAGGAAGAGGTAAGGGACAGACTCTTCCTTCGCTGTATAAGAAAAGACAGGATAGACATTGGTCTAGAGGAGATAACTATTCCTTTCGAGGAAATAGACTATTTCAAAGACAGAGAGACTTTAGAGGCGTTAGACAGCAATGGAATAGAAGCAAAGGACAAATTAGACAACAAGGTCAGCAACAAACAAAGTGTTCCACTGCCCAATTGGATAGAGGAACTAAGCAACAGTTCGGTGGGGGTAAGATTAATACAGTTTGGTTGACTATGGAGCAGCATCATTATGGACAAGTGGGTATTAGAAATTGTTCAAAAGGGATATCACATTGTGTTTGTCAGTCGACCAAAGGGAAGGTATATACCGCCACTGATACCGAAAGACAAAGAAAAGAGAAACATTGTCTGGACTGAGATTCAACGTCTATTAGAAATACAGGTGATAGAACCTGTACCTGTGAATCAGAAATATCAAGGAGTATATTCCATTTTCTTTACTGTCAAGAAGCACAGCGGTGGTTACCGTCCAGGGCTGGATCTAAAATATTTGAATCAATATATTCAGTACAGGAAGTCCAAATGGAGACTCTACAGTCAATATTACAGAATTTGAAATTAAATGACTACTTGCTCTCTGTGGACTTGCAAGAAGCCTATTTACATATTCCCATGAGTATAGGATGCAGGAAATTTTTGAGGTTTCAGTTCAACAACAACCATTTTCTGTTCAAAGCACTTCCATTCGGCCTTTCCTCTGCTCCCAGAGTATTCACCAAGGTCTTTGTACCACTGATTGCACATCTCAGACAGAAAGGAATATATCTGTTCCCATACTTGGACAATATTCTGTTGAGAGTAAACAGCAAGGACAAGACAGAATAAGATTTGCACTTAACAGTTCAGAAGCTACAAGGTTTAGGCTTTCTTATGAATTTCAAGAAGAGTCAACTTTTCCCTGTTCAGAGAATTTTACATTTGGGGGCAGAGATAGACACTCAACAGGGGTGTGTATTTCTTTCTCAGGAAAGGAGACAAAATTTGAAGTCAGAGATTATGGGGATAAAGACTTTCAGAAAGGTGAATATGATGAGACTAGCCAGAATACTAGGTCTATTAGTCTCAACCACTCATTTAGTTCCTTGGGCAAAGTTCCATATGAAACCACTTCAGCTATTTTTTGAGACTGTGGCAAAATCAAATTTTAGTGAGAATGGAAGGAAGCCTTCAACTGACAAGATCAGTGAAGAAGGAACTGAATTGGTGGTTAGATCAAAAGAATCTACAAAAGGGACTGTCATTTGCTCATCATGAAAAAGTTACTATCACAACAGATGCGAGTCTTTATGGTTGGGGCACTCACTGTCTAGAGGAAACTGCCCAGGGGAAATGGACACAGGCAGAGAGATCACTCAGTATAAATATGTTAGAGTTGAGAGTGGTCAAGTTAGCTCTTCTGAGCTTTGTGAAGTTGATAAGGAACAGGGACTTGATAGTTTACAGACAATGTTTAACAGTCAAGGCATTTCTAAGCAAGCAAGGAGGCACAAGGTCCAGGCAGCTAATGTTGGAAGTGTCCAAAATTCTGTCATGGGTGGAGATAAACTTAAAATTCCTATCAGCGGTTCATATAAAGGGAAGTCTAAATATATGTGCAGATTACTTGAGTGGGCATTAAGTTGCTCCAGGAGAGTATTTGATGTCTTGCTAGAAAAATATGGTGGATTTTCAGCGGATCTGTTTGCTTCAGCAAAAAATTACAAGTTACCAAGATATTTTTCAATTGATGGAAGTATAGGTGCAGAGAAGCAAGATGCTCTCAGATGGGATTGGCCAGAAAGATTGTTATACCTGTTCCCTCCTCTTCCGATATTGCAAAAAGTTCTGCAAAAAATAAGATAACAAAAAGTGCAGATTCTATTAATGGCAGTATATTGGCCTCACAGACCATGGTTTCCTCAGTTACTGGAAATGTCAGTCGAGCAACCATAGAAGTTGCCTATCAGTCAGGATCGTCTAACTCAAGGTCAGTTTGTCATTCGAACCCTCATTGGCTCAATTCAACCGCATGGAGGTTGAGCGAAGGTATTTAAAAAGAAAGGGATTTGGTGATAAAGTGATTGAAACAATGTTAGCACTGAGAAAGTTTTCAACACAAAAGATTTATGAGTCGACATGAGAGGTATTTAAAAACTGGTATTTTGATAATTCAGTGAATATTGATACTGTTTCAATAAATGATGTACTTCATTTTCTACAGGACGGTTTGGAAAAAGGGTTGCGTCCTAATACCTTAAAAAGGCAAGTGGCGGCTTTATCACTGTGATTCATAATGAGGAAAGCCTCTAACAATGGACATACGTGTTAAACATTTCTTAAGAGGAGCTACTTTGCAAGCTCTACCAGTTTATGCGTAGATTTCCTTCCTGCGACCTCCCAATGGTGTTAGACAGACTAACCTTGCCACCTTTTGAATCTTTAAGGGAGGCATCTCTAAAGTTAACAACACTTAAGGTGGTTTTTCTGATAGCGGTTTCATCAGCCAGAAGAGTGTCTGAGATCGCTGCATTGTCTGTGAACCCAAACTTGTGTAAGTTTGAAAGAGATTCTGTAGTTTTGATGGTGGATCCTTCATTCAGGCTGAAACGTATGGCTTCCAATCCAATTTTATCTTCAATAACTCTACTGTCTCTGTGTCCGAATCCAGTATTAGCTTAGGAAAAGAGGTTACACTCTTTGGATGTAAGAAGAGCATTGAAAGTTTATATAAACAGAACAAAGAGATTCAGATCTTCGGAGTCATTATTTGTTTCTTTCTATCCAGGGAAATTAGGAGGCAGAGTTTCATCGTCTACAATATCAAGGTGGATTAAGTTATGCATTTATTCCTGTTATTATTTGGTCAGTGTTCCTCGACCGAAGCAAGTGTGGGCTCATTCAACAAGGTCGATGTCATCTAGAATGGCATATAGAATAACAGCATCATTGGAAGATGTGTGTAAAGCTGCAGGATGGAAGAAGCCTAACGCTTTCATAAAACACTATAAATTAGATAGGTTTGCAGAAAGGCATATGGTGTTTGGGAGGTCAGTGTTAAAAATAGCTGACCAGGAAGTTGGCAGCCATTCCCACCCATAATTTCTATAACTTGGATACATCCCAATATGTAGTGGATTGCTCCAAAGCCTTCCTGAGAATGAAATATTAGTACTTACTGAGAATGATCATTCTAGGAAGGCTGAAGGAGCAATCCACATCCTCCCAGACTGCCATGGGGTGAGGTTGAAGATAGTATTAGAGGAGTTACAGCAGGCTAGGCAGGGCTATTTAACAAACTGAAGAACGTTCAGAGTGTTAACGGTTATAACTGCGAGGAACGTTCTTTTCCTGCCTTGAGCTGCTGGTGCAAGAGGTTAACCCAATATATAGTGGATTGTTCCTTTAGCTTTCCTAGAATGATCATTCTCAGTAAGTACTAATATCTCATTTTCAACCCATTGGGGCTATTGCTAAGAATATTTGTTTTTTTTTAAATGGAGAATGTTGGGGGCACCCAGCACTAAGCTGCTGTTTCCCTTCCCATTAAAGTATAATTGCCTCCTGCTTCCATATCTCCCTGTGTCCTGTACAAGTGTGATATCTATATACAATCAGCTCTCCCTCTTCTGGGCCCAGCTGCTTCTGGTCATCTTTGGGTCTCAAAAAGGGGACCTACAATTTCTTGGATCTAACTTTACCTGCCAGTTTGTTTTTCCTCCTCCTACTGTGTTGTCCACATCTTGCCTAGTCCTGTTTGTGAGGAAAGGTTGGACAGAACCTAAATCCAAATAAAATATACATGATGTACATTAAGGTTTGCACCTGGGAAAGACAATGGATGATGCAATCCCATGTAATACCTGCATGAGTCATTGGGTTGTGTAACCAGGACAGGAAGGTTGCATCATACATCTAGCAAGGTTTGCTAGAGTTACATCAGAAATGTCTATATATAAGGAGGGGTGTTCTAGCCTACGGTGCCCTCTTGATGTCTGAAAGAGCGGCCGGAGGCTATCTTCGCATGCTGTTGAATGCTGAAACTCTGTTGGAGCCTCGTATATACTGTATGTATTGTAACTCAAGAGTAAAGGCCTCCTGTTGGAAGATAACATTACGTGGGAGTATTTTTTCCTGGCTTCAGGCAGCTAATGTTTATACTTTGCTGGGACGCTTCTAAGCTGTGTGAGTAAACTTCTACATGATGATTTTTCAAACACTTGACTCTGGTAAGCTGTTTTGCCAGAGCTCAGTGCTGGAGGGAAGCGCTACTGAGGTTTTTGTGTAGATCCCATCATCCACCATCCCTCTGATACTGTTTTCTTCCAACACTCCTCTCTTGCATTTTTCTTCACAATATTCCCAGGATTGGCAATCAGCTGTGCATGCCTGCTGTATTATAGGAAATTCAGGCACTGTGGCAACTTTTTCATCAAATGATATGTGGAGGGCAGAAGCATAGCAACCACTCACAGTCATTTTTGCTAATTGAAAGCAGTGGACTAACTTCATTGTAGAAGCATTTTGCTGTAGCAGAAATGAATTAGTGCAGGCAAATCTTAGCAGAAATTTGAAGCTTTGCATTAGAACACAGTGATGACCTGTCATCCCAATTGTGTGAGTCACAGAGTACAATTCTCATCAGCCCTAGCCAGCATAAATAGGAGTGAAGAATACTGGTAGTTGCAGTTCAACAACATCTGTGGGGGGCACAACTTGCTTTAAAATACATTTAATGTTTCCATTCCTGCTATAAAATATGATTTAATATTATATTTATAAGAGCCAGTGTGGTGTAGCAGCTTGAGCACTGGACTACAACCTTGGATACCAAGGTTCAATTCTTTGCTCAGCCATGAAAACCTGCGGAATAACTTTGGGTTCTTCTTCGTGGTCTCTGTGACTCACACAATTGGGTTTTGCGCCTGCACAGAAGAGCATTCGGAACCTTCTAGAAATCCAGAAGTAAGCATTTTGACCGTTGAACCCCTCCCCCATCCTCTGTGGTATAAGAGCCCCCATCTGCTGCAACGGTCAGTTCTTTTCTTCCCGCTGCATTAGCAGCATTCGCTAGTGTTTGTCTTGATTAAACGGTTTTCTTTGACTTTGGTACAGTTGGCGATGATTTTTTCCTGGTGATTTGGACTTGTTGAACTGGATTTCCTGGACTGACGACAGACTGTGTTTTTGGACTAAAGGTTTTGGATTCGGATTTCACAGTGTTACAGTGTACGGCAGCCAAAGGGTTTAGGCACTGTATAACGTGTAAAGGCAAGATACGCAATCGAGACGGGCGTTCAAAGTGCTTTTTGTGTCTGGGAGAAAACCATAACGTGAATTCTTGTACATACTGCCAAGAATTCACTCTGCAGACTAGATGTAATAGAGCAAGCAGGTTAAAAGCTTTGCTCTGGGAACAAGTGTTGTCCGTGTCAGATCCTGCGAGCTGTGCAAAGACATCTGGCACTAAATCCAGGATGGCCCAGACTTCTTCAACTCCGTTGTCTTGTCAGTTGACTTCTTCATCGGTGCCGAGATCGAGGTCTACATCTTGATCTCGAGAGTTGGAATCGGAGAAGGCTGCAAAGAAAGTATCTGATGTTGGTGAAGGTTTAGCCTCCCCTTCTGTGTTAAGAAAGAAGGATAAGGATGAAAAAGGAAGCTGAAGGAGTCTTCAGACCAAGCTTCTGTGTAGAAACATAAAAAGAAAGATAGCCGTGGTTCCATCTTCTCCGACATCTCCAAGGCTGGTTACATCTGAGCACGCTGTGAAGGTGCAGCTTGAGTCATCGTCTCCTACTAGGCATCTAGAGCAGGCACTGGATCCTCCATTGGACATACAAGAAGTCCGAGTGGAATCAGAGGGAGAAATTGTTGATTCTTCTCCTTTGATGAATGTGGGACCATAGCCTCAAACTCAAGATTGACCTAGAGATGCGGATCAACCTCGAGATACGAGGTGATCAGTATTGGCACAGAAAAGTCCGCAGCATGAGGTGCTGACTCCTAGACGCCGTAGGAGAACACCTCCTTCACCTCCAGGTCCTTCTTGTAGAAGGTTGAGGTTGAGAAGTAGGTCACCTGTGAAATATCTTTTCAGACATGCAACTCCTGCTAGATATCATGAATGTTACTTAGATGAGATTTCAATGGATTCAAGGGACATTTCACTTTATCCTTAGGAGTATGAGGATTATAGATATTATTGATGCTTTGCTGATTCAGACTCTGTACTGTCATTCTGAGTACTATAGGTCGAGATCTCACTCTGTGTCGCCTCGACATTGAAGGGTTTCAGTAGTGGAGGTGGAGAAGGTAGCACCTCAATGAGAGCGAGAGAGTGGACATGACACCGCTCATAAGGAAGTTGCTGATGAGCCTCGAGAAAGATTGAGGGAGAGATCTGGGCCTTTTTGGTTGGAGAGATCGATGTCAGCATCGAGTTTGTCGGCATCTAATTGTTCTGTAGATGCTGACGAACATCACTCTATGTTGGTCTCTAATGCTGAGAGGATTTCTCCAACAGATGATGTTCAATCTTTTTCAGATCTTGTTTTGAGGATGCCTCGTTCTCTTAATCTCACAACTAATATGGAGAAAGAGGACTTGAAAGATCCTATTTTTCAGGAGCTTCAAGAAGGGGGCCTGCAACTTCAATGATAGCTCCTTTACCGTATTTGTTGCAAACTGTCAAGAAGTCATGGACAACACCTTCCTTGGTACTGTCAACTTCAAAAAAACTGGAATCTCTCTATCGTGTTATTGAAGATGAACAAGACTGGTTGACCCATCACCCCAAACCAAATTCCATTGTGGTTGATGCTACACAGTCGAGGCAGTCACAGAGACTACATGTTACTCCTGCCGATAGGGAGGGGAAGAAGTTGGATACCTGGAAAAGGAAAGCATACTCTAGTGCTGCATTGTTGTTTAGAATTTCCAATTATGCTGCATGTATGGGAGCATATCGACAGTTCTGTGGTCCAGAGTTAAGAATTTTATTGACATGTTACCCAATGATGAGAGGAAAACTGCATCAGCGCTGTATGGTGAGGTTATCGGCTTTCCTCTCAACAACTTACAATGGCTAAACACATAACTGGCTGTAGTGGTAAAACACTTGCAGGAGCTAAAGCTTTGCGTAGACATGCATGGCTGAGATCCTCTGGGTTGTCGCAGCAAGCTAAGAATGTGATTGAGGACTTACCTTTTGATGCTGTTGGATTGTTCAGTATTGGCACAGATGACAAGTTGGAGCATGCTCAGAAGATGAGGAGCACTGTGAGAAAATATGGATTTCCAGCTTTGTATTATCCATCTGGGTACAGATATAGAAGGTATCAGCCCTTTTCAAGGAGACCAACGAGTCCAACTCAAACACAGCATCAAAGACAGCCTATACCACAAGATCAAACTTTGAGGAAGTTTCCTTCAACAAGGTTCAAGAAGCCACAATACAAGAAACATCAGCCTGATCAAACCAAGCGTAGGGTTTGACAATCAAGGGTATGATACCGATGTCTCTCCAGATGTAAGCACCATGTTGAAGGATATTACTATGCAGATTGTCCAAGGTCTAACTTGTCAAACATGTCAACATGGTACCAAAGATACACTTTTAAGTATGGGTGTAACAGCTCTCTTTGGGGACAGACTGAAGAGGCATTACCAGACATGGTGATCTATAACAAAGGATCTGTGGGTTCTTGGCATAATAGATCAAGGTTATTCCATAGAATTTTGAACCCTGCCTACCGTAGGGAGAGTTCGGCATACAAGACCATCACCTCAACTGGAGGCAGGAATAGATACCCTATTGTTAAAGGGTGTCATAGAAAAAATCTCCAATCTGCAACTCAAGAGAAGTTTTACATCAAGGTACTCTCTGGTGTCGAAAAAGGACAGCGGTCTTCGCCCCATTTTGGATGTGAGAGGGGTGATTTATTTTATAACCCCGAAAAGATTTTGGATGGTGACTCTCTCTACTATAATGCCGTTGCTACATTTAAATGACTGGTTTGCTACGCTAGGCCTCAAAGATGCTTACTTCCATATTGCCATCAGACCAGAACACAGGAAGTACCTTGCATTTGCTATAGGCAGTCAAGGGTACCATTTTCGAGTCCTACCCTTCAGTATCTGAACAGCCCCAATGGTGTTTACAAAGTTTATGTCTGTTGTGGCCGTTCATCTGAGAAAGAAAGATATCACTGTGTTCTGTGTTTCACAGTGGCAGACTTGAACACAGTGGTGTGTTGTCTACAAGACTTAGGACTGATGATAAACTACTCAAAATTGACACTAATATCGTCGAAGAAGATCAAATTCATAGGAGCCATACTGGACTCTTTGCAGCAAAAAAACATTTTTACCAGAAGATAGATGGCCAAAAATGCTGAATGTGTTCAATCTGATTTGGCAACACAGAAGAGTCAGAGTGAAGATAATTCAAATGGCGCTGGGGCTGATGGCTTCCACAACGACAGTGACACCATTAGTGAAACTAAAGATGCAGCCCCTGCAGAGATGGTTTATAAAGATCTTTGATGCACTATGGGACCAGCAAACATGTTTCTGATGATACCGAGACCGATCTTAAGGTCATTGCTGTGGTGGATAGATCCAAGCAATGTATTGATAGGAATACCGTTTGTACCTCCTCAACCTTGTGTGGTAGTGACAATGGATGCATCGCTGGAAGGTGGGAGCATTTCTGCAGAATCTGACTGTGAGAGGGAGATGGGATCAGTCGGAGAAAAAGTTACACCTCAATGCGTTGGAATTGAAGTCTGTGATAAAGGCATTCAAAGCTTTCCAGTATTACCTTCAGGGAAATTCTGTTCAGGTCATTACTGACAACACGACCGTGATGTATTACATAAGCAAGCAGGGCAGACAAGATCACAGGTATTGTTAGATCTGACCCTGCCTTTGCGGGATTGGTGTCTGTCAAAAGAGATTACTCCTCAGCAGTGCACCTGGCGGGAGAGGAGAATATGTTGGCAGACATGCTCAGCAGACTCCTCTGTCATGCCTCGAGTGGAAGGACAGAGGGATTCTGCTCGACATCTTTTGGGACTGGGCTTACCCTCAGATAGACCTCTTCGCTTCCAGTGAGAACAGACAATGCGAACTATATTGCTCACGGCTGAAAAGGGATTTCGAGTCCCTGGGAGATGCTTTCCTGTTCAGTTGGTCGGAACCAATCCTTTATGCATTCCCACCTTTCCCTCTGATCACAAAGGTGGTATCCAAAATTCATCAAGACCAGGCAACCGTGATCCTGATAACACCTTGGTGGCTGAGACAGCCTTGGTTTGAAAACCTAATGCATCTAGCCAACTGACGGTATTGAGCGTTGCAGTGCAAACCAGATTTGGTTTCCATCCACAATGGGACCGTGTTCCATCCAGATGTTCAATCCCTGAGACTGACAGCATGGAACCTGTTAAATTGAATGACTTAACAGATACTGTGAAGAGGGTTTTGATGGCGGCACATAAGCCATCCACATCTAAGTCATATACTTATAAATGGAACAAGTTTATTAAGTACTTGAATGATGTAATGTTGATGTTCAAAGTTATACTGTGCTTAATGTACTTGACTTTTTGTCCAGATTGGTGACAGAGGAACTGACACTGTCATCAATCAAATGTTACTTGGTGGCTCTTTCCTGGTGCCATCAACAGGATGGTAAACCATCTCTATTTGAGGATCCTATGGTTAAGAGGTTCTTGCAAGGGTATAAGCACTTACATCCACCTGTTAAATCTCCTGTACCATCTTTTGATTGGAGTACTGTGTTAATGGGGTTGACTGGTAAATTTTTTGAACCTATGGCAACCTGTGATTTACATCTCTTAACATGGAAAACAGCTTCCTTGTTGGTGGTAACATCAGTCAGAAGGGCTAATGAGTTATATGCATTGAGGGTTGACTCACCTTATTTTTGATTTCGTAAGAGTAAAGTAGTTCTTAAACCAGATATCACATGTTTTCCCAAAGTTGTATCATCTTTTCACCTAAATCAGGAGATCATTTTATCTGCATATTTTCAGAATCCAGAATCTGATATGGAGCGAAGGTTGCATTGTTTAGATGTTAGGAGAGTGCTTTTTATGTACAGCGTACAGCTGGTGTTAGGAAAACTAATAAATTGTTTGTCTGTTATTCTGTACCTATGCAAGGGATGCCTGTTTCATTCCAAAGGTTAGCAAAATGGGTTGTTTCTAGTATTAAATTGACTTATGACCTTGTAAGGAAAAAAACTACCTAAAGGAGTTAGAAGCCTTTCGGCTAGAGCATTGGCTGCGTCCACTGCTTTCCTTCAGAGGGTCCCGCTGGATGATATATGCAAGGCGGCTACCTGGACACAACTGATAACTTTTATATCTCATTATAGAATTGATAATAGAGGAAAAAGAGACGCTAAGTTTGGAAGAGCAATTTTATTGTCTGCTATTAATTAATATATCTTCATCGCAAGTAATTAATTATAACGAAATAAACATGCTCTCTTTGTGGCAGTTATCTAATATGAGGATAATTTTTGATCTGTTGTTAATTGACTTCAGGTGGAGTTGTTTTTCAGCATGACTTCCCACCATCCTTGTAATAATAGCTTGCTTGTCTCCCAATTGTGTGAGTCACAGAGACCACAAGAAGAAGAACAGGTTGCTTACCTGTAATTGTGGTTCTTTGAGTGGTCTTCTGTGAACTCACACAAGCCCTCCGATCCTCCCCTCTATGTGTCCTGCGAATGTGTTGGTTCCATTAATGCTGCTATAGCGGCAAAACGGAACTGACCATTGGAGCAAGTGGGGGCTCTTATACCACGGAGGATGGGAGAGGGGTTCAATGGTCAAAACACCTACTTTTGGATTTCTAGAAGGTTCCAAATGCTGTTCTGCACAGGCGCAAAACCCAATTGTGTGAGTTCAGAGAAGACTACTCGAAGAACCACAGTTACAGGTAAGCAGCCTGTTCTTTCCCAGAAAGCCCCGTGATGCATTCTCCTTAGGTCACCATAAATTGGAAATGACTTGAAGGCACACAACAATATCATTATGTTTGTAATAGTCCTTTGTCATTGTCATTTGCTGTCAAGTTGTCTTTTACTTATTGACAAGCCTCTGAATGAAGGACTTCTGAAAGCTGTGGTTAGTAAGAGCCCTGTTGAGGACCATGGGTTCCTAGAATATACCTGTAATACACAGTGTTGCCACTTCTGCACTTCTGTAATATAGTCTTCTTCTTTTTTTTCTTTTTCCGCTGTCTTTCAGTTTAGCAAAAGTTATAATCTTTTCCAGTGAGTCATGTCATGTCGTTTCATATGTCTAAAGTATGTTAGTGTCATAGTGTTAATAATCTTGGCTTCCAAGTGTTGTATAGCATAAACTATAGTCAGAGCAGTAAGAAATCTCGGCCCTTTCCACACGGGGGAAAAAATACGGTGTAGGACGACCTCAACCAGAGGCCGTCCACACAGTGGTGTGCGCGAGGCCAGTTATAAATGTTGAGGTTCCACACCTCAAAACGCCCTCATGCGGCAGCAAGGGGTGGCACAGCATGTTTTTTAAAAACCACATTTCATGTGGTTTTTGAAAAACGTGAGCGCTCTAATCCATCACAGCGCCCCATGTAGAATTGCAGGCGCGCGCAAGTGCGTGCTTGCAGAGCTGCTGGGGGGTGGGCTTCCGGCTGGTGCGCTTCTCTGATTGGCGGAGAGCCGCTGGAAGCCACCAACTGCCATTTTGGGTGCTGCTGGGCACCGCCGGATGCCGCTGCCGTGTGGAGCGGCGAATGCGCGTTGTTCCCCGCGGCAACGGAGCTACCCGGATCCAGGTAAGCTCCATTTCCGCGTGCGCTGCCCTGTTTCCCCCTGTTTCCAGCCCCCGCGTGTAGAAAGGGCCCTCTTTTACAATTCCTTGTAATTTTTTTTGTAAACTGAAAAGGTAAGTGTTTCAAGTGTACAGCCTCCTAAGTTCAAGGGAGTGGGTAAATGGCCCTGGAATTTGCTGAAATTGCCTGCCTCAGTTTACTGTTGATTCTGAATGCTCTCACTGTCACAAGATTCTAAGATTATTTTATGGGATGATCTATTCTGTGTTTTCTATGACTGATATTTGTATCTTTCCATAAATATGAAAGCACGTACTGAACCTTTCAGAGTATGTGAAATTGAAATTTGAACTTTTAATTACATGTGTGCCATATCCTATACATGTATGTTTAATATTTCTGTATGTCAACTGTTCTTCATTTTATTAGGTATCATTGTTGATAATGGAAAATGGAGAAAAAGATGATAAAATGAAACACATAAACATTCATTTACAGGAATCAAGAGAGCTGATTGCTGAGTTAGAAGAAGCAAGAAGTAAGCATTTTAATAACTATTCCAAATGGCATTGTAAGTACAGACAACTAAATCAACTTGATGCGTTGTATTTTGGACTGAAAGTGGTCAATGACTTATTTTCTAATGCTAACTGATAAGAATTATAATCTAAAAGGTTTGATAAGCACTAGGCAAGGGGAGGAAATTAGAGGCTACCCTCAGAACTTTGTAATAATTTTTCTTAGCTGGGCATTGGTATGCATAGCTGTCTTTTATATAGCAAAAGCATGTGGCAGCCATGTTCCCCCAGATTAAAACCCCACAGAGTGACTGCTATTTTAAAATTATGTTTGTATATACCCTCATCTTGACCTGGGATGGGTTGACTTCAGATCTATGAGAACCATCAGCCAAAGTATGGTACAAGTGACATGTAATTAGAATTAAAAGATTCTGCATGCAGGTATTGGTTTTGAATATCATAACTGAATGGAGTTCACATTGCTTAAGTCATCCCTTAAGTTATCCTAACCTTTCTTCATTGTAGCATAACTTGGAGGTTGTGGGAGAATCATTTTGTTACTACTATTGCTAAATAATTGGGTGCCAGAAGTTTCTGTCAGTCTACTAAAAGATTTTCAGAAATTTACCAGTAAATCCAGGTCTATTTTGTGTCCACCTCTGGCTTAGGGTTTGTAAGGACATCCTAGGTTACAGTGAGAGTATGATTTGACAGCTGGAACACATATGATATACCAGAAAGACTAACTATGCTTATTTAATTGGAAGAATAAAATATCTTTTTGTGCAAACTGTAATATATCCTTTATGCACGGTCCTGTAAAAATGTCTGAAAATGTTTTATGTTTAATACCTGAAATTTAGAACAACAAGAGCAGATATTGAAAGAAGCACAAAGTGAAAAACAGGCCTTGTTGACAGAACTGGAAGAAACTAAAAGTTTTTTGCAAAACAGAAAGGTATGATCTTGGAATATCTTTTTTTGTAAATGTAGCAGAAGTATCCAGGTTTACAACTGTTAGATACCTGTTATTCCCTGCTGCCTGCCTCTACTGCAATTTCTCTTTCCTCCCACATCTCCTCAATTTTTCCTTCTCTCTAGATTTTTCTGTTTCTCCATCCTGGTACTCATTCAGTCTCCCCCCTGCCTTATTACTTCTCCTAACAGCAGAGAGCAGGAGCTTCTGTCCCAATTGTTTTAAATTAGCTATACTTATTCTGAAAAGAACCCAGAATAATCTTGAGGTGCAGACTCTTACTATACCTTTAGTATTCATGGTTTCACAATCTTGGAGCTATGTTGGAAACATTCACATAAACAATTTTCTTATTGTTGATAGAATGAAATTATAAACATAACATGCAAATTGTTATAGATAATTTAATCTTAATCAGTCACAGAGCTTTGTTACAATATATAGGTTGGATAAATCTAATATTACCCTTTATTTTGATTAGGATACTTGCAGGAGTTTAGAAACTGAGTTGCAAACTGCTGTGAAAACATTAATTCAAGTCACTGAACAGAAGGAAGTGACAATGGAAGAGCTTAAACAAACTAAAATTCTTCATGCATCAGATATTGATGAACTTCAAGGTGAAGTTTCTAATTTGATGGAGCTGCTAGAGAAAGAACAAAAGAGGTAAAAATGGTACTAGATGTAAAAAAAGAAAATATAGCACTGTCATGAAATGTGACTACAGAATTGGATAGAACGTGTAGGCTTGGAAATAGGCAGCTCTCCAAATGTGGTTGGATTGCAATGCCTTTTAGCCCTAATCAGTATGGTTATTTGTGATGGAAGATGAACATAGAAGTCCAACATTTTTCATCGTTGGAAAATTATTTGGTATCTATTATCCGTCACATGTTCTGCTTGTAAGAAATTGGCGCGGTTTACCTCTGTGCATGTGAAATTCCCTTCATATTGAGGGAAAGTTTAGCACAAGAATGGAGAATGTATAGTATCTAGAAATCGTTGGAGTATAGGTCCCGTGATCTTTCAGTATTACCTGTGTTGACTAGGATTGGTGGAAGCTGTAGTCCAACAACAGCTTGAAGGTCACATTTTCTTTACTACCAATTAGCAGCTTTCTCTGGCAAATAGCAACTTTGAGATGGTTGACGAATGAGAGGGTTAATTCTCATGATCATGCAGTATCAGACTCAACAAAGCATTGGGTTACACTCTTAGCCTCCCACCAGCCATCAGTTTCTTCCTCAAACATTGAGGCCCTTAAACTGATCACTTTGATGTCTATTTAGTCTTACAAGGAAATAGTTATTGAACATAAGTTATTTTTTTTCGCTTATGAGGGGTCTACGGTCCAACTGAATAGGTTGGTATGGGAGAGCAACTATAATGGGGATGGGGGCTTACTTTTGCTTCATGATGATCCCTAGCACCTTGTTTACAGCTGAAAATGGACCTAAAAGGTCCTAAAATGACTAGAAGACTGGCGTTGGTTTCTATTTTAGGATTTTTCAGCAAATTTTTGGTGTTACCTGCACCTTTGGTTACAAAGGTACTACTACTTTGCCATCTTAGAGCTAGTAGCTTTCTCAGGAATGGGATGTATTAACACCAATTAATGTATGTGTTGCAAGGATTGGATTATGTACCTTCAGCCATCATGCCACTTTCCTAGTAGGTATAGGTGTCCAAACTCTGTGACTGTATTTAGTGCATAAACAAAACATAATGGAAAACCTACAACAGATGTCTGAGCTGAATACAGTTTTCAAAAAATTGGAATACAGTCATACATATTTCCTGAATTAATGTTTAGTTGTTTGATTTAATTAATCTGTAGTCATTTCATTCAATAAGGAAAATAATTTGCTGGGTTTTGTACTTTTTGCTATTTGTATTTACACAAAATAGATGTTAATAAAAATAAATTTGTGACATGCTTTGACTGCTGAACAATACTAAGGATGTTGAACACATATCTAACCTTGGCTGGAAGTTTAGGCTTGGCTGGAAAATGCCAAGTGTATTTTATTTACAGTACGACCCCCATATCTGTGGATTCATAATCCACAGATTCAGTTATCTGTGGTTGAAAACAGCCGCAGGCCCAGGGCCTGATCGCTGCAGCACCCCGCGGAAAGACAGCGGGTAGTGAGGGATCACGCTGCCTGCTGTTTTCCTGCTTCCAGACGCAGGCCCAGGGCCCGATCGCCCTGATTTAGCTGAAGTTATATTTCTTATTAAATCATACTCTGAACATTTCAATTATTTTAATAGAGAAAAAGAATTAAAGGATGCATCAGATATATTGGTTTTGGAACTTCAGAAGAAATCAAATGAACTAGGTATGTTGTGCAGAAAAAATGGTGAAACTTTAAGAACTAATTGTAGCTTACATTGCAGCACTAGTTCTAGTACCCTACTATGCATATCAGTTTTCTTGCTTCCAAGCTGAGTATGTAACAGTTAAGATTGTAACCACTGTTTAGAGGCTAACGTTATTCTTGAATTGCTTTCTTTTAGTCCTCAGACTTCTCTGTTCCTAGGATGGAAGTCTTTCTTCCTCTGCTATGATTTGAATGAAAATCTCCTTCCTCTCAACTGCTATTAACCCCAGGACAGAATCCATCATTGGTACCAAAGAACCATTCACTTTCAGGATTAATAGTGTGTGTGATTTCAGTGAGACCCTGGTTGTCCCCTTCAATATATGCTGTGGTCCTGATGATGATTGCACTGTCCACATACTAGTACTTTGTTTTGCAACTGACATCATCGTCAATGATGCATTTAGGAAAATTAACACTATTTGTTTCATAACAGAGACAGTTTTAAAATAGTAATGTTTGTGTTTTTTTAACTCCACCTATACAATGGAAATTGGTCTACAAAATTGATTTAGCGAATGCTTTTGCTGCTGCATATATTTATAACAATCCTGACTGCTCAGTATTTATACCTTTCTCTTTGGTAAACATGTAGAACTTTTTACAAACACACTTGAAAAATGTAATATGTGAAGAATATATATACTGGAATGTATTTGTTATGACAGACAAAAATTGTTAAGCACCAACTCTTTTTACTTGTAGTAAAAACTTAAATATTTAAGAGTTTAATGGACTTCATTAGGTGAAGACCAAAAGTAAATAATGTGTATCTTTTTAAACCTGTAACATTACGTTATTTTATGTTATATACATTTATGTTTATTGCAGAATTGGTGGCCAAACTGAAAAATGATAAAGAAAAACAAGTTGAAGAAATGACAAGAGCACTGGTAAGGCATAGCATTTCACTTCACAGTAAATCTCACCAAACTCAGCGCAACTTATTTCTGAGTAGATATGCATGAGGTATCTTTCCCTAAGCCTAACCAATGATGAGTAAAACCTGAAGGTGTAGTTCAGCAGCACCTGGATGACTACACTTTGCCCATCTCTGCTCTATTAGCTCTGTATTCTATTGCTATGAAAAAATTTATTTCTCCCATAGTTCCATAGTCTTTGATCATTCTACAAGTTAAGAGTTGATATGTATTGATAAGAAATTCATTTTATATAATTGCTTTTAAATAAATTAATATACTTTATTATAAGATGATATTCAAATATCTTTATACTTTAGGAAAGTTCAAATGAAATTCAAAAGGATTTGAGGCATCAATTAGAGTGTGTACAATCTGAACATATCCTTTTAATGAAGGAAAAAGAAAGCAGAAATTCTAATAACTCTACTGTGCAGGTTAGACTGTTCTGATTTTTTCTTTCTGTTTAAACACAAAGGGAAAGCACTTACAATATAGGATGATTCAAGATGAGTTTTTTACTGTGCAATCTTAGTATATCTTTCTTGGTAGATTATGGGAAGTCCAGATTACAGCATCTTCAGTTTGTAGCCTTTTCAAGTTTTCATATTTCTCCTTCCATGTTTCTTCTTGTTAGAGAAAATATATTAAGGAAGAAAGAAAAAAATAGTTATAGAATAGCTTTCAGTCATAGCCAATAAGAGTCTTCTGTCTAGAACAGTGGTTCTCAACCTGTGGGTCCCCAGATGTTCGTGGACTTCAGCTCCCAGAATCCCCAGCCACTATGGTCAATGCTCAGGGCTTCTGGGAGCTGAAGTCCACAAACATCTGGGGACCCACAGGTTGAGAACCACTGGTCTAGAAGCTCCTTAGGTATTCCATGAGATTCTAAGGAGAAATGTATGTATCTTCTTGAAAAATTACCCTGAGGTGATATTACAAGATTTTTGTTGTCTCTGTTTAGTCTCACGCAGGAACTGAACATGTTCTAAAGTTTACAATGTGTATCTACAAAGTGAGACACTTGAGAAAAAACTAACCAGCCGACGACATTATATCTGTCCCTGGATTCTCACTAGTGTAAAAACACTAGTGGCTATCTCTTTATCAGTGCTCAGATTTGGATCATCTTAGACACTGGTGCAGTGCAACTTGCAGGAGCTTGCAGTAGAGGGACCCTAACACCCAGTTGTGAGCAAGTGATGTTTGAATTAGAGTTGCTCAAATTGCTTCATCAGATTGGACTCTGTAGCATTTAATATATCTCTCTCTCTCATTCTGTCTCTTCCACATACTCTCCCACATACATTCTCATTTATTTATTTTAAAATATTTGCATAATAATTTTGTTGGTTCCCAAAGTGGTTTACAATAATAAAATCGGATTTGTAGTTAGTAATTCTTCTGTCGCAATTGTGGTTCCTTCATAATGTATTGTGGAGAATATAGTTTCTGAATGTTTTTATTGTTGTCTGACACCATTCCAGAGCTTTATTTTTTGAAAATAATCCAAATGTAATCCTGTGAATATATTCCATTATAGACTGACTTTTAATTTTGTACATTTTGAGCATCGTTACTACCAATTTTAAACAGGTGCAACTCCAAGAGCTTTTAGATGGAAAACAAGTTCTTGAGAGGACCATTGAGAAATTACAAGAAAGAGAAAAAGAACTGGAGGGTATTGTTCAGATCAGAGAGGTATGTAGCTTGTTATTTATATTTTGAAACAGAAGCAGCATTTAAACATCATTCCTAGCCATCTGCATCTCTCTACACACTTACTATCCTAGATCTAGAACCAGTCCTACTATTGGGCAAGGTTAGGCACTTTCCATTATCACCACTCTATAGAATTTTGTTGGCTTCCATTTACTCATAGAGCTCTGCACTATAGGTGGCACAGATGGCCTCTCAGGGCACTGCATCTAAAGACGGAAAGACATTTTGTGTTGTTTGCAGTGCCTATGATATCATCTGTTGTGATAACTGCTTCTACTGTACCATCAAAGTTGTCTAGTGACTACTAAACCAGCCTCTGGTACAGTGTTCAACAGTACCATCTTTGATGCCTGTTGTGCTATTATCTTGTTCAATCCAACCTACAGCAACCTCTACAACTACAGATTACATCCTTTTCTGTGACTATTTCAGGGTCCAGGGTGAAGCATGCTAACTCCAGTTCTAAATGGACAGCATTGCTGATTTCTTCTTCCCTCAGTCAGGTGCTGTTGCTCTGCAGAGTTTACACTTGACTACACTCAGCTGGCATATCTGATGACTCCAGAAGGCAGATTAAGCACCTCCCATTCTATGATGAGGGATTGTTCAATTCTATAACAGATGAGGCCCTGGACTACTTCTTTAAGGCCGGATTGATTTGGTGTCTAATATCAACAGCAAAGATCTTACTGTTTTTACTGGAGACAGTCCTCCTCATAATATCAGCATTCAAAGTCCACTTCTAGGTCATTTCATGCTTCGTCAGATTCCTCTGATTCACAGCAGAAGCATCAGTATCACACATCTTGGTATCACTGTTCTGGCTCCTCTAAACTGAAGTTTTCTAGTTCAACCAGGTCTCAGCTTCAACTTTCTTTCCAAGATTCCACCACAGTCTCTTTTCTCTCCAAGATCCATTACTGTCATGGCCCCCCAAGCTTCACCACATGTTTCAGCACCTGGTAGAACGTCACCAATGAAACTTGTGTACTGACTGTTGCTGTTTGTGGTTCTTCATGGTGTTTGTGACTCACACAGACGAATTATCTGTGCCTGTATAGTGCATATTTCACTTCTAGAGCAATACGACAAGTGTTTGGGTAGTAACCCTACCCCCTTTCTGAGTGGCTATACAGTGCCCTTCCCAATCAGACCCTCAGTTCTTTTTTGTCTGTCAAAGGAGCAGCATCTATTAGGACCCGTCTTTGAGTTAGCTTTTTCCTCACTTATGGTCGATCTTCCATCTTGGTATATGGTTCACAGCTTGTTGTGTGTTTTGGCATGTTGACAGATTGGCTTGTGTTTTTGGTACTGACTTGGACCGTTCACAATTTGCATTTCCCTGTTGGACTAGTTGGTTAACAGTGTGACTCTCATGAGATGCTGGGCCCCATTGTTTTATGGCCTCCACAGACTTTAAGCACTGTTTCTCATGCAGATGTAAAATCCAAGATAAGGATGGTCATTCTGAGTGCCTCTTCAGCCTTGGTGAAGGGCATAATGCTGGCTCTTGTCAACACTGCCAGTTGTTCACCAGCAGACCACAAGAAATCATGCTGTTAGGCTAAAAGCTCTTTTCAGGGAAAACATCTTAAGTGCCTCTGATATGACTGTACAGGATAAAGCCTTTTCACTGCCTCGGTGGTGGCTAGCATTGTTCAGTACAAAGAGCCCCATTGGCACCATCATTACCATTGAAGTTGACTTTGACCACTCCGTCTGTCTCAAAGCTTTCCATGGAAGCCTTGGCAACTCTTACATGTGGCCAAGAGGATTGCCTCACTTCGGAACTCACCCTGGTCAGGCCTACCTCCCTCCCATTTTGAGAGGCTACTGCTGAAAAAAGTTCTAGCTGACTGCATGAGAGGAGAAGGGTCTTGGTAATATCTGGCAAGTCTCTTGACTTTCCACACCATGCTGCTGAAGGTGCTTGTAAGAAGCGCATGAAAATGAAGAGATCTAAGGATGTTCCACATTGGCACCTATCTGGAGGTCAATTGGAGCAAACAGTATTACCAATTTCTGAACAGCTGACAGTTCTTGATTCCCACCAGTTGTCCTGTTGGAGGGAACCAGCCCTGCTGGCTACAGCTCTGTCCCCGGTACATTTACTGGGTCCTGTGTCTTCCCCAGGTTTACCAGCTCACACAATGGCCTCATATGGAGAAATTGTGGATTCTTTACCTCTTTCTCAGGGCCACCCCTCAGCAGATCCATGGCCCTCACTGACACCTCCACGTACTGCCCCAAATAGTACAAATCTCCAAGATACTGGCACAGAAGAGACCACCACTTGCTTCACCCCATGGGTGGCATCATCGGTGTTCTTCATTCTTGTCATGGATGTCTAGTTCTCTGTTTTTGAGTACCCAGCACCATCATAGCCCTTGATACCAGGGGTCTTGGAAGGATTATCAAAACCCAAGGATATTTGTCTGAATACTGAGGCAGAGAGTCATCCTACTGTTCCCAGAGGTTGCTTTTCCCATATGACTATGTCAATATATTACCATCTTTGGATGAGTATTCTGACCAGCACCACAGATGATATTGATGGAACCAATATGCAAATGAACTGTATTATGTACCTCACCATCATTGTGCCTCCTTCCCTTCAATATGGAAGAGATCCAGACTGTGATCTCAATCCTGTAGGAGGTCATGCTCAAGGTTTCCAATGTGGAAGAGACACCACCATGAAATATTGTCAATATCCATGGAGCATGTGTTAGCTTTTGATAACGTGTGCTAGTCCTCCAACTACTACAGTCATGGGTAATCTAACTTTGCCAGCTCCCTTTCAGGGGGTCAGTCCCCTTCAGCTTCTGCCTCCAGGTCAGTCTATCCCTGAACTGACTCAAGTGTACCCAGATGTTTTGATGGCCTCTGACAGACAGTGTTAAGTCCTTTGCAGACCAGATGCTCAGAATGGCCAGATCCCTAAATTTGCATACTGAGTAATGGCATGAAAACATAAAGGATTCTATTTATCAGCAGGTCCAAGACTAAGCTTTTACTTGTGCCTCACTTACTTTATCTGCTGCATGGGGTAAAGAAATCTTGGGCTACAGCCCCTTCAGTTCCACCCACATCAAGGAAAATAAAAACCTTCTTCAAAATCAAGGAGACTGGGGCAGAATGGCTAGTACAACACCCAAATCATTGTAGATGCTGCCCAATCCCGTCTTTTGCAAAAGTTTCACTCCACTCCAGCAGAAAAGGAAGGGAAGAAACTAGATGTAATGGGATGAAAATTATATTCTAATTGATATGTCCCCGTACAATTATAGTGCCTGTATGAGAATGTATCAATAGTTTATATGGAACAAAGTCAAGCCCTTCATCAACTGCTTTTCTGAAGAGGATGGGAGCGTCACCTCAGTGCTATATGCTGAAGCTAATTGCTTGACTTCTTAGTAGATCACTACAGCTCGGCATATTGCAGATTGTAGCTTGGCATATTGCAGACTGTAGCCCCTAGAGCAGTGGTCTTCATCAGTGTGACCGGTTAAGATCTTCTGGTTTATCCCAGTAGGTCTGTTCCACAATTGAAGACCTCTCCTTGAATGAAGGCAATCTTTTCAACATTTCAACTTGACGACAAGCTGGAGCACACACACAAAATGAGGACCACAGCCACCATAAACATCATAGTCTACAAATCATCAGCTCTACTCCAGCCCCAGGTAGGCTTACAATTCCATCACCAGTCAGCAGCGGGAACAAACACCTCTCCAATCTTCCGGTTCACATAAGACATCCATCTCTAGATACAGGATGTTCCAGTTCTGGAGGAAGCAGCAAGATTCCAGCAAATGGTGTCTGACTTCCACAGAAATGATTTCTCTGCTGTTAATCAAGTTTCCACAACCATCTTTCCACCCACTGTTCTATTTTTTGGCAACAGGCTCAGCAGGTACCATCAAGCTTGGGCTTCCATCTCCTCAGATTCATCCATGCTTGATATCATAAAAGAAGGTTATTGTAGAGTTCTGGAAGCTTCCTTCTGTTGTGTTTCTTTTTGTTACTGGGCCCTCCCCTGCACTAAAAGAGGTCAACACCCTACTCCTCAAAAGAGCCATAGTGCCTATCCCTCTCTCTGTTCAGAGGTTTTTCTCCTGCTATTTTATCATCACAAAAAAGGATGACAGGTTGTGTCTGATCCTAGATCTTTGAGGAGTCAGTTATTACATCTGACCCAACCACTTCAGGGTGGTCACCCTGGCTACCATCCTTCCCCTGGTATGGAGGTTTGCCACCCTGGACATGGAAAATACATATTTCCATATTGCCATCAGAACATCCCCACAAGAAGTTCCTCTGCTTCAGCATGGGAAGGAAGGCATACCATTTTTGTGTTCTGCATGCCGCTTTTGGGTTATGCACTGCCCCATGTATCTTTACCAAATGCATGGCAGTAATGGCTACTTCATTACCTCAGCAAGGCAGTATCTTCTTCCCTTACAGATGACTGGCTTCTGGTCACCCCTACTCTGGAATGTCTTCTTCAAGACATTGACATCACAATAGACTTGCTGAAAGTCCTTGATCTCATGGTAAATTACCTCCCAAATGGATCAGGTTCGTAGGGGCTTTACTGGACTGTTTTGCTCAGGCTGCAGATGGTATGTCCTTCAGTGAACTGCCACTGACTGCCTTCATATGAGGGGAATTCACATTTGAGATGTCCAAGTGCTCACAAAATATTGAAGGGTTTTTTTTGTACACTTTGTTTTTTGCATAAATGATTGTTTGTGACAAAGCTTCTGAAATGTGATAAATCTCATCATAGCTGATCATTTTCTCATTGGGTGTTTTTATACGTTGAGACACCCTTTCTCATCAAGGGTGAAAAAATGTGAAGGTGTTCTTTACTTCCCTGTCTGGCACCAGTCTTTTCCACATGCAGGAACTCTTCCTGTAAGGAGAATCCATGAGCTGAAGGGAACATGCAACTGAAGGGACCATGCATGAAAGCATATGTTGCCTTTAATTTAATAATTTTAATATCCTTAGCAAGCTGTGAGCATAATAAAGCCTTGTGGCCAGAATCTTTATGTAGGGCAAACCCAAACTAAGTATGTCTCATCATACCTGTAGACCATGTTGTGTCATATGTATCCTATGAGCCTGTAATGTACATTTTCTTTAAGCAATTAGATGTGGTAAGTGCTTTACTATGTCTTAGTTAGCTGTGGTAGTGGATCAGCTCAGAACTGAGGGACGTGTTAACCTCTTTTTTGTATGCTCAATAAAAATATTTTTAAAAAACCATCCCTCCATGCAATTCTATTGTGATTTAAAAAAAAAAGCAAGATTCAGGAGAGATTTTAATAAGAAAAGCTGGGCAATAGTCCTGGTCTGATTCCAACCCCTATCCCCAACCCTTACTTCTTTAAAATCAAAAGAACAGATTGCACTCCAATACAACTCCAGTAGAGGGAACAGTTTGTATAGAGTAAAGACCTGTAATGAAATGAAGAGGAAAATATTGCTGCTGATGAGAAAATGACTAGTTTTATCAATATTTGCTCTTAAGATTTAAATATTAAAACATATTCAGAAGGGATCAGAACACAATAGTCCTGTAGAAAGCAGTGCATTTTTTGTTTGGCAGCTGTATTATCTTTTTCTTAGAAATGATGCATATTAAATATATATTAATAAATTTTTGTTTACAGGGAGAAATACATGATTTGGAAGTACAATTATCTGGTGCATTTGAAAATAATGAAAATTGCTTACAGCAGCTTACAACAGTGAAAGCAGAGTTTGAAAAAGAAACGTATGTTTAAAGTTGTATACTGTGTTGTTTATGAAGGTTGTTTCATTTAATAGCTTTTGTTTTCATATGAAGTGAGTCTAACAGTTTACCAAAATTGTTACGCAAAGTGTAACAGATTGAATATGTTATTGATCTGTCACATTGATCTTAATAGAAATGTTTTGTTTTGATTTACTGATTCTTGACACAAAATTGTATATCAGACCCTGTAAAAACTGAAATATGTGAGAGTATCTTTTCAGATATGTTACAGGCAATTGCTCATTCTCAGGGAGGCTGATGGAGCAAACCAGCTCACACCAATGTGATTGAGGCAGAACTTCACCAACATTCTTTTCTGTTGTATCTGTTATCTCTAGTACTCCCTCTCTCTTCAGTTTTTCAAATCCTGCCTTGCCAACTAGTTGTGAATTTCTTATCTTCCCATCACTTTCTTTAAAGTATTTTAAGAGTTACAACTAATTTAATTTAATAGTATATTAGTAAGTCAGAGGGGTGGTCAAGGAATCCAGCATGGCTACTGATTTATTAAATAAAAAAGAAAACCAATTTCAACAGCGATAAAGAAGATCATGCACCATTGGAAAAGATAGAAAGGCAAACTGGAGACTTGCCATTGTTAAGCTTCCTCATGATTGTGAATCTGCAGGACTCAGAGGACAAGCAGTGTGATTTTACTTGTGCTAAAAATGTTATCGCAAGTGAGCAACAGGTCTCCAAATCCAGAGCAGAGTCACTATCAGAATATTCATTAGTTTCAGTGAGAGTGATTTGGAATCCCATTCTCGGGTTGTCATGGAGGAGCAATCCACAACGTTTGGGTTGTTCCCCGTGTGTCAATTGGAACTGGCAGGAGTCCACACTGGAAACCAGTTAATTCAGCTAGCACTCCACTCTCCCTCCATCAGTTTTAATTTTCCTGCTAAGCAAACCAGACATGTTTTCACTTCTCTCTGTTAGTGTATGGTTAAGGAGAACTGTTAGCAGGTTTTGCAGATTGAATAGACTTGGAAGATGTTGATGGAAACTGAATCCCAGGTGCCTGCCACACAGCGAGGCTCTGAGTTGGAATCTAATAATAATGGAAATGATAATGCCTCTCAGACAATCGTGAGTGTGCAAGTCTCTGGGGAAGGTAAAGCAACTGATTTAAGAAAAGTATTCCTTTCCTCCAGTGAGATAGTTCTTAACCTGAGGTCCACAGACCCCCAGGGTCCATGATGACCTCACAGGAGGTCAATGAAAGGCTTGAAGGCTGCTCATCCTGTCTCATCCCCCACAGTGGGGTGACAGTGTGACAGGAACTGAGGCAAAAGGAGGCAAGCTGGCTGGGCGGGTGGCTCTGTGTATTGCCTGTCACTTGACTGCTCTGTGGGGAGGAGGCAAGCTCATCAGCTGAATTACAACAGAGCTGTCAGCCAGTCACTGTTTGCCTTTTCTCTCTCTTTCTCTCCACTCTTTACGGTGGAGAACAATCCAGTGTAGTATCAGAAATGCTCAACCCTTCACCCCCTTTTTTGACTTCATCCCCGGGAGGAAAGAAGACTGAGATGGGCAGAGGAGAGAGTGAGGGAAAAAGGACAAAAAATGGTAGAAAATTTCAGAGTTATGTTTTTAAAAAAGGTAATGTTGACATTAGGTTTGGATGCAGCTGGGAAGGCTGATCAGGACACACAGGAAAAGCCAACAAAAAGCTAGTAAGTTGGCAACAATAATGCAACAGGTGCAAACGAAGGGCAGCCAAATTCCTCTTCCAGAAATAGTCGGACAAATTGCTTAATTCTGAATGGAAAAATACACAAAATCTTAGAAAGTTCATTAGCTATTGCAGGAAATTGTATATGTGTGAAAAAGAATTTAGGAAGCAGTTTGCTACCCTTATGGTGAATGTTTCTGTTTCTGCCTTGGTTTCAAACTTGGTTCTTCTCTAAGGAAGGAGACACAGCTTTAAAGACATGAATGAAAAGAAAATTGAGTCAGCCTTGAAGAAGGCTCATGAGGCATCAGTACTAATAAGAACTGCAATAGCAATCTCAGTTTTTGCTAGAGCAGGGATGATTTGTGTGCAAGAAATCTTGGACTCAGAGGATATCAGTGCTTGGGAGTTAAAGAACATATTATACAGACTGGATAGACTGCTGTAGTATGTGGCAGATGTTAATTACAATACAACTGCATTTACTGCTACAGCAATTGCTTCAACAGCTATAGGTAGATGTTCACTATGGCTCAAACACTGGAATGTAGATCAAAAGGCCAAAGCTAATTTAGTGAATACACAATTCAGAGGTAAATTAGTTTTTGGTGAAAAGAAAATAGAAAAAGTACTAGTAGATGGCAAAGATAAAAAAAAACCCAAATTCTTCCGACTGTTCAAAAGAGAGAAGAAGGGAGGAAATATTACCAAAATGATTCTTTCATGGAGGTTGGAATTTTCAAAGACAGATTTTAGACATTATAGATCACAGTGGAACTGATCAGGGTTTCAGTTCATGCAGCAGGTAATGCAACAAGATAAAAGAGGAGCAAGCCACTCCAATAGGAGTGGGAAAACTCAGTATTGACTTAAAATCCATACTATTGAGAGGAAGACTTATTCTCTGGAATGTGATAACAACAGATCAGTGGGTTCTAGAAGCAGTGACCAAGGAAAACATGATGCAATTTCAGAGAGGACCAGGGGAAGATTTCTGCCTTCAGCAGTATTGAAGAATTTAAGCAAGAGAGAAGTAATAGAAGAGAGACCATTTGTTATAAATAGAGACAATAGAGAGGATAGCTCAAGAAAAGAAATTTCTGGGAGTTTATTCCCTGTTCTTTATGGTACCCAAACAAAATGGGTGGTACAGACCTATACTAGATGTAAAGTACCTGAACTAAAAGAAAAGTCATTCAGAAGCAACCAGGATTTTGACTCATCTAGGAGCACAGATAAATACAGAACTAGGCTGTATTTACTTTCAGAAGAGAGGTAGACAAAAATAAAACAGATAATTATGGAATTAGTACTGGTCAGGTAAGCAGATGTAATGCACTTGGAATAATCCCAACATTCCAACTAGTTCCTTGGGTGAGATTTCACACCAGATCCCTTCAGTTATTCCTTAGACTTCATCAATTAGCATAAAATTTGAGGAGGCATTATTGCTTAACATTGCCAAATCAGGTTCTCAAATATCTGAGATGTTGGATCAGAAACAGATTGCTTGACAATGGTGAATTTTTCATTCCACAAGCAAAAGCTGTTATAACAACAGATGCAAGTTTAAATGGATGGGGAGCCCACTCAATGAGCCATTGGTCCAAGGGTAATCCACCCTTACCTAGGACAGGGAAAAAATGTTACCTGTTCTGTCATTTTTGAATCTCTGTGATGGTCAGCGAGGTTATATAATCAAACGGAAGATGTGGAAGAGATAAGGTATACAATGGAAAAGAATGTTGGCAATGTCCTGCCTTGATCAGGGTGGTGGGAACGATTAACCAACATGTGTGGATTGCTCTTTCAGCCTGTCCAGAATGATTATTCACAGTAGGTATCAGCCTCTTATTTCCTCACATACAACTTTAATGTGGCTAATTTGCCACAGGATTTTCTCCTATCTACTAAAAGATCTAACACAGAGGTGTCAAACTCAATTTCATCTTAGGCCACATCAGCATTATGGTTGCCCTCAAAGGGCTGGTTGTATCTGTAACACTATAGGAATGTATCTATTCTTTTATCATATTAAATTGCCTCTGCATTTGATTATTACTGGTTTTAGTAATAACTAGCTCTGAAACTAGAAGTCTAGGAAAAATAATGGCAAGCAGATATTCAAGTGTACAACCATTCTACAATTTATTGTAAAATGAGTTTTGAAAACAAAGTTATTTTTTTAATCATCAGACAAATATTACCAAGCACTGTTTATTACATTAACTTTGTTTAACTTTTTGGTCTCAGCTGAGACATGCAGAACAAATAATTGTGCTCTGATCTAATGTGCAATCTGTGGCATATGAAGTTGATAAGGCGATGTTGCCTGGCCCTGTACATTCTTGGACATTTTGGGGCTATTTGATCATGATTTATGGTCTCTATGCCTCTGTAAAGTGACATAGAATTGGTCAGTATATCCAAAGTGTGCCACTTTCTGCTTCCCAGACCTTTTCTGTATCACCTTCTGTGCCTTCCCCTTCATGGTTCTTTCTGCTCCCCTGCCCCTTTCTGTACCTGGTGAACCCAGTCCCCACATTGCAGGCCCCCAGCTACCAGTATTCTGAAGAGGGGCCCAGCAGCCAGCACTTATGATCTTCTGCTTCGTATAACTCCGGTGTCCAACTCTCACAAGCTGTGTGGAGCATTGCCATGGTAACCTGCAGCAACGCTCTGATGGCAAGATTTCGACAGGGGAGCTATCAGAAGTAGAAGTAAATTGTGAGTGCTGGCTGTTGGGTCCCTCTTTAGAATACCAGCAGCCAGGGGCCCGCAGTGTGAGGATTGGACTCACCAGGTGGGGGAGTGCTACAGCTTCAGGAGAGGTGTTAGAGCCACATGAAATGGCCTGGTGGGCCAGATTGGGCCCATGGACCTTGTGTTAGACACATGTGAACTAACATATCTATCATTTTAAAAGTGGCTAGTGGTGATGTACAATTAAAGCCAGAAAGAAAAGAAAAAGAATCCAGTGTTGTTCTTCATTCTAAAAGTACATTCCTTTTAGGATGCAACATACAACATCCACACACACTCAGCTCCAGAAAACCCTGTGATAGGTTCACCTTAGGGTCACTGTAAGTCAGAAATGACCATTCTATTCTCTGGCTGGCAAGAGGATCAATCCACCACACATGAGTTTGATCCCTTGTATGTCAGCCAATTCAAGAGCCTACAGCTGGGCGTTAGTGTTCTACATAGCTTGGACTGCCTTTTTTTTTCAGACACTGAATCTATTTGTTACTTAATATCCAAGATGAGCTTATATGTTTCTGCCAAAGGCTTTCTAAGTGGGTAACTTCTTTTATTCAGGTGACCTACCAGTTGACTAAGAACAGTCTCTCAGTTTCTATTTGGTCCCACTCTACTAAAGCCATTACAACCTCTGTGACTTTCTTTAGAGAATGGCACAGCCTGATATATGCAGGACTGCCAACTCTTGACCTTCATTCCCATTACAGGCTCAAGGCAGAGGCTACACTGGAGATAGCTGTTATTTTCTGTTGCTTTGCATGACATTTCTTCCACCTATGGCAAGTAGCTTGAGAGTCTCCTGTTTGTGTTGGTCACAGAGACCACATGAAAGAACAAGTTGCTTACCTGTTAACTGTGATTCTGAGTGGTTATCTGTAAACTTGCACAATCCTGCCCTCCTCGCTTCTGTAGTATCCTGCTCTCCTTGGCTTCTTTGACTGCTGCTGTGGCAGCCTAGGAACTGAGTGAGAACTGTGCTGGTCATGAGCACTGAAGAGGGATAGGGCTCCCACCAAAATGCTTGCTCTCTCAGCTTTAGGAATTCCCAAAAAATGCACTGCACAGGAGATAGTGAACCATTTGTGTGAGTACACAGATGACAACTTAAAGAACTACAGTTACAGGTAAGCAACATCTTCGTTCTCTTCAGTATCGCAAAGCTTCATTCCCAATTCAGTCTTCTGACTTTTCAGATGATGAATCTATTCAACATGGAAAAGGTCATAGAACATTCTCTGGATAACAGGAGGAGCAGTCCATACAGATGAATCTTCTTCATGTGCCAGCTGGCCCAGCAGGAGTCCCTTGTTCTTTTCAGTTAGATCTGTTGACTCCATTCCTATCACTGTCAGTATTTTTCTTTCCTGCCTTGCCAACTGGTTGGATTCCCTAGCTAATTTTGAAAATAGAAGAATAGTAACATGGATGGACATGTTAAAAAAAGAAGAATGGCAGACGATGAGGTGGGAAAAAGAGGCAACAGTGATATTTAGGAAAAAAATGCACCACCTTCAGTCTGAGTAATCATGCTATCTCATTGGCTGCTACACAGCAGCTCACGAGTGGAGAAGAAAATAAAGTAAGTGGAAAACAGTTGTCTGTTACCCAGCGTGGCTCTGTTTTAAAAGATGAAGGAGGTTTAAAAAATAGATTTATTTCCTCCAGTGATAAAGAAACAGAGAGTGCAATGGCAAATTCCTGTGAGTAAGTAGAAAGAGAAACCAGACATGGCAAATTCCTGTAAGTAGAGAGAGAAACCAGACAAAAATAAGGACTTTATAAAAACTGACTTTAAAAAGGTAAAATAGACTATATTAAGAAAGCAGATCTTCAGAAGTGGCCACATACTGAAACAAATGGTGTGATTTTGCAGAAAGTAGTGACGGTTGCTTCAGGTTGCCATGTTGATAAGGGAGGTTCCACAGTGAGGGATGGAACTCATTTATTGCTAAACTGATTTTTTTGTGAGAGTAGTGATTGCACGGACTCAGAAGTTGATTGACAGTGCTAGTAAGCAGAAAGGGAGGGCGTTGGATGTCCTCCATTCAAAAGTGAGTAGTTTTCACTTATAGGGTGCCTGAAAGAGCTGATTTTAAAAATGCAGCAGCAGCAGCAGGCAGCATCACCAGAAAGTGCTCAAATTGAAATGCAGCAGCTAGTAGCGCTACAGCCTCAGCACATGAGCATGTCCAGCTTCAATGTGCAAGTAAATAAAAATGAACTGAGTACATTAATTAGAGAGGCAATAAATAAATACAATGAATCACTTGGCACAGATGAATTTATAAAACATTAATTATTACAGTTTAATGTAAATGTATTTGCTTAATACTGATAGCCAAAAACCAATATATATATAGCAGATGAGGAAAGGAAAGAAAGGAAACACAATACTTCAAAGACTGAAGTGCATAAAGCTTCCAGAGTGGAAAAAGAGCATCTACATAGAGAGAAGAAAGAGAGAAGAGGAGAGAAGTGCAAGTCAGAGTTTAGATATAGAATTCAGATATAGAGGAGTTCTTCGTCGTGGTCTCTGTGCCTCACACACTAGGAGCTTTCGCGCATGCGCGGCACCGTTTGGAAAATTCTAAAGCGGGAACCCCTCCCCCCATGCATCCACTGAGCATGCTCAGCCCGCCGAGCAACGGTCGCTCCTCAGTTCTTTCTCGTCCACCGTCGCATACGGAGGTTCTGAGCTTAGAGCGTTTCTTTGACCTTCTCGTGCAAGTCTTTTCGGTTTCTCTTCGACTCAGATTTGGTATTTTGGACTTCTCTTTCAGATTACGAACTGGTTTTGTCGATTTGGTGATTTTCTGTCCCCTTTCTTTGGGACTTCTAACCTTCTAAAACCCCGACTTGCCAAACTCCCCCTTCTTCGTCATCGTTGTCTTCGTCTCATCCTCGACCTACCTCATCGTCTTTTCCTTTCAGACTTCTATGTCTACTCTCTTCAAACCCTGTAAGAAGTGTGGTCGTAAGGTCACTTCTTCGGACGGGCATAACGAGTGTCTCCTCTGTTTGGCTGAAGCTCATAACATCAGAGCCTGCCCAATTTGTAGGGAGTTCACCTCACAGACCTTGAGGAACCGGCTGGCACACCTCAAGTCCTTCTGCTGGGAGCAGTCTGTCACCTCAAGACCCGACCCCAGCGAAGAGCCCAGCGAAGATGTCCAAGAGCCGACCTGCGACCACACTCCCAGCGGCTCCGGTGGTTGCCGATCCCACTGTGCCAACGGTACCGGGCTTGGTACCATAGCATAAGTTACCGAGGATCCTGAAGATCTCTGCGGCTTCCTCATCTGCGACTCCTGGAGAGGCCCCTGCGGGCTCGCAGGGTGCCAAGTCGTCTAAGATGCTTACGGCGGTGCAACGTAAGCGCCCAGTGACCTTGGACTCTGAGAAAGAGAGAGAGAAGAAGAAGAGGAAGAGGAAGGAGAAGCACCGGTCTCAGGCTAGACCACCTCTCCCTACTCCACCTTCGACTTCGACTCAACTTATAGTTAACCCAGAAGATGATTCAGAACCCCAAGAACTCTTGGAGGTCTCCGACGCCGATGACACCACAGGTTCTGTGGCACTGCTTGAACCACCAGTGCTGGATGTAGCAGTTTCTCCGTCCAGACGCCCTGAAATGGCAGTCCACCCGGAGGATATTCTGGCAGCTCCCCAGACCTCACTAACATCTCGAGGGTCTGTCGGTAGAAGCGCCTTGCCCGTTCCAGAGAGATGAGTTCAACAGGCTTCCCCCTGCTACTGGGAAGCCTGTCTTGAACAGCAGGAACGTGGCGAATACCCAGAACGCAGGGTTGGACAAACCTCCCCACGTCATCGGGAGCCCTACCCTGAGCTGCCAGAATGTGACGAGTGGAGGAGACCACCTGGAGCTTTCCCCTCGCCATCGGGAAGCCTATCCGAGATGGCCAGTGCCTCCTCGAGACTTGCCTTACTCGTCTGCATCCTACACGCTGCGGTATGGCCGCGAGCATACTTGGAAGGAGTTCTCGGGCTCCTACAAGTCCTACTCGCCCTCTTATTGGGACCACTACCATCCCGATGGGAGGCAGTGGTCTCCTTACCGCCGCTCCAGATTGCCTTCCAGAGAAGGGGATTATCACTCTCGGCGTGAACGCACTCCATCGCACTCACTTAGACGATCGCCTCAACAGCGTCGATTGCCTCAACACCATTGATCCTGAGAGCCTACTCCTCACTACCGGGCAGTCTCACCGCCTCCACAGGTCACCTCCACGGTGTCCCGCCCAACGTCCGAGGCTACCCCTGTGCCAGTTGCGACCGTGGCGCCGAAGGTCACCCAGGTGATCCCGCATCCTATATCTGCAGTGATCCCTCGACTGATGAGGTGGTAGACCACATCATCAAGCTCCGACTAACGGCCAAGAAGATGGGGATTTGTCAGCCTCATCAGTCCTGCTGCAGTTTCGATTCTCAACCCGCGTGGTGCCGTACCTCTTCCGGGAGCTTCCAACAACCCTCGCCCCGGTCGGTACCATCCAGGACTTTCACCACGTCCTCTTCGAGACGACCTCCGCAGAACCGCCAGACGACTTCTAAGAAATCATTGTCAGGATCCAAGTCCTGTTTTTGCTGGGACTTGCAGGACTCTACCACAGCCCACCTTCCACCTACCATCAGCCTTGACGGACCACCTCGCTCTGGCCAAACACCTCACCTCGTGGCGTTCAATCACTTCGGACTCTTGGGTGCTCACCATCGTCCATCTTGGTTATGCCATCGAGTTCTCAAGTATTCCACTGCGAGGAGTTTTCTATTCCACCCAGGCCAGGCCAGCCCTGCACTGCTGGAGGAGATCCAGTCCCTCCTGCAGAAGGGAGCAATCGAAGAGGTCCCGCCCTCGGCCACTACCACCGGCTTCTACTCCCAGTACTTCACTGTACCGAAGTCGGACGGGACCCTGCGACCCATTCTGGATCTCTGAGGAGAAAACGAATACATCCGCCCCAGGAGGTTCAAGATGATCACGCTGTCGGCAATCCTACCCTTCCTTCATCTGGGAGACTGGTTCGCATCCACCGACCTGCGAGATGCCTATTTCCACATCTCCATCTGTCCGCAGCACAGAAGTTACCTTCGGTTTGTGATTGACGGCACCTCCTACCAGTACCGGGTGCTGCCGTTCAGCCTCTCCACCGCACCGAGGGTCTTCACGAAGTGCATGGCCCCTGTGGTCTTCTACCTGCAGACGAAGGGCATCACAGTCTTCCCGTACCTGGACGATTGGCTGTTGGTAGCGTCCTGCAAGCAAACTCTACTCGGACATTCATCGGATCCTATCGCTTCTGACCTTCCTGGGCCTCCGGATCAATCTGAAGAAGTCCCACCTCAAGCCGGCGAGAGTGTTGGACTTCATTGCAACCACCCTGGACTCGGTCTTGGCCACAGCCTACCTGCCTTTGGAGAGAACTCACACCCTCCGCCGGGCTGCAGTGGCTGCCTTCGACGCCCTGACGATATTGGCGAGGAGGATACAACAGCTCCTGGGCTACATGGCTTCCAGCATGGCAGTCACGTACCTGTCGAGACTTCGGTCATGCCCCCTTCAACATTGGTTCTTCAGAGCCTTCAACCTGCTCCAGGACGACCAGGGCCTGCAATTTCGACTGCCGACACAAGTACGTCACTCCTTGCTGTGGTGGCTTTCATACCGCCACCTCCTGTCCGGGATGCCTTTCAGACAACCGACTCCTCGGCTCATGGTCACGACTGATACCTCCCTTTTCGGGTGGGGAGCGCACTGCGAAGACCTCAGAGTCTGGGGACACTGGACAGGCGACGAGACCGATCTCCATATCAACGCTCTCGAGCTCCTTGCCATCGGGAAAGCTCTGAGAGCGTTCCGCAACCTGGTCGTGGGACAGATGGTACTCATCCTGACCGACAACACCACGGCAGTCTGTTACGTCAACAGATAGGGAGGGACCCACTCCACCACATTCCTCACCATCACCCTCCAGCTTTGGGAGTGGTGCGTGTCTCTCTGGGTCTATCCGACTGCTGTCCACCTGGCAGATCAGGAGAACACCACGGCGGACGCCCTGAGCAAGGACACCTTGACCCACCACGAGTGGTGCCTCTCGAACGAGGCATTCCGCCTGATACGATACCGTTGGGGCGAGCCTGTCATCAATCTTTTAGCCACCGTGTCGAACGCCAAGTGTCTCCAGTACTGTTCGAGAGCCGGCCGGGGACCGAACTCTCTTGGCGATGCATTCCAGTTTCGGTGGAGAGAGGGGCTCCTTTACGTCTTCCCACCATTTCCTCTCCTGGGCCGAGTGGTCGCCAAGATCCTGGCGGACCGAGCCGATGTCATCCTTGTCGCCCTGTACTGGCCGAGGCAGCACTGGTTCGCGCCCCTGCTCGGGGCCGCTCGGGGTTTACTTCTCAGGCTCCCGACAGCACCCGATCTCCACCCCGACCTGCCGCTCCTGGCTCTGCACACATGGAGGATAACGCCCTAGACGATCCCATTATACAGAACGTCCTGACCGCGGCCAGAAAGGAATCGACCCATCGCAACTATGCCTACAAGTGGCGGTGGTTCGTCACCTTTGCGGAGGAGCGAGGCGAGACGGTATCGCCGGTTGGCCTTGGTACCGTGCTCCGCTTCCTCCTCCATCTCAAACAACAAGGACTGTCCTTCCCTTCTCTGAAGGTCTACCTCTCTGCCATCGTGGTCTACCAACCTCGAGGCTCTCCATTGGCAGCGCTCTTCCGCAATGCCACCATGAAGCAATTCATGAAAGGGCTTCAATATTTATACCTGCCGGTATCACTGCTGCTGCCACCATGGTCGCTATCTCTGGTACTCTCTCAGCTCGTGCGACCACCCTTTGAGCCCATGGCCACTGCCGATGACAGGCTCCTGACTCTGAAGACTGCTTTCCTGGTGGCTGTCACCTCCACCAGGCGTACCAGTGAGCTGACAGCTCTACGAGTCGACGAGCCGTTCCTGGTTTTTCATCAGGACAAGGTAGTCCTTCTCCCGGACATTTCCTTCCTACCGAAGGTGGTTTCTCACTTCTACCTTAACCAGGACATTATTCTACTGGCTTTTCATCCTAATCCAACGACACCTCTTGAGAGATCTCTACACTCTCTGGACGTTCGAAGGGCCCTTGTCTTCTACACTCAGCGGACTGCGACCTACAGACAGACCCCACATCTGTTTGTCTGCCACGGTCGGTGTCGCAGGGGCCGCAAGGTATCCACCCAGAGATTCTCCAAGTAGGTGGCCCAGACAATCCTGCTTGCTTATGAGATGGCCAAGCAGCCTCCACCAGACTTGCTTCGGCTGCACTCCACCAGAGCGGTGGCATCCTCGGCTGCCCTCCTGAGGGGCGTGGACCTGCAAGAACTTTGTTGAGTGACGACCTGGTCCAGGCCATCGACCTTCGTCTGCCACTATCGGCTGGATTGCCGGTCCAGGAGGGATGCCCAGTTTGGACGAGCGGTGCTGGCCTCCGTACTCTAAGGACCTGACCCACCGTCCTTCTGGTAAGCTACAAAGTCTCTTAGTGTGTGAGGCACAGAGACCACGAAGAAGAAGAACAGGTTGCTTATCTGTAACTGTGGTTCTTCGAGTAGTCATCTGTGCGCTTACACACACCCGCCCAGCTGTCCTCTCACTCTCAGGTCCCTTTTTTGGCGGACTTTAGAACTGAGGAGTGACCGTTGCTCGGCGGGCTGAGCATGCTCAGTGGATATATGGGGGGAGGGGTTCCTGCCAAGCTACTAAGTTCTAGAATTTTCTGAACGGTGCCGCGCATGCACGAAAGCTCCTAGTGTGTGAGGGCACAGATGGCCACTCGAAGAACCACAGTTACAGGTAAGCAATCTGTTCATCGTTGAAGAGGAGGAACAGTAAGGACAATACATTCAGGACACAGATGTAGAGGATTCATCAGACTCTGACTCTGGGAAATGTATCAGATCATTTTCAATGGAAGAATTTAGAAGTCTGATGAAAAGGGTACTAAATGTGTTGGGGCTTTATGTAGACAAGAGTGAAGGTCTGATAGAGAAAGATGAAGGGAGAGATGACTTGAGAGTGACCTCAGTTTTACAGAAAGCAATGTCAAATTTAACAGAAATTCTACGAGCAAAAATGTTTTAGGGAAGTAGTAGAGCTAGAATGAGAAGCTCCATTGCATACAAAGAGCTTATTTTCCTTGGGTCAAAAAAACTATGTTAAGGTAAAAGGACATGGACATCCTTAAAGTGCCACTCATAGATACCCCTATTGAAGCATTCATTTCTGGGGCAGTTGTCCTGAGGGAGGACAACATGGTATTAAAAGATTTGAATGAGTGCAGGGCAGAATCTGCACTGAAAATGTTTCATGAGGCAGCAGCGCCAGTGACCAGAGACTCCATAGTAGTTTTGATGTTTGCTATTTTGGATGATCAGGAAATTAGCAGAACAAAGCCCTCAATAGAATTCAAAGAGTATTAAGATACAGATCGAATGCAGGGCATGACTCAGTGGCATTTGCAACCACAAGCATTATGACAACAACAATAGCCTAAAGATCACTTTGGTTACAGCATTGAGTGGTGGATCAAAAATCAAGGAGTAATTTAGCATACATGCCCCTTAAAGGAGAACTACTCTTTGTAGGAAAAAGCATTGGTAAAAGTTTTCTAGAGGGTAAGGACTTAAAAAAAATCATGCCAATGATTCAGAAAAAAAGTAGGATGGGAGGTCATTTCTGGGAGTTGGGTTATGCCTTTCGAAGTTCTAGGTCATATGGAAGACAAACAGAAAACAGTTACCCCAGATGGTAGGGAAATAGGAATAAGCAACAATTTAGAAGACAGGGGTGGCAGCAATCCGGAAGAGGAGCAAGTCAGTTCAAGGAAATAGACAGCAGTTTTAACAATTTAAATGGTAAGGTTGAGGGAGCAGACTAAAATATTTTGCATGGTTCTGGCCAAATATAACATAGGACAAATTGGTGCTAGGTGTGGTTTCAGATAGTAAGAAAGCCATGCAGAAGATATTTCCCTTCACCAGCAACAAAGTTAAAAAAAAAAACAGTAGTTAAGAGGGAGATTTAGCTTCTAGGACTAGTTGGTGCAATAGAGAAAGCTCTCAGGAAACAATGGTTTCAAGGAGTTTATTCTTTATGGTTCCAAACAGTAATGGTTCTGTTAGGCCAGTTTTAGATTTAATTTTTTTTTAGAATAGTTTTGTTAATAGAGATTTGGAATGGAGACTTTGCAATCAATTAAGGAGAATCTGCAAAAAGAGGATTGGTTAGTTTCAATAGAGCTGTAAGAGGCATATTTTCACATTCCAATGGCCCATGGGTGCAGAAAGTATCTTAATTTTCAGTTCCAAACAAAACATTACAAGTTTAAGGCTTTGTCAGTTGGATTAGCTTTGACCCCCAGGGTTTTTCCAAAAATGTTAGTACCAATAATGGCTTATTATAGGCCCTTTTCACGCCTTACCTCATTCCGGTGTTGTCACGAAGGGATCATGCAAGAAGCCTCTTGCGAGAGGCACTTGTGTCCCCTCCACTTCCCCTCTGCATTGGATGGATGGAAGGAGGCATGAGGGCTCTGCCCCTTCCTTCCGCAGGGGAGCCAGGTACTTCCCAGGCTGCGCTGGGGGAGGAAGTGCAATGGCTGCATGTCCAGAGGCTCCGCACACAAACTAAGTGTGGGTGTGGCACGGGAGGGACATGTGATCGCACATCATTTTCAACAATGACCTGAAAATGATGTACTGCGCAATCACGATGGAATGGTCTCTGGATTCAGGGGGTTCAGCTGTATCCGTATATAGGTGATATTTTATTGAAAACAAAAATACAGGGACTTAGTAGTTACAGGTAACTTTGCAGACATTACAGTCACATGAATTTGTAATAAATTTTGAAAAGAGCATTTTAGACCCAAGTACAACTTTAGCTCACTTGGGAGGTCTAATTGACACCAATAAGGGATGCTGATTTTTGTCTCAAGGCAGGAAATTGAAGATAAGGAAGTGCAAACTTTTCTCATGAAGAGATCAGAGGATATTATGATACTAGTATGAATTCAAGGTGTACTAATATCAGTACATTTGGCATCTTGGACACGATATGATACAAGAGTGTTGCAGCAGTTTTTAATTCTTTATCATTTGAACCTCATAGGAAAGCAACATTTAAGAGTGGATGGTCCTCAGTACTTGAATTGTGGATAAAAGACAACAATTTAGACAAAGGACTTCTGTATGTCAGGACAGAATAGTTCTGACTAAAAATGTGAGCCTATGGGTATGGGGCACCCAATGTCAGGGCAACCCAGTCTAGGGCTGATGGACTCGGAAAGACACAAAGAGGAATGAAAACTTCTTGGAAATAAAGGCTATGAGACTGGCACGCCTAAGATTTGCAAAGTTGCTAAAGGGATGAAATGTGCAAGTTTGCACAGAAAACTGTGAAAGGTTATATATGCAATCAGGGAGGTGTCTGATCTAAGTCACTGGTGGAAGAAGCAGACAAAATATTGCACTGAGCAGAAGTCAACTTAGAGTTGTTGACAGCAGTGTACCTGAAAGGTTCCCTGAATGTGCAAGTGGATTACCTGAACATGCAACAATTTGTCCAGGGGAATGGTCCTTGAACAGTGAGGTCTTTGCATACTTAGATTCTTGGGACCATGTCAAGTAGATTTGTTTGCTTCTGGAAAAATTTGCAAAATAAAAAAAATATTTTTGATAGGTGGAGAGATAGGAGCAGAAGCTCATGATGCAGCCTGTGCAGAACTGTATTTATCTAATAGTGTCTCACAAAGGTAGAAGGCTCCTTCCGCGCCACCATATTGCACACCTCTTCCAGTGATACAACACACAGAAAATATGCTTGTCACCACTGCAGTACTTTCTGACCAAGTCAGTCACTTCTACCCTTGAAGATTAGGGCTTGGATAACTCCCATCTGTGTGGATTGCTCCTCCTGTTAGTTAGAGAATGAGAGGCTGATACTTACTGCTACTTACATCCTCTATTCAGCTTCTGCCACTGTCAGAGCAAGAAGTTTCCTTGAAGCTCTTCTCAGTGCTGCCTCATCTGAGCTCTGGTCTGCCTTGCTGTCTTCCACAGCTAACCTAAAGTAATACCTTCAATCTTCAAAGCAGCCATCGGCTTCTAGACTTTGTGGGATAAGGTGGAAGGCTTTAAATTTACTGTATTTTGTTTATTTATGTATTTATTGAACCTCAGCCTGCTACCACCTCTGATGTTATGTACAACAGATAGAAATGTTCCTGAAAAACAGGCAAAATGTTTAAAAACATTTTAAAATCAATTTTAATTTTTTTTTAAAAAAAAAGCATGTATAACTAAATCAGAAGAACTACCTCTAGTTTTAAAAATAAAAGGCCATACAAAATAGTTCAATCTTGGCTTCGCTCTAGCAGCTGAACAGGGATAGTGACAGCCCAGCTTCCCTTGAAAGGGAGTTCCACCATGAGACTGCTGCAACAGAGAAAGCGCTATCAGTTTTATCCATTAACCTAGCCACTTGGGGTGGTGGGATATGCAACAGGGCTTCCACTGTAAATCTCAAATTCCATGCAGGCTTATATTGGAAGATAGGGTGGACATTCAGGTGTCCTGACCCCAAACTACTTAGCGATTTGTATATCAAAACGAGCACCTTTAACTGTTTGAAAGCAAATTGGAAGCAAAGGCAAATGCAGTTGGTGCAGGACTGGTGACGCATGGTCTCTAAAATGCATTGTGGGGTTTCCACACTAACAGTAGCTTCCAGCCACTTTACACATGCAATATTATATAGACTACATTACTGTTCTTTGCCTCTAGGTATCAAATACCAGGACAGTAACACTCTAGTAGTGTGAAGCAGTCATGGGTGAGTCTGGCCAGTCTAGGTCATATGTGTATTCTGGAGGATTCCCTGAAAATTAGTGGAGGTGTAATTGCATGATCTTAACCATTCTGAAATCAAACAGAAGAAGCCAGCAGTCACAATAAATAAAGCCAGAAAGAGAAGACAATGAATTGTACACCTTAAAGCCAACCTATAGGTCAGGAATCTAATTAATCTAAGAACTATAAGGGCATACATCTGTTTGACAGAGTTGACTGCAATTATACTTCCCCTAGCTGCTGGAGGATTTATAGCTCTTGAGCTTGGCGCATTAGGTGGCTGATTTCTCAAGTGTTTCCTGTTTAAGCTTTTGTAAAAAAACAACAACCTTGCTGCACTTCTATTGCAAAAGAAAGTGGTCTCTCCTAGGCATCTATATGCTCTAGCTGAGGCAGAGGATCTTCATTAGGTTGTATCTGCTTGTAGCTGTCTAGGTTCTGGGAAGCAACTCAGTCTGGAGCTAGAGACTCCTCCAACTCTACATCCTCTGATTTCTCAGAGTGAACTATGACACTTGTATTAATCTAGAAGTAATTAAGATGAGAATAAAGGTTGCCAGGATGAAAACAGGGTAGAGCTCCTGTCCTTTTAATGGTTATGTAGAAGAAGGAATTTGGACAGGTGCTGCTTCTTGCCTGGTTGCATGACAAACAACACCTGCTGAAATATTTTCTACTACACAATCATTAAAGGCACAGGAACTGTATCCAGTTTTCAGTCTGGTAGCCCTAGTGTGAACCAAGTAGCCAAATATACCCTCCCTAGGAATAAACACACCAACCATAACTGGACAAAGGTAGTCTTATCCAGAACAGCCGTCTGGCCTTCCAGAAGCAATGTTGATTTCAGTATTACTCCCAGACTTTGAACCTGGTCTTTCAGAGTTCAGCCCCATCTAGAACAGCTTGTAATTCTAATCTGAGGTTAATTTTCTACTACCTAAACACAATAAATTTAAATACTTTAGTACCACCATTTCTGATTGCTTCTTTTTTTGACAATCAGTTTTGCATGATAGTTGCTGGCCTTTGAAGCACTAAGTTGTAGTTCTTTCTTTCATGCTCTCAATATCATATCACCCATCAATTTCAACCATCCACATTTAAAATCATTAAGGCACTGTGCTGTTCTTGTACTGACTGTTCCAATATTTGCTGTTGTTTTGTGCCTTCAAGTCATTTCTGACTTACGGCGATCCTAAGGCAAACCTATCCTGGGATTTCTTGGGGCTAAGAGTCTGTGATGTACCCAAGGTCACCCAGTGGGTTTCCATGACCAAATGGGGAAAGGAATCCTGATCTTCAGGGTTCAACATTTAAACCATTACAGCATGCTGACTCTCATAGCCATGATAAAAGATTGTGTCAGATCATAACTGTTATACTTTCCTTCCTTCTCTAAAGTTTCTAATTTTGGTGGCAGGTATGTCAGCAAAGATGATCTCAGAATTGACTACATTCTTAATCTGAGAGCATCTATGAAAATTTCCTTTATAATTCAAGCCTTGTTTCATTCTTAAGGATTTTCTGTCTTTCATCTTTCTAAGGACTTTTATTTTTTCACTTCTTTTGTTCAAAGCCAACTTACCCCCACCATGGAAAGGCTTTGGCATAATTTCAATATGGGTAGGCCTGTTAAAATTCATGAAGAGGAATTTGAAGCCTTGTTTCTTCTTTGTGGTCTGTGTACCTCACACAAAGATTTTTGCGCTAGCGTGGAAACCTCTACCATCATGTCCCAGAGCTTGGCAGGAAACCCTGCCCCTTCCTGTGTACTGAGCATGCTCTAGCCCTCTCAAGTTATCTTCTCTTTCAGTTTCTTTCCGTCTGCCAAGTGAGTCTCATCTGTCAGCTGTATTCCACTTCTGAGTAGTTTTTTCTTTGTTTTTTTCTATCTTCCTGCATCTTTTCCTTCATTCTCTTCTCTTTTTTATCTTTCTGTCAAGATATATATGTGTATATAAAATTCTTTACACCTGTCTCCCCCCGCCCCTGTCCTCTGTGGCCTTTACTTCTCTTTTCAAACACTGAGCTTCATGTGAGCAGAAGGTCTTCTTGTCAAATGCTCAGAGAGTCTTTACTGTCTGGGAGAACAAAGCATTCACTGATGCAGGATTTGTAGGCAGCTTACCTCCCAGACCCTGAAGAACAGAGTCTCTAGGCTTCAATCCTATTGCTAGGAGAAATCTCTGAGACTGCCTGAAGAGATTACAAAGAGCATGGCTCTTTTTACCACTAGGCTGAGACAGGTGTGGAAAAGCCATTGGTACTGACTTTGACACCAATGGAGTTGTTACCAAGTGCACTGAGTCAGGACTGAGCGCTCTTCCTTCTATATCGAAGTCACATTCTGTACCTTTGATACCAGCACTGAAGCCTTTTTCAGCCCAGCAGCCTGTACCATCATCCATCTCAGCTGGGCCTTCCTTGCTGACTTACCAAGGACAAAGCCAGCAAGAGGAAGCATTCAGATGTTGGCCAGACAAAGCCACAGTCTAAGCTAAAGAAAAAGAAGAAGACCATATACTCTAGTCAGGCTTTGGTTTCTCTAGTACCAACACTATCAGCTTCATCTGTGTTGTCATTGGTACTGACCACAATACTGACTTCAGTACCGACTTTGTTCCTGGCCTTGTTCATCCTGGTGCTTGATTTGAAATCAGAACTGAGCCATCACCCAGGGTTAACCTGTCGGTACCAAGGACTCCCCCTTGGAGGGAATCCCCAGCGATTTCTTGTCACCACCCACTCTGGGACACTGTAGACTGCACAGTCAAGACCACTCTCCTTGCTACTGTGAGCACTCATATACCTTTTCTAGGCTACCATATAGGGATTATGGATTGCACAAAGACTCACCTTACATGTCTGTATCTTATCTTGACTGGTACCAAAAGGTGCATCTGTGGCGGGAATCTCCAAGGTTGTACTGGTCATACTCTCCATCCTGCCAAAACTGGTACCATCCATGGTATCAAGTCCTCTCAAGCCTATGGACAGACACCACTGTATGTCACCATCCCACTTTTGCTCTCCATCTCCACAGGTCCAAACTTGAAGACCACTACCTCAATCCTGTTCTTGCTGTCCACATTGTAATCAAAAACAATCATCACAATCTTGACAGCAGCCAATAGTTCAAACTTCTCTGCTGCCTCCACCAGTTCCTCCACACCACAAGTCTCCTTGCCTTCATCTGCTCAAAGCCATCGCTGGACATCCTCCACTCTTGCCTAGGACTATCACAACAGTATCAAGGCCTCTACCTTCTCCTCCAGTAGTTACTGCAACTCTCTCTACAGTACCTGCAACCATCTCAGTACTTCATCAATATTGTTGGTAGTCCTTTCCATCTCACAGCAGCAAGGAGTGCATCATTCCTCTGAAGCTGACCGTACAGCAACACCTGTCATGTCTACAGCAGAGCAAGCAGTAATTCACAAGCAGCACAGCTCCTACTCACAAGGTGAGAGTCAAAGAATGTCCAAACAGAAAGAAAGCCTAGAGCAAACAAATCCAAAGGGGCAAATCCAAACCGTAGTCCAAACAGGCAGAGATCCAAGACAACCAGATCCCACAGTAAAGGGTTTCAGGGCTAAAGAGACCAGCTGCTGATCCTGGGAGGAAAGGCCAGCTGGAGCCCTCGTTTATCTATGGCTGCTGTCACCACAGGTGTTCCCTCATTAGAGTTTGCTTACTACTTAAACGGGCCGAGCAATGCAAGCCCTCTCTTTCATGGCACCTCTGCTGCAAGGTAAGTGTGTCAACTATGTCTTCCTCTATTTCTTCCCCTGGCTCAAGCTCTTGTTGTTGTGTATTATCTCCCTCTGGACCAGCTTCTGGGGACACTTGAGCCTCTGGGGAAGCCTTTGCCTCAGAGTCAGAATCCTTCTCCTTGCTGCCACATTCTCCACGGCAGGGCATGACAATACCATTGTCCTCATCAGGCTCTTTAGAATATGAGTCACACTCTTCCACTCATGGTTCCCTGGGACACTCAACTCCTTTTTTTCCTACTGCAATAGAGGATACTACGCCTGAGGCACCTCCTGATGATGTCAAGAAATTTGCTGACATTGTCTTGTGTATAGTCAAGTCCATGGGCCTTGATTGCTACGTCACCAGCTCCAGTGTCTGACCCAGTCTTTCAAATAGTTGACGCTCCTCCAGCCACAATACTATTTCTACTTGTCTTGCAAGAGATTATTAAACAGTCCTGGACATAACCTGCATCTTTTCCGATTACACCAAGAAGACTGGAGAAGCTTTACAAGATTCACCAGCAGGATGTGTCATGTCTCTTCACTTACCCTACACCCAGTTCAATCATTGCGAAGACATCAAAGGCGGAAGGTGGCAAGAAAACACATTCTACTCTGCTGGAAAGAGAAAGAAAATGTCTGAATAGCTTTGGGGGGTGCTTCTACTCATCAGCTGCCCTCTCTGCAAGAGTAATCAACATGCAAGTGTGTATGGTGACCTACCACCATACACACTTGCATATATGATGCTGGCTGTCATCCCACAACTGCCAGATGAACAAAGGGCTGCTGCACTTCAGTACCACCAGGAAGCCCAATTGCTTATGTCACAACAGATACAATCATCATGTCATTCAGTGGAGTGCACAGCGAAGGTTGTGGTAGGGGCAGTGATGTCATGCCCTCCTTCCAGAGCATGGACTCTGACTCAGAGTCTGAAGCAGAGGGCATGCCAGAGGCTGAAACAGAAGGCATGCGAGGACCAGCTGTACTGAGAGAGATTACAGTGCCAGAAACAGGGGATGGTGCCAAGCTCCAACAGAGAGTCCTGCCTCTTCAGATATAGAAGAACACTTACCTAGACCCAGCTTCGTACAGTGCAGGCAGCAAAGAGAGACCCAGTGTCGGTCTCTCAGAATTTATAACCAGCAACAATCAATCAAGACACAACTATGCTAGACTTTGGGTCTATTTAGCTGACGTCCTTCCCCTCCAGGAGTTGTCAAAGCTTATCTGACCTGCTACCTTGCTGGATGCCTTGACAAATGCTTGGATTGACCTCGGACACTCTCTTGCTGTGAAACCCTGTCAAACTTTGTTTATGTTGGACTGTATTTATGACTCCTTGCTTACTGCCTGGAAGTAAGTAACACGCTGGTAGATATTCATTTTGTTTTGTTTGATGTATCAGCTGTGCCAGGACTGAGATAGGACAAGTGGCGCTGTGGAGATATGCCTGGTTCCACTTGGCAGTCTTTACTGAAGACATGAGAAAACATATTGAAGACTTATCTCTTATGGTCAGGGGCTCTTCCATTCCTCAGCTGATGATTCTATGAAACACCTCGTGGTTCACAGCCAAGAAGATGGGCAACAGCAGTATCATCAGCATGGCCGATATTCTCATTCTTCTTGGAGGAGACCTTCCTCATCCTATAGATCATGGCTCCATCTAAACAGTCTAATCCTTCCTCTTTACCATTGTCTTTTACACACCGTTCCTTCAAGCAGCAATGTCAACAGTCTTCTAAAAGGCCAGTCTCTTCCACCAACTCTCATTTTTGACTCATCCAACAGGATGCCACACTAACCATCTTTCCGTCTAGCCAGCCTCAATCCATCCAAGGTCCCAGACCTTTCCCACCATTATTCCATCTAGCAGAACATCACCACAGAATCTTGGGTCCTCACCATGGTTCATCTGGGCTATGCCATTGAGTTCTCAAGTATTCTTCGCATTGGAGTTTTTGTTCTACCCAAACAGTTCTTCCTACAGAAAATCAACACTTTACTACTCAAGCTGCTATTGAGAAACTTCTACCTTGTTGCAGAAAGGATGGTTATTTTTCTCGATATTTTATGATTCCCAAATGAGACAGTGTCTATGTCCCATCTTGGATCTTTGTGATGTTAACAGGTACATCTGCTCTCACAAGTTCAAACGGTGACTGTGGCATCCATTCTTTCTTCCCCTCAGAGATGAGATTGGTTTGTATCAATAGATCTCTGGGATGCACATTCTCATATTGTGATATGCCAACACCATAGGAAGTACCTTCTGTTTGCAATACAAGGTGCTTCCCTTCAGACTCTCCACTTCTCCAAGGGTCTTCATCAAATGTATGGCTGTAGTGATGGCCTGTCTGAGGACTCAAGGTGTCATAGCCTACCCTTCATGACTGGCTATTTGTGATATCCTGCCAGGACAAATTTTATCAGGACTTACATCTTGCTCTATCTCTTCTGCAGCAATTCGATCTCAACATCATACTAAAGAAGTCGTGCTGCAACCCACCTGTCTCATCAATTTCATCAGAGCCACTCTTGATTCTCAGCTCAGAACCTCCCAACACAGAGACTTCTCATTCTATGAGATGCTGCCATACATGTTCTCCACCATTTGAGATGCTCAGCATTTTCAATTCAATGACTTTGGTCTCATGGCAGATACCACGACTATCACTTACCTGTCATGTCTGAAGTTTCGCCTGCTCCAGCACTGGTTCCTCAGGCACTTCAGTCCTTTCATTGGCCAGCACAGGAGAATAATGATGCCCTATGCAGTGAAACATTCTCTGCTGTGATGAACCTCCTTTCACAGTCTTTGATTGGGTATGCCATTCAAGCCATCCCAACCCCTCTTTATTACTAAGGATGACAGGTTCAGGTGCGCACTGGGGTTCCATGACTGTCCAGGGACACTGGTGGAGAGAGGGATCTCCATATAAATGTGCTGGACTTACTAGCAGTTCTCAAGGTATTTGAGAGGCTTGTGTTGGGGAAGGTAGTTCAAGTGGTTTCAGACAATACAGCCACAGTCTGTTGCATCAAGAGGGTACTTGTTCCACTACCCGATGATTCTTGCCACTCAGCAAAGTCTATACATCTCCTGGCCATTCGTCTCACAGGTGTAAGTAATGTCCTTGTAGACACCCTCAGCCACAGCACAGTTCTCCAACATGAGTGGTCACTATGTCACCAAGTTCATCTTGCAATCATGGCTCTCTGGGGAACTCCTCCGCTTCACAATGGTAACCATCAGCATGTTTCCTCAATTCTTCTCCAGAGCCTGGGTTGCCAGAGTTAGTTTGGAAATGTCTTCCTCTTCCAATGGACAGATTGTCTGCTCTACCTGTTTCCACCCTTTTCCCTCCTAAGGAGGGTAATAGCCAAACTCGCAATCAAATTTCCCAACACCATTCTGATTGCTCCCTTCTGGCTGAGACAGCCGTGGTTTGGACTGCTTCTAGAGATGTCCAGTGATCTCTGCATCCTCATTCCTAGCAGATGGCTGTGTTATGCATTCAGATGTTCCACTGCTCCATCTGTGTGGAGAATAACCCATTAGACTAGTTCAGGTTGCAGATAATTCTGCAGGCTACCTGTAAGGACTCCACAAAACAGTCATACTAGTACAATTGGAATAACTTTTGTGAGTTTGTGACTGCCAGATTGGAGCCAGTGTCTCCTGCAGTGACTTCAGCTGTGCTTCATTTTCTTCTGTCTTTAAAAGAAAAAGGCTTGTCTTTCTCATCACTGAAGGTTTGCCTAGCAGCAATAGTCACTTATCAACCATTTGCATCTTCACTGTGCACCTTGTTCACCAAACATTTCATGAAAAATTCTTGAAAGGTGTGGCCCATCTCTACCCCCAGTCACTCCTCTGTCTCAGTGGTCAGTGTCTCTAGTCTTGTCACAGCTGATATGGTATCTATTCAAGCCTTTGGCTACAGTGGATCAATACCTTCTCACCCTTAAAACTCTATTTCTTGTTGCTGTAAGCTCAGCATTCAAGGAAATTGGTTGCTCTGCATTGTGATGAGACTTTGCTGGTCTTTCACCATGACGGAGTAGTGCTACGTCCTGATATCCCCTTCCTCCGTAAGGTGATCTCAGATTTTCACCAGTCTCAGGATATTGTATTACCTACCTTTTACCTTCAGCCTGCTTCACTGCTAGAAAGGTCATTGTACTCATGCATTGGTATTTTACACACAGAGGACTCTAGCATTATGTCAATCCACAAGCCTCTTTATCTGCTATGGTGGTTGGTGTAAAGGCTATAAAGTTTCAGCCCAATGCCTTTCCAAGTGCTTGTGGAAGACTATTCACCTTTCTTATGAACTTGCTAAACAAGTACCTGATTCCCTACGGGTACACTCCACTAGAGCTGTTTCCTCATATTCAGCTGTGCCGTGGTGTGTTCCATTGCTCGACTTGTGCAGAGCTGCTACATGGTTGCAGCCGTCCACCTTCATTCATCACTATAGTCTTGACTGCAGAGCCAGAAAAGATGCTTCTTTTGGACAGGCTGTGTTGTCTTCTGCCTTACAGTGACTTGACCCTCCTTCCTCCAATAAGCTTTGTAATCACCCATTGTGTGAGGCACAGAGACCATGAAGAAGAAGAACAGATTGTTTACCTGTAACTCTGGTTGTTTGAGTGGTCCTCTGTGCCCTCACACAAGGTCCTTGTTCTTTTCGATGGACTTCAAAACTGAGTGGGAAATTAGTTTGGTGGGCTAGAGTATGCTCAGTATGAGAGACGGGGTGAGGTTTCCCACCAAGCTACTCAGCTCTGTAATATTCTAGTAGGAGTCTCTGCATAGGTGCAAAACTTTTTGTGTTGAGGGCACAAACGACCACTTGAAGAACCACAGTTACAGGTAAGCAACCTGTTCTTCTTTTTTTTTATTAAATATCACAGAGGCATCAAATCTCTAGCTCCACTTTGGCTCATTAGATTGAAGTGTGGATCACTTTAGCGTATGATTTTGTCAGAGTACTAGAACTTGGATCTGTGCATCTACTTATGCAATTACAACCTCTACAGTCTTTTCAACAAAAGCTTTGTTACGGAAGATCTGCAGAAATATAATCTGTTGCGCCCCAACAACCCTTGTTCACAATAGTGAACTTGGTAAATGTACATTTTCTGAAGTCACCTTTGGCAGGATAGTGCTCTGGGGATTATCTTTTCATAATCAGCAGCAGTGCCTATCCTTAATGCTCTCATAGGCTTCGATGTGTCCACATTGTGTGGCTCTGCATATGGTAAGGAATGAAACACTGGATACTTATTGTGAAGATCAGTTCTGAGATGCTGAAGAAGATGAATTTACATGCTCCCAAGTTGTGGCTGCTTCTAGTTAAGGTTTCATAGTGGTGAGAAATATGATGAATGCAACTTAAAAGTTTCAAATGGTTTTAGGATTCTGTTGCCTATCTGAATCCACAAGTACATATCATGAAGTAGTTTTAAGAAGAAAATTTGAAGAAGGTAAAACAATCTCAGAAATATTATTTCATTACTTTATTAGATTAAAGAATCAGCAACTAGATATGAATTGGAACAAGCTCTTGTTGGACAAAGAAAATATTACAACAGAAAAAAACTATCTACTTAATGAGCTTAAAAAACTTGAAGAAGCTCTTAAGGCAAGTTTTGGATTTCCTGGTTTTTATGCTGATTCCTTGGTTTTTAATAAAAAAACTTTTTTTTACATTTTTTAAATTACTATAATATTTTGACTTTACAGTGCAGTCATTCAAATAGACTAGAAAATTACTGTTTCTAGACTGAATTTCTGTAACACTATTTTTATGCTGCTGCTTTTTCAATTTCTCCATTGTCTCTGTGCTTAACAGAGTCCTGTGCCTGCACGGAGACTCAATCAGAATGTTCCAGAACTGAGTAGCTTTCAGAGGAACCCCCTACATTCCTTTGTCACTGCATTGCTCCAGTGTGCCAAAGCTGGTACCTCTTGGTTCTTTGTGGTCTCTGTAACTCACACAATGAGTTTTTGTGCCAGCTCACAGACCTCATCAGAGTATTCTAGAGTTGAGAATCTTGGTGGGAACGCTGCCCTCTCCCACATACTGCACATGTCCCAGCCTGCCAAGCTACCATCCCCTCAGTTTCTTTCTGTTTGCTGTATGGTGTGATCTGATGCTGAGATGTGTGTTCTTTGTATTTTCTCTCTTCCTTGCTGCATTTCTTCTCTTTGTCTTCCTGATTCCCTTTTAATTTATTCACTTATTACTCTGCCTCCTTGTTCCCCTCATCCTTCTCCCTTATGGTCTCTACTTTCTACACCTCTCTGTCCCAATCTCAGTTCACCAAGAGTGTTCTCCTGCTTGTGATTCACCTGCTCCACCACCTTTACTGATGTGGGCAGCTTTGTTACAACCACTTACCAAGCAATCTCACTCATCGATCCTGTTACATGGCATTCTGTCTCCCTGGCCCCAGTCTATTGCAACTACATCAAGACCTCCATCTCCACCTCATGTTACCCTGTGACTTGGGGGTCCCGTGAGGGACACCCAAATAACCAAAACAAATACAACAAGATGGGGAAATTAGCTGGAGCACTCTCTTGGCTAGCGAGAGGCAGGGTAACTTAACGGGGATCTTTTACCCTGTGTATACAGCGTTGGGTCAGTGAGCAGACAGACAGTTCAAACTATCAATAAGATTTATTAAACAATTATTAAGAAAAACACAAACACACTGCTAACTAGGAATAGGAAATAGAGCTTTAGGGGGATGGGTGATACGTCACCAATCTCGCAGTCCTGAAAGATCCAATGGAGGGCAGGAGGGGTCGGCGTGGCGGCCAAGGGGAGCTCTCAGATTGAAGAGGCAGCAAGGCAGGAGAGCAGTCCAAACGCAAGTCCGAAGAGCTCTCGGAACTGGGGATTTTTATAGGGGGAAGGAATGACCGTGGGCTAGTCTGGTCTTGGGCGAAAACAATGAGTTTTGGATTGGAGACAATATCTCTGAAAGGTCGGAATTTACATGATTGAGTTATGGTCTGAATTGACAATAGTATGGCCAGTATGTAGATGCGGCTAGCTTGGCAGTTAAGCACTCAGCTCGTCAGGGTGCCCATTTCAGGGCAGAGGTCTCTTTGTTTTAGTATGCATCTGTAATGAAGGTGTTTGTTTCAGGAGGTCCTCTAAAGCAGATCTGGCAGTTTCTGGCTTTCCTTGGTATAAACAAATGTGACTCAGCAGATAATAGCCATGCCTTGCTTCGCGCTTGTTCAGTGGCCTCACAAACACTTGGCTGGTGGCAGAGCAGGGCCGAATTATGATATCAAAATGATATCTAAAGGTTACCAAAGACCAGGCCAGTTCACGGTGGTAACACTCATATTACTGCATCTGTTTCAACAACTTTCATCTACCTCAGTTGTCATACACTCTGTTCTTTCAGTCATTCCTTCTCAGGCTCCTATTTCCACTGGACCACATCTTTCTCATCCTACAACTGCCTCTTCTTCCTCTGCTATTGTTGCCCCACCTTCCTCCTAGACACAACAATGTGGTGATTCATCTAACTCCTCTTATACCTATTATGACTCCAACTCATCATCATGTGATTCTCTGCCACAATCCACATTTTTCCCCTCAATGGCTGTTGAGGACTCTACTTAGTAGTTCTCCAGAAGATAGCAAGCACTTTTTGACATCGTTCTGTAGATGGCAAAATCTATTGGCTTAGAGGTCACTGCTCCTCCAACTCCAGTAACATCTGGTCTTCCAAGTTGTGAATACTCAGTCTCCCACTCCTGCTACTTTCCTCTTCTTACCAGCACTACAGAAGATAATGACACAGACCTGGACAAAGCCAGCGTCTCTACCATCAGTCTTTAGATGTCTGGAATACCCGTAGATAACAACAGGATGTGGCTTATTTGTTCACTCACACTTCTCCTAACTCAGTTGTAGTTGTGGCTTCTCAAACTAAAGGAGGAAAGAAGGTGCATTCAGTGCTGTCTGCCAGAGAAGGGAATGTCTGGATATCTTTAACAGAAAATTTTATTCCTCAGCCACTCTCTGCCAGAGTTGCCAACATGTAAGCCTGCATGGCAGCATACCAACACTTCCTTTGGAACAATATGTTGGCATTTATCCCTCACTTATCTGATGAACAAAAGAATGCTAGTCTCTAATTCCATGAAGAGGTGCAGGCCTTAGCAGTGCAGCAAATACAGTCATCTCACCATTCAGCTGAATGTGTTGCTAAGGTCACGTCCAGTGCGGTTGTACTCTGAAGATATATCTGGGTTCACTCTGTGGGCCTTATGGAAGATACAAGGTGGAGAATTGCAGACTTGTCTTTTGACAGGGAAAGTCTGCTCTGCTCAAATACAGATGAGTCCATGGAGCATTTGACTAAAGTGAGACTCACTGTCAAGAAGGTGGATTTTAGTTGGCAACAACGTCAAATGACCTTTCTGATCTTCTTGGAGACATCAGTCTAATAGGCTTTCAGAGGATGTTTAACCTCTTCCATAAAATCTTCAGGGAGTTCAAAACACCAAATTTGACTTTTTGATTTGTACTTGATCTCAATTCAATTGCCCATCTTAACATCTAGTACAACATAGCAGGCCACACCTGGGTGCTAATTATGGTCTGCCTTGGTTATGTCATAGAATTTGATTTGTTACCTGTGCTAAGTGCTTTCCACTCCATTCATCTGTCTTCAGTTTCTAACAGAAGATTGCCACTCTCCTAGAAAAGAATATCTTTCAATGCATTCCTCATTGTCAATAACTAGGTTATTTTCCTCAGTACTTCACAGTGCCCAAAGGGATCATGAGCTTCACCTGACTCGCACCCTCAAGGATATTGACTGTTGTATTATACCAATAAAGAAATCAGTGTGTATTGTTTACTTAAATTCTTCCCTTTTTTTTCTTCCCAGTGATTGGTTTGCAGAAACAGACAGGAAAAATGTTGTTTTCCATAGAGCCATCAGACTTCAGCAGAAGTTTTTGCAGTTCCCAGTGGGTTGACAATATTACCAGTAAGCAGTTCACAGACCTCTGATGGGTCTCTGGGTCTTCACAAAATGTACGGGGCTGTAATCTTCCTCAGAACTCAAAGAATAAATGTATTTCCTTATTTAGATATCTGGCTTCTAGTGGCATGGTCAGAGGAGAAAATATAATCAGACCTGTCTCATCAACTTCATCTACTTCCTGATTTGGGATTATGTGTCAGTCTCAAAAAGTCAACCTTGAAACCCTCTCATGCTATTCAGCTTATAGCTCTTTGATTGGAATCAAAGACACCATGGGCATGCCTCCCTGCAGATCAATCAGAAAAACTGCAGATTCTGGTGACTTGTCTCAACTGATCTGGGACATCATCTCCAGTGTCATATATGTGAAAGGTACAGGGAACATTTGTAGTCATTTTATTTAGCAGATCTCACACTATGACACACAAATGGTTTCTTACTGAAAATGCATTTAACATATGGATGTGTTTGTTTTTGAGACCAACATGAAAGACCACTGTTATTGCATCAGAATGAGTCTGGGGAAGATTAATAGATGTGTTTGTACACTGTTGGTGAAACATGCTTCTGTACATAATTCTTCCATTTCCATTCTTGATGAGAAAAGGCATCAAGATTTTAGAAGAAAACTGCATCATTGTCATATTGTGGTGCTCACATCAACCATGGTTTGCCACACTGTTGCATCTGTCTCAACACTATTACTTCCACCTTCAGCCAACTCTAGATCTCCCCATTTAATCATGAGGCAGGGTTTGCCATATATAATTCCACTCCTGGCATCTGACTACATAGAGAATATGCTTCCACTGGACCAGAATGTTCCTGATGTGCTGAGTATAATACAGAACCCTCTACTCAGTTTGCTTGTGAAGATAAAATGGATGTTATTCTCTTCCTTTGTAGAAAAATTAAATGTTAGTGCTGTTAACTCCAATGTTGCTACAGTACTACGTTCTTTATTGAGTCTACATGAGCAAAGGTTTTCCTTTTCTTCTTTTAAAGTTTATCTTTCCATGGTTATAGTTCATCAGCTGGCTTTTTCTCTTCCTGTCGCTTTATTTTGACATCTGACTCATCTCACCTCTATCCACTAGTGATCCCTCTGATTTCACCATGGTTGTTATATTTTCTCTAAATCCTTTGAATAACTGGTTTCTAATGGTCTTCATCTTTTGACAATTAAAGCAGTATTCCTTGTTGCAATTACACTTGCACAACAGGCAGGTATACTTGCTGTTTGAGAGGTAACTGCCTGATAACGTGACACTATGTCCTGATGCCTCCTTTTTACCTAAAGTTGTTTCCAAGTTTCACTTATTTCAGGACCATTCAACCTTTCAGAAGAGTCTAAACCTTTGTCCAGATGAGCTGTTGAGCCCATCAGATTATTCTATAAAATCACTAACCAACCAGCAGTTCAGAATTTAAGAGGCCATTCAACTAGAGCTGTGGCTACACTGGGGGTGCTGTTGAAAAGTGTTCTGTTGTCAACATCATATTAAGTTACTATGTAGTCTTAGCCATGCACATTCATCAAACATTACAGATTAACAATAGACTGAGGGCAGATACAGCTTTTAGTCAGGCTGTATTGTCTTTTGTCTTTGCTTGACCTGACCTGCCTCTATGTGAATCACAGAGACTCTGCTGCATCTGTGTATTCACACAACCTGTTCTCCCACCTTTTTGCAAATCTAGCTCTTCTGCATGTGGTGAATTGCAGAATTGAGAAGGAAAAGTTTTGGCATGCTGGAGCTGCACAATGAGAGGTGAAAGACGGAGTGGGGGGGGGGTTCCCATCAAAGCAATTCAGCTTTGCAACACTTCAGTTGAGTCTCTGCATAGATCCAATTGTATGATTGTAGATATAACGACTCAAAGAACCACAGTTACAGCTAAGCAACCTGTGTTTTCTTTCCTGCAACATTACATTTGTTGTCTTTTCGTGTACCTTAATGTATCTTGTATATTCTGTCTTGTGATGACAATGCCCTGAAAACGCAATCTATGAAAACTTTAACATGTTAGTTTTACTTAGATTTAAATCTTGCTTAGTTCAGTGGTAGTTACTTTCAAATATGTGTGTATAGTATTGCAACCTAAATAAATAAAATAGATTCTGTTCACTGTCGAGAATAGCTCAAATAAATGTTCAATTTGTGACCGTTTAAGTATAGTGACCTGTGCTGCACTTTGTGCTATCTAAGCATTTCAAGTAAGAGATTGATTGTAATTTTTTTTTTCAGGATCAGAACAAGATTGGAGAAAAAGCTGAAAGGCAAATAGAAAACCTGAGAAAAACAAACACCCTTTTAAGGTAAGAAAGAATGTGAATATTTTAGTCCAGAATGTTCTTTTTTCAGGAAATATGCTGATTTCTGATCATTTATTCTTGCACACTAACATCCCTTTTGTTAACCTAAGTTGGCATAGATTAGTTCAAGATATATTATTCACATTCACTTTTTAACATTATAAAACATCTTTTAATTTTAAAATTAGTTTAACTATTTAAAATGTTAAAATAAACTATATAATTAGTGTAATGATTTATGGCTTCTCATTGAATATTATTGAACACTATGGTCCCAATCAAGTTGGACTCTTATACACAGCAGTAGGCAGTAGGTACCAGAGCTGTCTCTGCTCAGTATGGACTATGAGCCCTTTCACAGTACACAGGGCTAACCCTATGATTCCACTTTTACTGGCATGATTGTATCCTGTGGAATCCTAGAATCCAAAGTTTGGAATGGCACTAGTGTTCTCTGGCTGAGAATTTGAAATACCTTTCCTTAAACTGCAAATTCCAGGACTCCATAGGATACAGCAATGGCAATTAAATTGGAATCAAGGTACTTGAGTAAGGATTTTTAGAAAGGAAAGGAAATAAATTATTCTCGGGGTGGCACAAGGAGCAATCCACTTTACTTCTGGGCTTATCCCCGTGTGCCAACCAACAATGAAGGAGGCAAGTTCTTTTTAGTTGGATCTATAACATCTTCTTCCTTTCCCAGTCAATTTTAAAATCTGCCTGCCTGCCAATCAGATGTGTTTTTTTATTCCTTTCCTGTGCAAGTCAGTCAATTACATTACAGTTGGACAGAAAATAAAGAGGAAATTAGGAGAAAACAGAAAGGAGCATGCAAACTGCAGTAAAAAACAAATGACAGTTCCCTTGACTGCTGACAGGTTGGATTGTTACCCTGTAAACTGGGGATCCCGGGAGGGACACCCAAACAAAACAAAACAAGCAAAGATAGGGAAATTAGCTGGAGCACTCTCTTGGCTAACGAGAGGCAGGGTAACGCAGCGGGATCTTTTATCCTATGTGTACCGGTTCAGGTCAGTGAGAAGTCAAGCAGTTTCAGAATACTAACAATATTTGTTAAGCAAAAATAATAAAACACAAGCACTCCTAACTAGAAAAGGAAAGAGAGAGAATTTAGGTAATGGGCAATACACCACCTGTCTGAAGTCCTGGAGATACCAATTGAAGAGGAGGAAGGAAACCCGGTGTGGAGACTGAGGGGAATCTGCTAGACCAAGTGGCAGCAAGGCAAGGAGGAAGATCCCATGGGAGTTTCAAGGGATCCGACGAGAGTTCCAGTGATTCAGCAAGAGTTTAAGTGATTTCAGCATAGTCCAGCGAGAGTTCCAAAGAGCTCTCAGAACGGGGCATCTTTTATAGGGGAAAGAACAACCGCAGGCTAGTCTGGTCTCACAGGAGAACAATAAGTTTTGGGCTGGAGACAAAGCCTCTGAGAGGTCAGAATTTACATGATTGAATTATGAGCTGAATTGACAATGGTATAGCTGGTATGTAGATGCGGCTAGCTCGGCCGTTAAGTGCCTAGCTCGCCAGGGTGTTTTCTCAGGCAGAGAGTCCTTTTGTTTTGTAATCAAGGTGTTTGTATTAGGAGGCTTCCCCCTGAAGCGGAGCTGGCTATATCTGGTACCTTGATGAGAGCACAAGTATCACCCATGCCTAGCGTCGTGCTTGTTCGGCAGAGCCTCACGAACACTTGGCTGATGGCAAGGAAAAGGCTGAATTGTGATGTCAAAATGATATCTTTAGCTCACCAAAGACCAGACCAGATCACAGTGGTAACAGGATGATGGAGTAATCCACAACTATTGGATGATTTCCTCACACCAGCTGATCAAGAGAAGAGTTCCAAGTTTTACAGGTGTTTCTTCCATTTACTCAACATTTACTCAAGCCTTCCTCAACATTTTATATTTTTCTGCCTTGACAACTGATCAAGATTTGTCTTTCTCTCCCTTTCTCTCTGTACTTTTAATAGTGACTTAGGTAGGGAGTTAACAATGGCTAGCAATTTAATGAACAACAACAACAACAACAACAACAAAAGCTTCCCATTTGGATTATGACAGAGAAGAGTCCTGTTTGCTGTCTGAGAAAAAGAAAAAGTAAACGGGAGGATTTGATGCCCAGATCCATCTCTCTGACTACAAGTATGTAGGTCATGGAACATGAAAACAATAACAATGGTGATGATGATGACGACGTTGACAACGATGATGGCGATGTTCAGTTGGCTGTTGAGAACATGCCTCTGAACAATCTTCAGAGTAATTTTTTTTTAAAAAAAAATAATCATTTTATCTGTTTGGAGTGAGTCAGAGAGTTATTGCTGCAACAGACGAAACAATTAAATCTCGTGTGGTAAGAACTAAATAAAGTGACACTGATAAGGTTAGGAAGCCTAAAAAGATAAATAGTAAAGAAAATGTTAAGTTTAGGGACTTATCAGAGCAAATTATACATGGAGACAAATTTGATTGGAGGTTGTTAGCGAGAACATGACTTCAGGCCATCATCGTGGATTTATTGATTCTAAAGAAAGAGAAGTAGCAGGACTGAGAAAACTCTTCACCTGGGCAGAAAGAGCTCTCCACTCAGATGTACAGACAGACATTCTGGTTGACGTTACCACAGGCCTAACATTCTCAATGCCAGCAGGAAAAAGAGGCAGTTTAAACTCAAACCATTGAAGTTGGCATGCAAGAACAATTTCTAAATTATCTGGCAGTGAAATTCACACAAAACCAAATGTAGGCTCAGGATATTAGAATTAATGCAGGAGACTTCAGTTCAACAGTGCAGCCTCAACAAATTTATTACTCTGCATTAAGAAACATGGCAAGAGACATATTAAATGCAGACATTCCGACAAGAATGCAATCACCAACAATCAAAATATTCTAATACAATGAATTTGAGCAGTTTGATTAATCTGTACACGAGATGATTTAGCACTGATGAATTTTATTTCAGATCAAAACAGCCACGTAATAGATTCATCAAATTTAAGTAGTACATGTGAAAGAAATTTATCTAAAATACTGTACAGAGAACAAATCAGAAGCAAATAAATTGTTCAGATCTACAAGAACATGAGCAACATTCAGAGAAATCTAGAAAGTGCTGACAGAAATCTACACGTATGTTAGTTATTGATGATACACCAATAAAAGCACAGCATTTTCTTCAGAGGAGGTTTCAGATATAGTCAGAAACACAGAATGGAAAAACATGATGGGGATAGGAGATATATTATTGATAGTGACAGCCAGGAATCTTCACATGAAAAATCAGTTTAAGAATTTAATAAAAGTATATTTGAGGCAAAAGAGTTTAAGAGTTTACTCAAGAAAGTTCTGATAACTTTAGGTTTAGATTCTAATCAAAATTTGGATCAAGAGGAAAATGGAGAGCAACAGAAAAGTAAAGAATTTGCAGCAGTGTTACAAAAATACCCCAAAACCCCACAATCACAAAACATATTCAGAGACTGAATAGCCTGAGTGCAATGCAAGGAGGTTTCTAGACTACAGCAAAAATTTATATATGCAAAAAAGAATATGTATGCAAAAAGAATTGATGGACCAGTTATCTGTGTCTTTGGTGGATGGTCCAGATGTGGCATTAATTTCTAATGCTATTGTCCCATAGGAAGAAGACATAACATTGAAAGGTATAGATGAAAAATGAGTAGATTAAGTGCTTAAGAAGGCACATGAAGCTGCTACAGTGTCTATTAGAGCATCAGTGGTGGCCTCAGTGTTTGACAGGGCTGATATGTTGTGGGTCCAAGAAGTGTTGGGATCAGATGACATAAATGCACACACCTTGCAGTGAGCTATATAAACTAGATAAAGTTCTACAGTATGATGCATATGCAGGATATGATGCTGCAGCATTTGCAGCAAGAACAATAACAGTAACTACAATTAAGAGAAGATCATTATGGCTAAAAAACTTGGAGACTGATAAAAAAATTAAGGGACACTTTAATTTATGCTCCATTTAATTGGAAGTTGCTGTTTGGATAAAAAGCCTTAGAGAGAGTATTGATAAAAGAAAAGGAGAAAAGGCAAGTTTTACCAAAAGCACAAAAGAAAAACTTAGATAGTAGATTTTTCAGAAATGAAACATATTCCTTTTGAGGAGGGAAAAGGTTTTCATAGACAGAGGGAAAAATAGGGATTTCAAGTCTCAATGGAACAAATTGAGATTCCAGTTCAGGTAACAAGGTTCTCAACAATTGAGAAGGTGAACCAGTCACTTCAATAGAGGTGGAAGAATTTAATACTGACTTGGGGGGACATGCAAGAAGGTGGAAGATTTCTTCACTTCAGTCATTTATGGAATGGAATAACCTCAGACAAACATGTTCTTAAAAGAGTATTGTAGGGATACAGCATTCAGTTCACCGAAAGACCAAAGGGAAGTTATCTTCCATCACTGTAACCAAAAGACATGATGAAGAGACCAGTAGTTCAATAAGAAATTCATCATTTACTGAAAACTGAAGCTATACAGTATGTGCCTTAAAAAAAAAAAGAGTTTTACTCAAAAAAATGACAGTGCCCAAACATAATGGATGTTACAGATCAGTTTTGGATTTGAAGTACCTAAATGGATTTGTACAATACCACAAATTCAAAATGGAGACATTGCAAACTGTTTTAAAGAATTTGAATTTATGAGATGATTTACTGTTGAAAGATGTGAACAAATCTTATTTACATATCCCCGTGAATCCAATTTGCAGGAAATTTCTGAGATTCAATTCCAATAACCACTGTTATCAATTCAGGACTCTCCCGTTTGGTCTAGCATTGGGCCCCAGAGTTAGTTCCATTATTAGTACTTTTAAGATAGCAGGGAATTTAATTGTTCCTGTACCTGGTGAAAGCTGGGAGCAGAGGAAGATCTGAGAATAACTGTAAAAAAAAAAAAAAAAGGCATGGCGGTCTAGAATTTCAAAAAGAGTCGCTTGAACTCAGTGAGAATTCTAAAGTGCTTAGAAGTGTTGATGATCACAGAAAATGGATGTGTGTTTCTTTCAAAGGAAAGAAGGGAAAAATAAAAGAGGTGGTAATAAAGTTACTGCAAACAAGAACAGCAGATTTAATGCACTTGACAAAAGTGCTGGAGATACTAATATCAACAATTCAAATTGTTCTATGGGCAAGATTCCACTTTACCAGCAAAACAGCGATGGAAGTGATAGAGTGATGGAAGATTTGAACTGGTTGATTAAAAAAGCATTAACTTTGGGCAAAAGCAATCCCTTTGTTCCACAGAGCAAACTAGTAGTTACAACAAATGGAAGACTGTACAGCCAGAGGGGACAATTGCAGTGGGCAAGCCACCCAGAGATAGCGAACGATATTAAATAGAAAATTCAGCATAAATCTCTTAGAGGTAAGAGCAGTCAGGTTAGCTTTAATAGAATTTGCACAACTATTAAAGCATCAATATGTTAAAATTTGCACAGACAGCAATTTGCACAGACAATGTAACAGCAACGGCCTACAGTTATGATCAAGGAAATTCTCATTCGTAACAGCTGATAAAGGAGTCAACAAGAATTTTAAATGGGACTGAAAAATGGTTGAAGTCTTTAATGGCTGTTTATCTAAGAGGAGTTTGAATCTGAAATCAAATTTCTTAAACAGACAAACAGCTTTACCTGAAAAATGATGTGTAAACCAACAACCATTTGACAGCTACCAAGTCACTTTGGAAAGTTTATGGTAGACCTGTTTCCTACTGGTGAGAATTTCAAATTAAAAAAAAAATTTTTTTTAGTTGATGAAAAGGTAAATGCAGAAAGTTACAATGCTCTAATAATACCATGGCTAAAGGAGCAACATTATACTTCTCAATAATTCAGAACGTTTTGTGTGAATCCAATACATCCTTTAGAGAAAAGATGTACTTTCTAGATGTGATAAATGTGGTGAAAGTTTACATAAAAAGAAGCTATTCAATAATCAGAAGCTTTATTTGTTTCATTTTACCCAAAGATTTGGGGTTACAAGACACCCAAGACAATGAATGATGGCTGAAAGAATATATCCATTTGTGTAATGACTTCTCACATCTGAAGGCCTCAGCATGTATGGGCACATGCCACTAGATCTGTAGTGACAACCACAATATTTAGAGTGGTGGCATCATTGGAAAAAATGTGTAGAGTGGCAGTGTGGAAAGAACTATCCATATATATTAGGCATTACAAAGTTGCTAAATTTAAGTCCAGACTAACAAAATTTAGAAGAACTGTTCTGCAACCAGTAGTTGAAGAGTAGAACAACCATTCCTATCCGTAAGGAGTGAACTTCATCTATATTCTACTCGTGGATTGCTCCTTCAGCCTGCCTGAGAATGAGAGGTTGATACCTACTATGAATGATTATTCTAGGATGGCTGAAGAAAAATCCACCCTGACCCTGTGACTGTACAAAAAAAGCCAACCCTTCTTTTAAACTATCTTATTCCATCCTATCTCTGAGTCTTTAAAAACTTTAATGGTAAACAAGTCTATGTAATTAAACTGTTGAAGAAGGGAGAGGATTTAATGGGAGAAATGTCTAGAACTTGGAACTTTCGCCTCAATCAGTTGATGTGAGATATAGATTGCTTCTTCTGCTAGATATAGATTGCTTCTTCTGCTATCCTAGAATACTTCACTTAAGTATCAGTCTCTCATTTCCACCAAAACTGTTTCATTTTCTGAGGCAGTCCAAGATTCAGAAAATAAGCTAGCCATCCTTGATCCCCAAGATATATTCCTGCTTTCAAAAACTGCCTTGAATACTGCTGCTTGAGGGAATAGCCCACTAGAAAGTGCTCCTCCTTTGAAGGTATCTTGTCAAAATAAAGGAGCTATTTCTCCATTGCCTTGCTAGGCAAATGCTGGCCCTGGAAGAACAGATAGGCCTAATCTCACTCCTTTGAGGAGTTGGCTTTTTCCTTTCCCACTCATTTCTTCTATTGTAAGGTTTTCAATTGAAGGACAAATCAAGTAGTATTGTCTGGCTTAGATGCTCATTTGAGCAAGAAAAGAAATCAGGAATTCTAATGTATTCATTTTGTGAACATTAATGATTCCCAGAAGGTGATTTCTGGACATGAGGCCAAAGAACTTCATAAGCAGCTGTCCACTTGAAATAGCTAGAAAGTGGGGGAAACAGTAGGAAAATTGCTTGCCTGGGGCCTCACCAGTAGGACTAGAAAGTAGAGCAAGTATTGGAAAAAGTGTAGTCTGTGTGGCCTCATAGCCCCCCCCCCATTTTTTGGAAAACAAATTAAAAAAAATTACCTCAAAGTTCTGCAGATGCCCTCAACTGGGACATGTCCTGTTTTTAAAAAAGGCCTTTCCTGAGCCCCAACTGTGGCAGAATCTTTCTCCACATCTTTTGGGACAATTTGGAGGGGAAAATATTTCAGAAGAAATGTGGGAGGTGGAAAGATGATGGGAGGTACAGCCCTCCAAGTTTCTCTAGGAGGCTAAAGCAGCACCCTAACTTCCAACTGCTACCCACCTTTGAACTAGAAATTGCCAGGAATAACTGGGATACACCATCATGATATTATTGGCTGTCACTAGCTTTTTGTTAACTGTACATTTTTCTATTGCAACTAAGTAATACTGTTTGTTTATTAATTTTATATATAGCAGTGAATTGGAACGTGTGAAAAAGGAGATGAAGAAGAAAAATGAAGAAGCAAAAAATAAACTTGATGAAACTGGGGAAAATGTATGGCAATGCTCCTGTTCATTAAAATATTTTAATAATAAGAGCCAAAAGGTGTTTATAAGGAAGTGGCAGAAAATCACCATCTTCCTCAGCACTGATTTTCCAGAGATCCATGCGTGTGTTTGCATGTGTCCAAGAGACTGGCCAATCAGCAACAAAGAAGAGCAGGCCCTTCTCCATAAAATGTAGGCTTCACTCTGGTCCACCTGAGCAGATATAAAGGATTCTTGATACTGCTCCACTAGTCTGTGTTCAGCATGTCTCTGCCTGATCATGCTATATTTCAAGATCATTTGGCTGACATGTCTATGTCTGAATGTTGTATTGTTGCTTGGTGGTCTGATACTGTTTTCCTTGTCACAGCTATGGCAGTGTGACAAGGATCTGGATCAGTTTTGTGGGAGGCAATGTACATGGCCCCTTTTCCCCACTCTTTACTTGGGGGTCCTATTAAGAGTCCTTGAGTTGCAGGCTAATACAATCAGAATTAATCAGGCCATTTGACTTCCCTCAAGGGCAGGTGGCAGGGAACCACATAGTATGTCTATGTGTACATATGTATGTGTGTGTGTATGCTTCCACAATTGTGTGAGATGTGTGTGTCAGACTCTACATTTTTTTCAGATTAAAAACATTGAAAATGAACTTTCAAAAAAGGAAAAACAACTGAAAACATCAGAAAGCAAGGTATAAAAATATAATTCAACATATAAAATGAAATATAATGATATGATTTTCCCATGCTGCTTCAGTATGTAAGATACAAACTTTACATGTATAAAATGTTATTGACATTATTTTGTTAGAACTGTAGGTTGTTTTTTTTTCTGTTTTTTTTTTTTTTTGTCTTGGCTGATTCATGAGTACTAAATAGTGGCTCATAAATAGGAAAACTATAATATGCTTCCATACTTTAGGAAAGTCCTTGTTCATATGTTTCCTAAATAACCTAAAGACACTAGATCGTGTCTGATCTTGGAAACTAAGCAGGGTCACCCCTAGTTAGGACTTGGATAAGAGACTGCCAATTAATACCTATGAAATTAATAGGATTGCCATAAGTTGACAGGCAAATTGAAGGCAGATACACACACACACACAATTTTGCATAGATTAAATTCCACTGAAGTTGAATTTGACAAAGTACTCTAGGCTACCGTCTTTCAGGGTTATACAGGTAACTATGTGCAAGACAGCAGGCTTATCAAATTTGAAAGAATTAATAACTATTTTCATGGACCAGAAGGTGGAAGAGGTAACAAGGGGATCAACTATTTTAGATCTGATCCTGACCAATAGGGATGACCTTGTTGATGAGGTGGAGGTGGTGGGATCCTTAGGGGGAAGTGACCATGCTCTTTTGGAATTTGTCATTCGTTGGGAAGGAGAAGCAAAGTGTAGCCAGATATGCGTCCTAGACTTTAAAAAAAGCTGATTTCTGTAAATTTGGGGAATTACTTGCCGAAATCCTATGGTCAAGAATACTGAAAGAGAAAGGAGTTCATGACGGATAGGAGTTTCTTAAAAGTGAGATACTGAAGGCATAATTGAAAACTGTACCAATAAGGAGGAAAAATAGCAGGTGTCTATAGAAACTAGAATGCTTGATGAAAGAACTCTCAGCTGAGCTAAGTATTAAAAGAAACACATACAGGAAATGGAAGAATGATGAAACCACTGAGGAGAAATTCAAGTAAATAGCCAGGAGATGTAGGTCAGAACAGCTAAAGCACAGAATGAACTCAGGCTTGCCAGAGACATCAAAAAAATAAAAAAGGTTCTTCTTCCTCATACATTAGGAGCTTTTGCGCCTGCGCTGTAGCGTTCGGAAGATTCTAGAGCTCGTTAGCTTGACGTGAACCCCTCCCCCACGTCGGTACTGCACATGCTCCTCCCACCGAGCAACGGTCTGTCCTCAGTTCTGTCTTGTCCGCCTCAGCGAGGTTAAAATCCCATTGTTGGGAGCAATCTCTGCGGGCGCAGACACCGGAGATGATGGCTGAGAAACGCCCAATCTCCTCTTCTTCTTTGGCAGCGGCGGCGGCTGTCATGCCCTCGACGTCATCTGGATCGGTACTGGGCTCGGTACCGATCGCGAAGTTGCCGAGGATACCTAAGATCTCGGCAACTCAGGCACGTGAGGACCCTGCGGGCTCGCAGGCCTCCTCCTCCACCAGGCCACTCACCCCGGCCCAGAAGAAACGCCCCCCCACCGAAGGGGCGGGAAAGGAGAGGAAGAAGAAGAGGAAGGAGAAGTGGCGCTCTCCACTTAACGTGTTGCGACCCCCGACTCCACCACCCACCCAGCCCGCCGAGGAACCTGAACCGATGGAGCTCCCTGAGGAAGAGGAGCCTCCACAGGAACAGGAAATCCTCGAGGTGTCGGATGAGGAGCAAGCTGTGCAGGCCTCGCCCTCTCATCCTCCTGAGCTGACTACGGAGATCACCCCGCCAAGTCGCCATCCGCCCTCGGCAGGCTGCCGAGAGGAGGCTGTGGTCAGGCAGCGACAAGCCTCTCGATGCGACGAATCCCGCTCGCCAGAGCAGCAGACCAGGCCTCCATCCCCGCGTTACTGGGAGATGCGCCTGGAGAGAGTTCTCTCGGATGAGAACGCCTACTCTCCTGCCTACCTAGGAAGGTATGCCCAGGAGCAGGTGTGGCACGAGCTGGCTGGCTTGTATTATTCATACTAGCCATCCTACAGGGACCGGTACCATCCAGATCCATGGTACTGGTCACCTAGACGCCGGTCTCGCTCGCCACCGCGGGAGGCCCATTACCCCCGCTATGAACGGTCACCGCTGCATCGATCGTTGAGTCACCGAAGATCCCAGGAGCCCTCACCCCTCTACAGGGCTGTTTCTCCATCCCTGCGGATGACGGCCACAGCTACTTGTCCAACGCCACAGCCTACCGTGGCCCAATCGGCAGTAGCTGGCCCGTCTACTATTCAGGTGGCACGCCGCCCGTGGCCCTCGGTCGTGCCCCTGCAGGTGACCCCGATACCGGCCACGACATCGGCCGCACCGGTATCGACACAGCCTGCAGCTCCAGCAGCCGCCCTGGCACCCTCGACTCGGAAGCCTGTTGAGGAGAAGGAGTCGGAGCAATCTCCATCTGGCAACTCGTACGACTCAGACTCCGACTCTGCTGAGTCCATTCCTTCCTCTCATGAGTCACCGCCTTTGGTTTTCGGGGAGCCAGGCCCGGAGTCTGCACCGGAGGATGTGCGTCAGTTCTCCGCAATCCTCCTCCGGATGGCCACAGCCCTTGGCCTCAAGGTGACTGACCCTGCTCCACAGGCCCAGGACCTGGTCTTCCAATATGCGGAAGCCCGCCTTCCATTGACCGCACCGCTGCCGTTCCTACCTACTTCGATGGAGGCGATGAAGCAGCCGTGGGCGAAGCCGGCGTCAGCGCAGCCTATTCCGCATAGGCTGGAGCACCTGTACAGGACGCAGAAGGAGAACATGGAGTTCCTCTTCAACCACCCTGTACCAAACTCCATCGTGGTCGAGTCGGCCCAGACAAAGGGAGGTAATCGATCACACACCACCCCTCCGGACCGCGAAGGCCGGAAGCTCGATACCTTCGGCCGCCGGTTCTACTCGGCGTCGTCCCTGGTGGCCAGGACGGTGAACACGATGGCTTGCCTTGCGGCATACCATCGAAACCACTTCGACTGACTCGCACCGCTGCTCGCTGACCTGCCGGAGGATTCACACGCCTCAGCCACCCAGATCTTCGGCGAGGCAGCCACGGTGGCTACCCAACAAATCGCCACCTCAAGGCACGCCGTGGAGGCCACCTCGAAGGTGATGGTTGGTGCTGTAGCTGTCTGACACCACGCGTGGCTCCAGTTCTCTGGGCTCCAGGAGGACAGCCGTCGACGGATTGAAGATCTTCCGTTCGACGGCGAAGGGGTCTTCCACACCTCCACCGACGAGGCTATGGATCACCTTGTCAAGGCCCGGCTGACTGCGAAGAAGATGGGCATCAACCAGCCTGTCCAATCCTGCCACACCTTCCAGCCGAGGCCTTCATGGAGACGGTCCTTCTCATCTTCGGCTTACCAACTGCGGTCTCTGTGGTCGACCGCGTCGAGACCATCGACGTCTTCTGCTTCGAGGAGGCTTCCTAGGCGGTGCCCATCTTCGTTGTCGAAGAAGTCCTCTGGAGCGAAGTCCCACTTTTGATGGTCTCCGCAGGAAGCCACACATGCCATCCTTCACCCTTCCAGTAGACCTCACTCATCATCCGAGCCTGGCCAGGCACCTCGATCACTGGCGGGAGATCACTGCGGACTCCTGAGTACTTACCATCATCCGCCTGGGATACACCATCGAGTTCCAGGATATTCCGCCACGGGGTGTCTACTACTCCACCCCGGCCAGCTTGGCTCTACTGGAAGAGATCCAGTTTCTCCTCGAAAAGGGAGCGATCGAGAGACTCCCGCCTTCAGCCAAGATCACCGGCTTCTACTGGAGGTACTTCACGGTACCGAAGGCGGACAGATCCCTGCGGCCCATCCTAGACCTCCGAGGGATCAACGAATACATCCGCCCCAAGAGGTTCAAGATGGTCACGCTGCCCTCGATCCTCCCCTTCCTTCGCCGAGGAGACTGGTTTGCATCCATAAACCTCAAAGACGCCTATTTCCACATCTCGATCCGCCCGCGGCACAGAAGATAGCTACGGTTCGCGTTCGACGGTATCAGCTACCAGTACCGGGTGCTGCCGTTCGGACTTTCCACCGCACCGCGGGTGTTTACCAAGTGCATGGCTCCGGTCATGTCCTTCCTGCGGATGAAAGGCGTCTCCGTCTACCCTTATCTGGACGATTGGCTATTGGTGGCGTCCTGCAAACAGAAACTGTACAGAGACATCCATCGGACTTTGTCACTTTTCACTCGGCTCGGACTCAGGGTCAACCCCAAGAAGTCTCACCTCGAACCCACCCGGGTTCTCGACTTCATCGGGGCAACCCTCGACGCAGTATCAGTGAGAGCCTTCCTACCGGACGAGAGGGCACGGACGCTTTGTCGGGCAGCGTCCGCCGCCTTCGAAGCCGCGACGATGTCAGCGAGGAGGATTCAGCAGCTCCTCGGCTACATGGCCTCGACCACCGCTGTAACCTACCTCTCCAGGTTACATGCGCGACCGCTCCAGCACTGGTTCGTCAGGGCCGTCGATCCACTTCAGGACGACCAGCGCCGCCGGTACCGCCTGCCCCAAGAGGTTCGTCGATAGCTCCTGTGGTGGCAGTCGTACAGAAACCTCCTGTCGGGCATGCCGTTCCGCGAACCCAAGCCATCGGTCACGGTAACGACAGATGTCTCGCTCTTCGGCTGGGGAGCACACACCGGCGATCTCCAAGTCCGAGGCCGGTGGATGGACGACGAGATGTTCCTCCACATCAACGCTCTCGAGCTTCTGGCGATCCACAAGACACTGAGAGCGTTCCGACACCTGGTCACGCGCCGCACGGTGCTGATCCTTACTGACAACAAGACAGCGGTCTGCTGTGTGAACAGGCAAGGAGGAACTCATTCCACCACATTGCTGGGCATCGCACTCGACCTCTGGAACTGGTGCGTCTCACTCTAGATACACCCAGTGGCGGTTCACCTGGCAGGGCAGGAGAACACCACAGCGGACGCCCTCAGCAGGGACACCACTTCTTAACTGCGGCCAGGAAGGAGTCCACGCGAAGGAACTATCACTACAAGTGGCAGCGCTTCGCCACCTTCACCGAGGAACGTCAAGAGCTGGTATCACCCGTCAACCTCCGTACCGTGCTCCACTTCCTCCTGCACCTCCGGCAACAGTGCCTGGCCTTCCCGTCGCTCAAGGTGTACCTCGCCGCGATCGTGGCATACCAGCCACCACGATCCCCATTGGCTGCTCTCTTCAGGGACGGTACCGTCAAGCAGTTCCTGAAGGGCCTACAGCACCTCTATCCGCCAGTATCGCCGCTGCTACCGCCGTGGTCGCTGTCATTGGTTCTGTCGCAGCTGACGAGGCCGCCCTTCGAGCCGATGGTGACGACGGACGACAGGCTGCTCGTGATGAAGACCGCGTTCCTAGTAGCTGTCACTTCTGCCAGGCGGGCGGGAGAGTTGACAGCGCTACGGTGCGATGAGCCATAGCTGGTCTTCCATCGTGACAAGGTGGTCCTCCAGCCTGACATCTTCTTCCTGCCAAAGGTGGTGTCCAGCTTCCATCTGAGCCAGGACATCATCTTGCCAGCCTTCTATCCTGACCCGACTACACCTCTGGAGCGGTCCCTCCACTCCCTGGATGTTCGTCGGGCTCTGGCTTTCTACAAAGACAGGACTGCGGCCTATAGGCAGACACTGCATCTTTTTGTCTGCTATGGCAGGTGCCGGAGGGGCCAAAGTGTCCACCCAGCGCTTCTCCAAGTGGGTGGTGCAGACTATACACCTGGCATACAAGCTTGCCAAGAAGCCTCTGCGAGACCTTCTTCGGGCTTATTCCACCAGAGCTGTGGCAACATCTGCTGCCCTCCTGCGAGGCGTCGACCTGCCGGAGCTGTACCATGTGGCAACCTGGTCCCAACCATCGACCTTCGTCCGCCACTACAGGCTCGACTGCCGTTCCAGGAGAGATGCTCGATTTGGCCGTGCTGTGCTGGCTTCTGTCCTCTAGGGTCTGGGACCTGACCCACCATCCTACCGGTAAGCTACACAGTCTCCTAATGTATGAGGCACAGAGACCACGAAGAAGAAGAACAGGTTGCTTACCTGTAACTGTGGTTCTTCGAGTGGTCATCTGTGCCTTCATACATCCCTGCCCTGCCTTCCCTTCTTTTTCAGGTCCCATCTTCTTTGGCGGACCAGAACTGAGGAGAGACCGTTGCTCGGCAGGAGGAGCATGCGCAGTACCAGCATGGGGTAGGGGTTCCCGCCAAGCTAACGAGCTCTAGAATCTTCCAAACGCTACCGCACAGGTGCGAGAGCTCCTAATGTATGAGGGCACAGATGACCACTCGAAGAACCACAGTTACAGGTAAGGAACCTGTTCTTTTTTTAGATATGTGCGCAGCAAAAGGAAGAACAAGGAAAGGATAGGGTCACTGCATGGAGAAGATGGCCAATTACTAACGGGGGGAAGAGAGAAGGCATAGCTACTCAACATCATCTTTGCCTCAATTTTCTTCCAAAAGGATAGAAGTACTCAACCTGGGGGGTGAGGAGCAGATGAGGAATGGGGGGAAGTGCAGCACAGAATAAATATAGAAGTAGTACAGGAATATTTGGCTGAACTAGATGAATTCAAGTCTCCAGGGCCAGATGAATTACATCCAAGGATATTAAAAGAACAGGCAGAAGTCATTTCAGAAGCACTTGCAATAATCTTTCAGAAATCTTGGAGAACAGGAGAAGTCCCAGCAGACAGGAGAAGGGCAAATGTCATCCTCGTCTTCAGAAACGGGGGGTGGGGAGGACCCAAATAATTATCACCTGGTCAGCCTGACATCAATACAAGGAAGGATCCTAGAGCAGATCATTAAACAATCAATTTGTAATTACTTAGAAAGCAATGCTGTAATCACTAAAAGTCAGCATGGATTTCTCAGAAATAAGTCATACCAGACTAATCTTATCTATTTTTATGATAGGGTTATAAGCTTGTTAGATGAAGGGAATGCTGTAGATGTAGCATATCTTGATTTCAGTAAGGCATTTGACAAAGTTCCCCATGACGTTCTTGCAAAGAAGCTAGTAAAATGCAGGCTGGACAGGGCTACTGTTATTTGTATTTGTAATTGGTTGACCGACCAAATGCAAAGGGTGTTCACCAATGGCTGCTTTTCATCCTGGAGAGAAGTGACTAGTAGGATGCTACAGAGTTCTATCTTGGGCCCAGTGCTACTCAACATCTTCATCAATGACTTGGATGAATGAGTGGAGGGCATGCTGATCAAATTTGCAGATGACACCAAATTGGGAGGGGTTGCTAATACTCCAGAGGACAGGATCAAATTTCAAGATGACCTTGACAGATTGAAGAGCTGGACCAAAGCTAACAAAATGAATTTCAACAATGACAAATGTAAGGTTCTACACTTAGGTGGAAAAAATGGAATGCAGAAATATAGGATGGGGGATGCGTGGCTAGATAGCAGGACAAGTGAAAGAGATCTAGGAGTCTTGGTAGATGACAAGCTGAACATGAGTCAGCAGTGTGATGTGGCAGCCAATAAAGCCAACACGATTCTTGGTTGCATCAATAGGAGTATGGTGTCTAGATCAAGGGAATTATTGATACTACTCTATTCTGCTTTGGTTAGACCTCATCTGGAACACTGTGTCTGGTTCTGGGGAGCTCAATTCAAGAAGGATATCAACAAGCTGGAATGTGTCCAGAGGAGGGCAACCAAAATGGTGAAGGTTCTGGAAACCATGCCCTATGTGGAGATGCTCAGCAAGCTAGGGATGTTTTGTCTGCAGAAGAGAAGGTTAAGAGGGGACATGATAGCCGTGTTTAAATATTTGAAGGATATCATGTTGAGGAGGGAGTGGGCTTGTTTTCTGCTGCTCCAGAGACTAGGACAAGGAGTAATGGATTCAAGCTGCAAGAAAGGAGATTCCATGTGAACCTCAGGAAGAACTTCCTGATGGTCAGAGCTGTCTGGCAGTGAAATATGCTGCCTCGGACTGTGGTGGAGTTTCTTTCTTTCTTTGGAGGTTTTTAAGCAGAGGCTGGATGGCCATCTGTTCGGAATGCTTTGATGTGTGTTCCTGCATGGCAGGGGTTTGGACTGAATGGCCCTTGTGGTCTCTTCCAACTCTATGATTCTATGATTCTATTCTTAAAATGTTAGCTGTCTTAAAAATTATTATAACGAAAATTAATATTGGTATACATTATTGTCTGAAATATATTTTAACAATTTTTAGGTTAATAGCTTAAAGAAGCAGATTGAAATCAAAGTGAAGATTGTTGAAGAGCTGCAGCAAGAAGTAAGCATTTGTTTTTAGATTTATAGGTCCATGGATATAGATATTTTATGAATGAATGAAGTACTAAGCAATAGTAATTATAGTACCTGTTGTGATTCAAAATAAATTTAATGCAAATGTCTCCCATTACTGTTTCTGGGAGAAATATTTTATTCAAGTAAAGATTAAAGTTTTTTCTTTTACATAGTCTCTGTGATTCACACAAATAGGATTTATTTGTATCTGAGCAATGCATGTTTGAGAACCTTTTAGAGCAGTATGATAAGTGTTTTGTTGGTAACCATGCCCATACCTGAGAGGCTATATAGCACTCTTCCCACCAAAACCCTCTGGTGCTTTTTGTCCATTGCAGCAGCAATGTCAATTAGGAGCCTTCTGACAATATCTTGTTAAAATATATCATCTTATTAGTTTTGATCTTCATCCTTCCCTGTAGCTTATGATTTGGCACCTCAGCAATTGAACTTTTCTTCTGACGTGGGCTGTCTTATGGTTTACTCTGTCAGATTTTGCTTGGCAACAGTGGTGTGGCTCTTGCAAGTTGCTCTTTATATTGCAGATGATACAAATTCAAACTGCCAAGCTAAAGGTTCTCCTTTGGGAGGAAGTCCTATGTGCTTCTGAGATGGCCATTGAGAACAGAGCCCTTCACACAACCCTAGTCATGGTAGCTCAGTCCCATCCTCACTCAACACTGGCAACTCTGGGAACTTCTTTGGTACTGTTGGCATTGACATCCTCTTTTCAGTCAGTCCTGAGCAGTCTGCAGAAACTGCCTTGTTGATCCCTCAGCACCAACAAAAGGAACATCCAACCTCTGAGTCTATCCCAAAGAGGCCTACAAGCCTCCCCATTCCCTCTGCTATAGCAGAATCTACAATTGGATGGTCTGACCAACAGCAGGTGAGGAATTAGTTATCAGTGCTAACAGCTACCAGGTCTCTGTATTTCTTCTTTGTGGTCTCTGTGCCTCACACAATGGGATCTCTCGTGCATATGCAGTTGCAATTTCAGAAAGTTCCAGAGCTGAGCAGCTTGGCGGGAACCCCTCCCTCTATTCAGTGCTGAGCATACTCAGTCCCACCAAGCTAGCGGCTCCTCCTCAGTTTCTTTTCGTCTGCCGACTGGTTAGCAGCTCAGAAAGCTTCCTCTGCTGAGCAGCTCTTTTTGCTCTTCGACTATATTTTATTTCTAAACAAGAATTCTTAGAGAACCCCTTCTTCATTTCTTATGTCTTCTACACTAGTCAATCTTTGTGTATCTTGCTACTGCAAGCTTTCGCTTTCCGACACTCATTCGGAGTGTTTGTTTTGCCTTGGAGAGGGCCATAACGTATGGGCCTGTTCTATTTGCAAGGAATTTATCTCGCAGACCTTGAAGAACAGGGCCTTCTGCTTGAAGTCTTATTGTTGGGAGCAGGCTCTTCGTTTGAAAGATCAAGCCACCGCCAACACAGCACTATTCACTGCTTCTGCATCGATTCTTCCAGGTAGAGGTTCCCCAGTATCGAAATCCCCATCTCTATTAACTACTTTGGTACCGAAATCCAACTCGGTACTGACACCTTCAGTATTGACATCAGCTTCCTCTTTGGCCCTGCTACTCATTGCCTCTCTTCTGAGGATTCTGAAACTCCTTAAGATGCCAGTGGTGCATCAATCTTCCAGCTCTGGAAATGCCACCTCCACCTCCTCTACTTCTCAGGCACACTTGACTCAAAAGCCTTGGCCTGTCCCTGCTCTAGCTGAGAGGAAACAGGTCTCTTCACGCTATTCCTCGGTGGCTCCTAAGAAAAAGAAGAAGAAGGAAAAACATTGTTCTCTTTCACCCATTGCTCACCTGTCAACTACCCAGGCGGTCTCTCTCAGGCCCCTGCTCACTCTGCCACCGACTCAGACTCAACCTCAGTCGGCCACCTGGGAAGACAGGCAGGTCCTTTCTTCAGCTCCGGAGTCCTTCCAGCAGCCAGTACTGCCCTCGGTGATACTGACAGATCCTACTTTGGACCAGAAATGCCAAGCCTCTCTGGCCATTTCTCCTCCCTTAACAGGGGATCAACCTGGTCAAGGGCAAACACTCCCTTTGCCTCCTCTGGCTACGGCTGCTCGCCGTCCTGACACGGATTGCTCACCGACTCCGGATGTCACCTGGGCTATCTCTCGAGACCAGCCCCGTCCTAGTGTGGCCCACTCTTTAAGTTACAGGGACCATAGAAGATCTTCTCACTGCCGCGACCACTATCACCACACTGTGTATGACTTTCCTCCTGCCAGGGAGGATTCACTGTTTTCCTCTGCCTCCTATGTAGCTCGTTATGGTCACGATCTTATGATTCCGATGACGACTCTTCCAACTCCACTCCTCCATCACACAATGCTCCTCCACTTACCTTTGGAGAACCAACTCCAGATACAGCACCCGAGGATGTCAAATAATTTTCTGATATCCTCATCGGGATGGCAAATGCTTTTAGACCTTGATATATCCAGACCTCCTCCTGTCATCCAGGATCCAGTGTTTCATTATGTTGATTCCCGTCCTGCCACAACGGCACCGATTCCCTTCTTATCAGCTCTGCAGGAAGTTATTAAGCACACTTGATCCCAAACGGCTTCCTTTCAAGCCATTTCTCATCTCCTGGAGCATTTTTACCGGACACAACACAAGGACATGGAATTCCTCTTCAGTCATCCCACTCCCAACTCCATCATCGTTGAGTCGTCTCAGACTAAAGGAGGTAAAAAAGTCCACACGATCCCTCCCAATTACGAGGGATGTCATCTAGACATTTTTGGTCGTTACTTCTACTCTGCTTCTTCGCTGATCATCATGCTGTCAAATATTCAGGCCTGCCTAGCGGCGTACCAGCAAAACATCTGGGACAGACTGCTTCCCCTAATCTCTCACCTTCTCGATAATCACCACGACTCTCCATTTCTACAGTGAATCAGTAGCCCTTACCAGTCAACAGATTCAGTCCTCCCGACATGCCATGGAGGGCTTGGTGAGGGTCATGGTAGGCACAATTGCCCTCCGTCGCTTTGCATGGCTCCGTTCTGCTGGCTTCACAGAAGACAATCGTAAGAGAATCGAGGACCTCCCCTTCAACAGCCAAGGTATCTTCGATGCTACTACGGATGACACCATGGACCATCTCATGAAGGCTCATCTCACTGCAAAGAAGATGGGACTTAACCCTTCATCCAAAACTAGAAGGCCCCACTCATTCCATTCATCATGGAGATGCACTTGTTACTCTTACAGATCTAGGGCTCCACGCCGGTCCTCACAACAGTCATCTGCTCCAGCCTGTTTATCTCGTCACTCTTTCAGACAGTGTCAAGCTTCTTCTAAGAAGTCTTCTTCTGCTGCAAAATCTAGATTTTGGCTCCCTTCGCAGGTTGCCACCTCTGCCAACCTTTCATCTTTCAGGCCACCTGTCTACCAAGGCCCCGGACCTTTCCTGCCACTTCAACATCTGGCACACCATCACTTTGGACACCGGGTACTAACCATTGTCCATTGTGATCTGAAGCCCCTGTCAGAGCTGCTGATGACGAGCAGCAGCTGTTGGTCCCTGTTGCTCAGGGTGGAGATGATGAGCAGCAGCTGTTGGTCCCTGTGGCTCTGACTGGAGATGAGTCCTGCAGCTGAAGAGCTCCCCCTGCTGCCATGGACCAAGCAGGCACAGATGTCCTTCTGCCTGCTCCTTTAGAGCAACAGGGATCCTATTCTGTGCCTGCTGCTTTGGAGCAACAGGGATCCGAGTCTGAAGAGGCTCTGGAGCCTGGTTCAATAAGCCCCCAATCAAGGTGGAGACTCAAGAGGGCTGTGCAAAGGGAGGCTTCTTTGGCTAAGTTTAAGAAGCGGTGACCAGACACACCTGTGCCTGGGGCTATATAGCTGCCTGCCTGGAAGCTTCCCTTTGCTTGTGGCAAACTTCTTACAAGCCCTCCTCTTGCCTGTACCTTGCTCCCAGCACCCGGTTCCTGATACCTTGAATTGATCTCTGGACTCTTGACCCTTGGCTTTGGAACTCAGACTACGGCTTTGTTTGGCGCTCTGATAAATGAACTTCCTTGGGTAAGTGCTTGCTTGTCTCCTCCCGGCTGGACTTTAATGGCTCTCCCACTCTCTTCCCCAGGTTTCTGACCTTGACAGGCCATCTCAGTTATGCCATTGAATTTGCAAGTACTACTTCTGTTGATGTCTTCTATTCTACACTTTCAAATCCCATCCTCCTGAAGGAGGTAGATGCACTCCTTCACAAAGGGGCCATGGAGAAATTGCCCCTTTCTGCTAAGCACACTGGTTTCTTCTCCCGGTGCTTTATTGTTCTGAAGAGGGACGGCGGTCTCCAACCCATTTCAAGATGGTCACACTGGCCTCCATCATCCCTCTCCTCAAGCAATGGGACTAGTTTGCATCCATAGATCTATAAGATGCAAACTTCCATATTGCTATTCGCCCACAACACAGGAAATACCCCCGCTTCACGGTTGAAGACACGTTACCAGTATAGGGTACTTCCCTTTGGCCTATCCGCAGCTCCCAGGGTTTTCACCAAGTGCCTGGCCACTGTGGCGTTTTTCCTCTGTATGAAGCATGTGATGGTGTACCCCTACCTCGATGACTGGCTCTTGGTGGCGCCCTGCAGACAAAAACTGTACAAAGACATTCATCTCACCCTTTCTTTGCTGTCCGATCTCGGCCTCAAGGTCAACCCCAAGAAATCTCACTTGGAACCTACTCGCAGCCTTGACTTCATCAGGGCTACTTTGGACTCCACTTCCGCAATGATGTTCCTTCCGGTAAAATGTATGAGGGTCTTCTGCCAATGCGTCTCCACGATCCTTAACAATCCCTCTGCTTCTGCTCACCAAATCCAACAGCTCCTCAGTTACATGGTGGCCACGACCTCCGTCACTTACCTGTCTCATCTTTGTGCCTGCCCTCTGCAACACTGGTTTGTCAGACATTTCAATCCCCTTCTCAACGACCAGTGTCGGAGGTTTCACATCCCATGCCCAGTCAAGGACTCTCTCCATTGGTGGCTATTGCCCCATCATCTACTCTCCGGAATGCCATTCACCGAACCCTGTCCATCCATCACCATCACCATCAAAGCATCTGTCCTGGGCTGGGGAGCCGACTGCAACTGGCTCTCAGTCCAGGATCACTGGACCAGACTGGAGAAACATTTACACATCAATGCCCTGGAGCTTCTAGCAATCTTCAAAGCTCTCCAGGCCTTTCAGAAACTCTTTCTCGGGCGAACAGTACAGTTATTATCTGACAACACTACAGCTGTCTGAGCAGCACTTACTCGTCACTACTCCTCCACTTTGTAATACAGATTTGGGACTGGTGTGTTCTGCTAAGGACCCACCCAGTTGCAGTGCACCTGGTGGGACGAGACAATGCTACTGTGGACACTCTGAAAAGGGACACAGCTTGCCATCACAAGTGGTCCCTATCCAACATGGCTTTTCGCCGGATAGTGTCCTACTGGGGCACTCCATCCGTCAACCTGTTTGCCACCCACAAGAACAAGAAGTGTCCCTGCTACTACTCCAGAGCTGGCACAGGACCCCGCTCTCTCGGAGATGCGTTTCAGTTTCCTTGGAACAAGGGACTCCTTTACATCTTTCCTCCACTTCCATTCCTTGGCCGAGTGGTGGCCAAGATTGCCAAGGACCATGCAGACGCCATCCTCATAGCCCCTTACTGGCTGAGGCAGCATTGGTTCGGCCGCCTCCTCACCATCTTCCAGGGCCATCAAATGTCTCTCTTGTGCACTCCGGACCTCCTCTCTCACTTGGACGGTCGGGTGCTTCACCCGGACCTCCCTTGCCTCCACCTCTCCACCTGGAGGATAATACCCTAGACTCCCCTAGCATCCTGACAGTCCTCAGGGCTTCTAGGAAGGCGTCTACACACAGGTCCTATGAGTACAAGTGGTGCAAGTTTACTGCCTTTGCAGATGCTCTATCTGAGAAATCTTCCTTCACTTTCTTGTCAACTGTTCTGCATTTCCTCCTATCTCTTGGGGAACAAGGGCTGGCCTTCTCCTCTCTTAAGGTCTATCTTTCCATTATTGTCGCTTACCAGTCACGCAACTCTCCCTCCTCGGCTCTCTTTAGGAACCCTACAGTCAATCAGTTCTTTAGATGCCTTCACCATCTCTATCCTCCTGTCTCTCCACCGCTCTGTCCATGGTCATTGTCGCTGGTCCTTCCCAACTCATGCACCAGCCATTTGAACCTCTCACCACATCAGATGACTGCCTCCTTACTCTGAAGACGGCATTCCTTGTGGCCATCACAGCAGCCAGGAAGGCAGGAGAACTTACTGCACCGCGCTCAGACGAACCCTTCCTGGTATTCTACAAGGATAAAGTAGTCCTCTGCCCGGATCTTTTCTTCCTCCCTATGGTGGTCTCTGAATTTCACTTGAACCAGGATATTATACTTCCAACCTTCTATCCTGCGCCATCCACATGTCTTGAGTGCTTCCTCCACTCGCTGGATGTCCACAGAGTGCTTGCCTTCTATATGCAATGAACCTTGTCTTTTTGCCTCACTCCTCACATTTTTGTCTGCTATGGAGGGAGACGGAAAGGCCACAGAGTCTATACTCAGTGTTTTTCCAAGTGGGAGGTGGAAACGTTTCACCTTTCTCACGAGCTTGTGAACAGCCACCTCCCTTATCTGTACATGCCCACTCTACTCGGGCTATGACTTCCTCAGCAGCTCTTCTCAGAGGAGTTGACCTGAAAGAACTTTGTCGAGTGGCTACGTGGACACAACCTTCGACATTCATTCGGCACTACCGCTTGGACTGTAGAGCCCGGCGTGATGCTCACTTCGGCAGTGCAGTGCTGTCCTCTGTCATCTAGGACCTGGCCCACCATCCAATAGTAAGCTACTTAGTCTCCCAATGTGTGAGTCAAAGAGACCATGAAGAAGAAGAACAGGTTGCTTACCTGTAACTATATTTCTTTGAGTGGTCATCTGTGCCCTCATACATACCCACCTAGCGTCCCCTCTTTCAGGTCCCCTTATCAGTGGACTTTGACACTGAGGAGGAGCTGCTAGCTTGGCAAGACTGAGCGTGCTCAATACTGAATAGCAGGAGGGGCTCCCACCAAGCTGCTCAGCTCTGGAACTTTCCAAAATTGCAACTGCGCATATGCGAAGATTCCATCGTATGAGGGTACAGATGACCACACGAACAAACACAGTTACAGGTAAGCAGGCCTTACCAGGCCATGCTATTGAGGGTGCCCACAAAAAAGATAAGAAGAGGTAGAAGGATCTTCCATTGCATAACTCCTCTAGAGGCCCTTTGGATCAGCAGTTGTTGCCATTGCCGGAGACAGAACACTTGGTATCAGTTGATGATGACCTGCCTCTTTTGGCTCTTCAGAGAGATCTGACCCTGTCTCCTCTGGCTCCATCCCCAGTATATTCACCAGAGTTTGATTCCCTGCTCAGCCATGGAAACCCACTGGATGATCTTGGGCACATCACACACTCTTAGCACCAGAAAACTCCATGATGGGTTCGCCTTAGGGTCACTCTAAGTCGAAAATGACTTGAAGGCACACAACAGCAGTCCCATAATTGCTGACTGTCATGCTCCTGAAATATACAAACTACATGGAAGAGATTCTTCTTCTGAAAATATGTAGGGCAGTTTCATTTTGTACTATAAAACCACACAGATAAAAAGTATGTTGTCTCTAAATCAAATTACAAATTTGATTGCAGATGTTACTTTGTAGGCAAAAGTTTACATCTTTATATAGTAAAGGTACATGAGATGAAAGTGACGGAAGATTTGAGAATTCTTCTCTCTCTGTGCTTAGGCTACTGCGTACTAAAATATAATAATGGAGAAAACTGTTCTAAATAAACCAATGAATATTCATGCTGTTTATTTGATGTCATCATTTTAGTTGCAGAATAGGAATGCAAAACTTTTCTTATTTTGTTCTTACTTGAGAAAATAATTTTGCAGGTTTTCTCCTGAGTGAACAAGAGTTGAATGAGTTTTTGCACATTTTTTTTGATTTCTAGGACTTTGGGACTTATTTTAAACTTTTTTGTGTATTTTTGCACAAACTGCAAAATTTGCACAGAAGACATATATTCTCTGCCAGAACAAGCTGTCCAGGAACAGGTTAATCTCCTCTGGCACCCAGGCAAGGCAAGGGATAACATTATTTAAACTGAGACTTTAACAGCATTCCTAGCTCATCCTTTCAGTTCTTTTGCATTGTCTTCACCCAGAGCAGGTCATATCAGAACTCCTCTGCTGGGTTTTTTGGCTGTTTTCCATACGCTTTTCTTCTATATTTCTCTTTTCTTTTTCACATCAGCTGCCATAAAAAAGTTCTTTCTTCTTTTCCTCCTTTTCCTTTCACTAGAATCTCCCCCACAGTTCTCCTTAATTACATTTAGTCTCACTGTTCCCTTTAGCCACATGCCTCCACTTTAGCTTATTGAATATGGGGAAAGTATCTTGGGTGGCAAGGAAGCCAAATGTTCCCCTCCCCCATGCTTCAAAGTCTTTGACAAAATGTATGCATTATCAAGAAGATTGAAGCCCTCTTAACTGTGCAAAAATGTTTGGTTTTGTGCAAACAAAAAATTCATGTGTTTGACCATTTGTCAACTGGGTGTCTCAGTGTGCCAAGATACCTTTTCTTGTCAAGGATGAGAAAACTTCCAAGCATTCTTTTCATCCCTACTGCAGAAACATTACATTCCCATTTTTATTTGAGAAGACATCCACAGTAGGCTACATCCCCTGACTACTGAAGTCTGTCCTGCATGAACGGAAGGAAAGAAATGAACAGGGGAATAAAAGTCACCAATACAAGATAAAATATCCCAGTCATATGAGCCCTGCTTTCTCTGTGTATTGGTGGGATTTTGCGCATGCCTCCTTTATACCAAACCAGAAAGAACTTTCACAATAAAATATCAGTGGTCCAGTACAATAAAAGACTGATTAAATGTGTAAAGGCAAACCTTGGTAACACTTACTTTTGTTAACAGAATAAGGTTTTGCAAAAGAAGGTGGCAACAGAAAGCAAGCAAACCAGTATTACTGAAGGAAAGGTAGGAAGAAATTTTGATCTCTCTGTTGTGCAAATAATTATTGCAAATTAAATAGGCTGAAAATTGGATAAGAGCTAGAAGATAATGATAATTTTGAAATTTAGTGCAGTTTGCCAAGACTAGTCCAGCTGGAGTTACGACTTTATTCCTCTGACATGGCCCTGAACTATTTGTTTCAAGGCCACAGATTCTTCCAATAAATTTGGAAATAACCCTCTCCTAACTTTCTAGTAGAATGAGAAGCAATTGTACTGCATGTGTATGCTTGATTCTCGTTAACGAAGATTACAGCTTAGTGTCCTATGATGGCAGTAGGACCCAATTCAGGCCTTGGTGTTGCAATAAAGCAGGCATTAAGTAACATGTGCCCTCCAGATATGTGTACTGTACAAGCTTACATAAATTGTGAGAGACATGTATATAAAAGAATTATTTATTCGGCAATAGTGTGTCTTTGCAGATTTGTTCCAGTAATTCATACAAGAGGGAAAACTTCTCAGGGCAATACTATTACAGACAAGAATCATCAGTAACTACAAGATCACTCTTTGGTGAATACCTCAGTTTTAAGAGCCATCAAATACACAAATTCATGTGATTTCTAATAGAGAACTTATTAGCTTGAAAGCAACAGGTAGTCTTCTGGACAATAAAAAAAGACTAAATTAGTATAATAAAAATTCATATGTGGACTTTAGAAAAGGTAGAATAGTTTCTAAATGCACTTTAAAACTGTGATTGAGAAACTAGGCTGCAGTTACACTGGCTGGTTCAGAGCTATAGAGATTATATTGCTGTGAGAATTGGAGCTGTCTCTTGCACTGAATTACAACCGATTGCGCATTCTCCCCACTGTGCCTTGCCCCCCTTCCCACAGGTACACACTTTTTGATACTTGTGATTTTCCCACCTTTGCGAGGGTCCTGAGCCCCTAACCCTAGCGAATGGCCAACCATAGTGTCAGCAAAGCAATTTTAAGATGCTTATACCAAAGTGGTAGCAAAGCAAATAGCCACAGGTAGCAGAAAGAGTAGAAGCACTCAGTATGCCAGAACATCTGATATGCTCAAAAAGAAGAAAATGAACATTGAAATCTGTTGTTTTATGGGTCCATTTCCAAAACACCACAAGTATGATACTACTTGGGATGTCTCATGGGTTGCAGCCTGCCAACACCTAGAACAGTTTAAATTGCCACTTAGATGGGTAGTATTGGAGTACTAAACTTTCTCTGATAATGCTTTCTCATCAAAATTTGCTTTTGAAATAGAAAATTTATCCCAGTATGAATTTCCCAGTGTGTGTGAGGAGGAGGAGAGGCTTCAGTTCTTGCCCAGATGAGCTGTGTTTTAAAAAAATATATCCCATTCCAATAATTTTATAGGAATGTGGTAGCAGATATGCTTCTGCCACTAGTTTAGCCCTGATTTGCTAAACTTCTGTCAATCTATGCTCTCAGTACAGAAAGAAAGAGCCACATTAATCTAAACTTATGGTACTTTTGTCAACTTGTGACAGGAAAGGTCCTTAATTTCCTGTGATTTTTGAAGATTTTTCTAGGTTCCTGTCCAGTTCATATACAAAACTACACTGGAGGCTCATTTGGTAATGGCTCACTCCTCTTTCAGATCATTGCAAGTGAAAACCCCAAATGTAATTTGAAGGCAGAAGCTCACAATGTATAGAAATATACTGGACAGATGTGTGGCGAGGGAAACTAAGGCCCTTTCCACACGTGGAGGGAGAAACGGGGTAAACGCGCAGAAACGGAGCTTACCAGAAGCCGGGTAAGTCCGTCGCCATGAGGAGCAGCACAAGTTCGCTGCTCCACACTCCTGCGGCATCCTGCGGTGTCCAAAATGGCGGCTTCCGGCTGGCGGAGGCTCTCCACCAACTGGAGAAGCTTGCCAGCCGGAAGCCCACCCCCTGGCAGATCTGCAGGCACACACTTGCGCGCACCTTCAAATCTACACTGGGGCGCTGCGATGGCGTGAAACGGGGCTGCACGCTCATGTTTTATAAAAACCACTTGAAAAGTGATTTTTAAAAAACGTGGCGCCACCACTTCCGGTCGCTTCAGGGCGGTTTGAGGTGTAGAACCTCAAAATTATAAACACCCCAGCGCACTCCACGGTGTAGACGACCTCCGTTAGAGGTCGCTCTACACCGTTTTAATTACCCCATGTGGAAAGGGCCTAAGTGGCAGCATGAGCAAGACTTGCAGTTATTGAGCCAGAAGATACTGAACCAAGTATGTTTGTTTTTTAAAGGTGAACAAATTACAGCTGGAACTTGAAAATATAAACAAATTGCACAAAGAAACAATTGACAGCTACAAAAATGAAACTGAGATGGCTAAGGCAACTGAAGAAAGACTTCTCAAAGAGGTGGATTTTTTAAAATTTGTATTTACATTAAATATAAACCATTGTTACTCATGTGATTCATATATGTCTACTAGCAATCTTCCTCACAGACTTTCTTAGACTCTGTCGCACTCACAGTAAGCTGAAGAAATAAAACCTAAAAAAACTGGCTCCCAGTGGGGCAAGGAAACATTAAAAACACACTTTTTCATGTGACAACCTGAAGAGCAAGACTGTGAGAGCTGGTCTGGGGAGAATAAGGGAGGCGAGACAGTTCTCAAAGATGCATGCTATCCCACAAATTGATAGTCTCTCTGCTGCAGGATGGGAGAAGGAGGTTATATATTCAAATCCTTACAAATACAGCTGGCAGATTACCCAGACTGGAGTTTGTCAAACTCAAGAAGGAGAAACTGGGTAACTACATTTTGTTTTGGTTATTTTTATAGGGGAATATGAGAGTTGGCAGTGGATCTCTCAAACACTGTAACTAATGTGCTAGGTAGAAGGTGAACAGTTCGCTAGGCCATTTCACCTGACACACAAGATCTAGCAGATAAAGAAACTTATCCCTTCTTTGTAAACTATGTAAAAGTAGTTTTACTCGTGAACACTTGCATGTAATCAACACAGGTTCATCTTGAAGAAAGGTAAGAAAAGAAAAAGTACTGAAAGGTATTAAAAGAGCTGGAGCATCTCACCTAGATAGATTCTTATCATACATGCTCATGCAGTTTAGGCAGAGAGAGAGTGGGGAGAGATGAGGGAAGGTGAGTCTCCAGAGAACAAAGGAAGGCTACAAGAGACAGAAAGAGATTGGGTGTGAAGAAACACACAAATAAACAGGAAGTTACCACATACATGATGTGTCTAATCTCCTAGAGAGTGACATGTAGTTAAACTACCAGTGAATATAGGTATGCAGAGGAGGCTTATTCCAACTTTTCTGCTTTAGTTTGGTTTCACTCAGAAGCATATGTCATTTCTATATAACCAGAGAAGAATTTCTTAGGCATCCCTTTCTGAATTCTTATTTTCTTTACAATCTTATCTCTTTTTTCTTGGGTTAACTTTTCCTGCTTTTCTTTTCTCTGTCAATTATTACCTGCTGTTTTTGTCCTTTTCTATCAACTCCCATGGCTCCATTAAATCTCTTGGAACTAAGGCTTCTAAGAAACAACCAAATTGCCTATTTTGGGTGTCAGCCCAAATTAAAATATGGGGTGCAAGATGTTTGGCTTCTGCAGAGTCAAAGAGAATTGTGACGAAAAACAGGAGCATAGAGTTACTTTCCTTTCCCAAAAGCACAGCAAACACCATTCAGACCCAGAAATAAATAAACCATTTAGAGCCTTAGAGTGCCTTAGAGCGCCTTAGAGCTATAATAACCAGGAAATTAAAACATTCTTATAGCCCTTATTGGTATTAGCAGGCACGCTTTCCCCAATAGCAGAGAGCAATTCATCTGGCAGTTCCAAGGCAGATTTACCAGCTTAATCTTTCAGACTTTGTCTCTAGTTATGTAAGATCATGTGTATCTGACCAACTATGGGCAATCCCTCACCTAGATAATCAATTCATATGTTTTGAACAAAGAATTAAGGAGTCAGTACTAATACTACTCATAAAAGCAAAGGAAAAAAATTCAGCAAATGGGCTGACAGTCCTCTTCAGTCTTCTATTTCTCTCCAGATGTTCAAAATCCAGTCCAGAATCTTGATCTCCCCCTCTTTTGATTAGTGTAGTATTACCCACACACACTGTTCTTTAAAGCAACAGCTTACCAATAGTCCTCAGGGAAATTTGGTTGCTGAGAACCATCCCACCTAACCTATAGGCACCATTTCTATCAGTGTCAGTGCCTCACATCACATTCAAAAGCAGCCAGTTTGATCTGTCTTCCTACTAAGAAATTGGCAAATCATCTGTAGAAGGATCTCTTAAGGAGAAATTTCAGTGTTACAGGCTTTTCTGTGATGAATATTGATTTTGCCTTTTCTTTAGAGTTATTTCTACATTAGATCTGTATCTACCTGTTACAAAATCAGCTTCCCCTTGTAGAGGGCTACAGTTTTTGTTGAATCCAAGACATACCAGAGTATATTGTCTTTTCCTTCATCAATGACAAATGGAAATCATAGTGGATGTTCTTTGTGAAAAATAAGAAAATTAACATTATGGTTCACAAGAATAGAATATTCTTACAGTTTGCCATGGATGACATTAACGTTCTGGTAGATAGTCCTATTGTTTTTCTTCATGGTCTCCGTGATTCACACAGATGGGTTTACTGTGCTTGTGCAGTGCGTCGTTTGGAAACTTCTCGAGCTGTTACGCAAGTGTTTTGGTGATAGCCCCTCTGTGACAGGCCTTACTTCTCCCAGATTTATGTGGTGATTCCCAATTTGATAAGGCATCCTGTCTTTACCACACAGCTCTGCCTCCCCCGTCCTTTGTGCAAAAGGCTGAGGATATTCAATGTTTATTTAGAACTACTTAACAATTTTATGGTAGTGTGTTTTCTGTGTTACTTGTCACTATAAACAACTCAAGCTGAGTCAGTATTTACAAAGGTAAACTGTAACATTTATTAAGATAACTGAAGAATAAAGTAGTGTGTTAGAGTTTATAATCCAGGTCAGTGTTGATATATTTCCTCAGTGCACATTTTAGACAACATTACCAGTTAACTCCATGCTCAGAAGCAGTTCATTTATACCTGTAGACTTCCACGAAAGGCACAATTACCATATGACAGCATTTTGGCTGAACTCCCACCGCAGGCTTAACCCCCAATCTAAGTGACACTCTCTGATGAGATCCTACTAGGGTTTAATTACTCTTTGCCTTTCACTAGGCTTCCACTGAGAACTAACCCCCCCCCCAAACAGCCACATTCTCTGCCTGACTGAGGAACTCTTTGCTAGGCTATCACTGAAGGAATAAAAATACCCATAGCTGCTTGTCTTTATATAACTTTTTCTCTTAGCTACAAGCCCCTCCTACATACTTCGGGGCTGGGTTTTTCTCCTAAGGTGCTATTCTGGTTGCCTAGCAATCTGCTTCAAGGCTGCATTGGCACTTCAGATAACCACACCCCCAGAACTTTGTCACACCCTCCTAACCCAGGTGACCAGCCCAATTCCTGCTCAAACCCTCAGTTCCTTTTTGTCTGCGTCAATAGCAACATCAAAGGAAGTGATGGTGAGCTGTATTGCTTCTATCAGTATTCTTGGTCTTGATTCTTTCTCTGTGTTTTGGCTTATACTTTCTGATATCAGTTTAGCTTTGGCTTAGGATTCTGTCTTCCTCAGACTTGCATTGTTTTTTTTTTGGCTATTCTTCTGGTCTCCCTTTAATATGACTTCATTTGGTTCACTATGCTTTTCTTCCGGCATTAAGATTCTGATTACTGGTGGGCATTTGTACTGTCTCCTGTGCCTTGGAGAAGGCAATAATATTGGATCTTGTGCTCACTGTAAGTCCGTGACACTTCAGGTGTGTAAAAATCAGTCATTGAGGCTAAAAGTTTTGTTCTACAAGCAGGCCCTGACTGCTCCTGAAGCAGTCTGTACTTCTACTGAAGCACCCTCTACTTCAGACCATGTGTTGCTTCTGCGTTCCTTGTCTGCACTTACTGCCTCAGATGCTTCATTAAAGACTACAGTCAAAAAGGCCCTGCAGGACTCCAGCGCCAAAGAGGGCACAAAAAGGTCAGCCTCTGACTTGGCTCTTTGATCCAAAGACTTCTTGGCACCAACCTGAAAGGTTGAATCTCAGGCCAGATCCAAAGTCCTATTGACATTGGGTTGGTGTGTTGAACTAGAGGTTTCTTCCAAGCACAGAGTGACAGTGGCAGAAGATGATGATGAAGAAGAAGAAGAGGAGGAGGAGGAGGAGGAGGAAGAGGACCAAAGACACTTCTAGGACTGTCCCACCTTCTCCAAATGTGTCAGCTGAGTTTCTTACCAATATAGGACAGAAGAAGGAATTCTCACCACCTTGTCATTCACCAGTGGTCTAATCCTATCCAAATCCTTTTCCACAAGGATCCCCAGAATTAGTTCACGTGACTGTTGTCTTAGAGGGGGAAATAGTGGAATCCCCTGCAGATGTTCCTCAGTTGTCTCCTGCACTACCTCTGCAGGTCCCAGAGGCTCATTTGTCTGTCCCTTTAGCACAAGCGCCTTCCCCATGCTTTGTGTCTCTCAGTGTCAATGCCTGGCATCATCATCTTTGGATTCATCCTGTAGATCTAAATCTTCCTCCTCTACATCTAGCAATTGGTCCCCTTGGTCCTCATTTGCACTATCATCACCATTCTGCACATCTGCCATACCTTGTGTCTTCACAAACTGCATGGTAATGGTTGCAGCATGGCTTAGGCAACTAGATGTTATTGTATTTCCTTACACGGACAGTTGGATTCTTCTTCCCTGTTCCAGAACCCATGTGGTTGTTGACATTGATTTAAAATTTTGCCTTCTCAGCAATCTGGGACCGACTGTGAATTATGTGAAGTCCCATCCACAGCCATCCCAGAACACCAAGTTCATCAGAGTGATTCTCGATTCACTCAGGGAGGCTACCTACTTTTCCAAGAAAAGACTTCAAAATCTGCCCAGAGCCATTCATCGATGTTGATGCTTGAGGCGGATGACTGCCAAGGACATTCAAATCCTCTTCAGCTTGATGTCCTCAATGACTGCGGTGATGCCATATGTAAGGCTCTACATGCACCCTCTGCAGGTTTGGTTCCTGTCCTGCTTCGACCCTGTCTTCAACTATGCCTGGATGCATCTCACCATACCAAGCAATATCCACAGATCACTGGGATGCTGACTTGATACCAAGAAATCCAAGCAGGCCTGACATTCCTTCCTTGCCAGCCCAGGCATATTAGTGAAAACGGATGCATCCATGGATGGATGGGAAGCATATATGGAGGAACTGTCTATCAGGAGTCAGTGAACAGAACTAGAAAGTGATCTACACTCTTGAGATGTTGGCTGTGGAGAAGGGCTTCTGAGCCTTTGAGATTCTTCTACATGGCCAGGTTGTTCATGCAGTGTCAGACAACACCATGATGAACAAACAAAGAGGAATGAGACCAACTAGTCTAAGGAATCTGACACTATTTCTCTGTGACTAGTGCATTGACAGGAACATCTCACTCTCTGCAATCCATCTACTGGGAGAAGAGAACTTTCTAGCAAGTGGTCTCAGCAGGGCTCTGACCTCCTGGCATGCAGGGAGGCTTCGTCCTGGTGTCCTTCATACTGTTGTCAGGAGATGGGATATTCCACAGGTGGACCTCTTCACCTTGGTACAGAATGTCCAGTGCCAGACCTACTGTGCCAGGGTGCCTTGTGGGGGGGGGAGGGCTCTGTCAACAATGCCTTATTTCATTAGGGAGGCCTGGGGGGTACATTTTTTTTCACTTCCCCCCATCACTAGAGTGGTCTCCAAAATTTGAAGGGAGAAGGTCAAGTGCATCCTCACTTGACCTTCTGAAGGTCCCTGCGGGGAGCGCGGTTCCGCCACTTCACATGCCACCGAATTTCGGCGGCATACGGCAGCATACGGCGATGTTCTGCGGCACCCAAAATGGCGGCCGGCGGCATATGGCGGCACTCCGCCAATCAGGGCAGTGCACCAACCGGAAGCCTGCCCCTGGGCAGATCTGCAGAGACGTGCTATCGCGTCTCTGCAGATTCTCACTGGGAGCTGCCACAGATTAGTGCGGGCGAGTTTCATAAAAACCACCTGGGAAGGTGGTTTTTAAAAAACTCGCAGCGCCACCCCTGCGGCTGCGCTAGAGCATTTGGAGATGTGGCACCTCACCTTTTCCAACCGCGCTAGTGCACCCCGCGGTGTGAACGACCTCCGTCTCCGGTCGTCACACTGTGGGGTTTTACCTCCACGTGAAAATGGCCAAAGAGTCAGTAGCTGGTCTGATACCTTATATCATTTGAGCAGGAAGATGGTACACAAAGGAATAGGTGTTGAAGAAAGGAGGTGATAGGAGTATACCAATCAACTCTTCCTTAGGAATACTGAAAAATTTTCCTCTCAGCTAACTGGAAGTTTGTTAGCACTTGAAAGCTTCTGGTAACAACCATGCTTATGACCTAGCAAAGCTTGGAGGATTTTCTTGGCCCTGTTTGTCTGGCCAGTTTCACCTCTTGTTCAGCATGGGTTTCAGCCATAGCAGTGTATGATTTATGTCAGTTAAGCAATATCAAATGTGGGGGGCTGTATGGCCACAATATCTTCCTTTCTTGTGTCATGTGCTCTCTTCTTAAATTCTTGGCTGCTGCTTTGGCAATCATAGAACTAAGGGTTCAAGCAGGAATTGGGCTGCTCACATGGGACCACTGAGCACAGGCACAGTAAACCCATTTCTATGAATTCACAGATGATTGCTCAAATAACTAAGGTTACAGGTAACCCATACATGTCTTACTTTCAGGGGCCCAAGGATAGAGAAATTTCTCTTAGAAACTTATGTGAGAAGCATGCAGACATTCCATTACAGAAAAGCCATTAGGCGGCATGCCAGCTGTTGTATCCTCTGCTGCATCCTTTAATATTTCCAGGACTTTCATCTTCTGCAAAGGGGACCAAAACTCAGATTCATTAAAATTATGCAGAGATCTTCTAAAGTTGTCGCAGGAAGATGTGTTCATAGGAGAGTCAACTTTAGACTGCATTAATTTCTTTGCTGAAATTTTGTCAACCAGTAGCATAAGTGTGTGCACAAGTGGTTGAAGCATTGGAATGGGAATCTTGCATTCAGATCTAGCCTAGCTTCAGATCTCTTCAGCAGGTCTCATCTTTTAGAGGTGAAGTACTTAAAGATGCAAACTACCTAATCATCCCTTTGTTACATTTATTTTCTGAAAGTGTTCCTTATATATAGACCTTCTTTCAGTCTGGCCTTCAGGTGCAGCGTAAGCGCAACTCTGACAGGCCTTCACCGTCTCCTCAGTTCCATAAAAATCAGGGACCAAAGTACTTAAACTGCATCAACATTTCTGGAGAGTATTAACTATTATCACACTGTTATTAACACTTCCGTTCTGCACATGTGTTGCCTGGAATAAATACTGTGTTCAGTCAACCCTCATTAAATCAGCTGCTTGACTTACCAGGTAGATGGGTTGTGACTCAGGGCTGATGGCACTTCCTTGGCTTGCTGGTCATGCCAGCAATGTGTTTCCCCTTCTTAGGAGACTCTGCGCACTGTGTGGCTTCTGGAGAAGGGGTGGATTTGGGCAGCCGGTGAGTTCAAACTGGTAGTTTGAACTCATTGACTGTCAGAGCCAGGACCCAGCCAGAGCTGCCTCCCTTGGCAGTTTCCCCTCTGGTAAGGTGCTGGGGTTTTTACTTCCCCCAGCTCCTGGCTTCCAGCCAGTTCATTATCAATAATTGCCTGCCCCCGTCCATTCTTTTTCTCCTGCTGGCTCTGGCTTCTATTTGCCCTCTGTGGTATTGTATTCACCCAGGTGCTACTGTTTTCCTTTGTTGTCATACCATGTTCCTGTAATTGCTGTTATCTGTCACAATTGTACAGATGGTTGCGTGGGGCCAGTATCTGGGTTGGGGTTTGCTCCAGTGTGGTTTGGGGGTTCCCTGGTGGGGTAAGGGGGGCGGGGCCTCTTGTTGTCATGCCATGCTCTGGCGGGGCATGACTCCCCTGCACCTCTTGGCAGCAGGGAGACCATTGTGGAATCTTCACCCATGTGTTGGCTGTTCCTGTTGCCCCAGCAGTTCCAGCTATGCACCAGTTTGTTGGTTTCATTGGTCAACAGGTGGGTTGATTGATGCCCAGATCCAGTACCATGCATATGCCATCCTATTAGCAGCTGTAGCCAATAAAGTTGTGGCCTTTTTCTTCTAGTTCTTGCTTTGTGTGTGTTGTTTATTCTTGCACCTCTCACCTCTGGGCACGCAAGTCAAGATTGTAGTCTTATTCATTATAACATAGCCAAATTATGCATATAATTATTGAATATCATTACAGGGTACATGTATTTCATTTGTTGCATATATAATTGTTGAATATAATTAAAATAATTCTTACAAATTTGAATGTGCATATCTTATTAATAGCTAGAAGCAATGAAATTGGTAGCTGATGAAGCAGTGACAATTCAGAAAGAAACAGATATTCGATGTCAGCATAAAATCACTGAAATGGTGGCACTTATGGAAAAGCACAAGGTATACATAGCTTCTTCTTTGTGTATTTATTGGCTAGAACTAGAAGAGGAAAACAAGGATGGAGCTGTGCACATAGGTGCAGTCTTGTCTGTTTTTGCTGCACTGATGATCATTTTTAGACAACCTACTTCACATTAAAAAGACCTTTTCAATTAAATATGAAATCTCCAAATGAAACACCTGTTGTACCTATGTAAACGTTTGCCGTTTTCATGAACGATTTAATTTTTCTCTTTTACTTGTGATATTTGAGTGAAGCAATGGGTGCTGTTATCCACATTGGTGTGACCAATGATAACCAGAAAATGCTTATAATAGTAGTGTCCCCAACCTGTGGAATGTCCTCCCAATGTGGAATACCTGTTATTTTCATTTAGATTCCAGATTAAGACCTTCCTCTTCCAGCAAGCAACCAGTCCATGGTTTTCACTTTTGTTTTTATTATTGCAAGTTTGATTTTGATTTTTAGCATTCTAGTTTGTTGCCAGTCCAATGATATATACACACCACAAATAAATGTTGCTCTCAAGTATAGAGTTAAAATTTTGTGTTCTTCTTCGTGGTCTCTGTGAATCACACAATGAGGTATTTCACGCTTGCGCGATACAGCATTCGGAACCTTCTGGAAGCCTAAAATCAGGTGTTTTGGCAGTTGGCCCGTCCCCCACATCCCCAGGATATATAAGGTCCCTCCTTGAGTAATAGTAAGTTCCTTTTCTTCTGCTGCGGTAGCAGCGAGTAAGGAGCCTTTCTTAGCCTGACTGATAGATTTAATGGTTTTCAATCTTGGACTGGTTTTGGTTTTTGATTATCTCTTGGCAGTTTTTTGGTGGTTGGTCAGACACAGTGTGCATTTTTAGACTACGAGAGTGTTTTTTTCTGCGATTTGGACCTTACCTTTTATGGCAACTTTCAAACTTTGCATATCCTGCAGAGGGAAAATACCCGATAAATACAGTCATTCCGAGTGTCTCCTTTGTCTGGGTGAGGGCCAGAACATGGCAAATTGTGAACATTGCCAGTTGTTTACTTCTCAGACGAGAAGGAACAAAGAAGCCTGTTTGAAGGCACTTTTGTGGGAACAGATTTTGAGGTCTGAGGCCTGAGCCCACAACTTCGGGAAAATCTGTTTAGCTTTCTAAAATGGCTCAAACATCGCCTACACCCTCCACGGATCGACACCACTCTGAGTCTCAGGATTGAGAGCAATTGATGTCAACTAAGAAAAAAGGTGATCCAAAAAAATGTCTCCACCATCGAAGAAAACACTTCGACATGAGAAAGACAAAATGACAAAAAGAAAAGTGAGGACTCATCACGAGAAGAGCCTTCAAAAAAGTCTAAAAGGATTGAGCAGCCCGGTCTACCTGCTCCAATCCAATCTCCATCTCTGATGGTTCCAGGCACCTCCTTTGATAAAATGATGGAGGATGTTCATTATGTGATTGTTAACGATGTGTGCAAAGATACTGTGCCATCTAGTGAGATTGAGGAAGTTTTTGTTCCCTCTGAAGGGGAGATCATGGAGTGATCTCTGATACTTTCAGTGGGGTCAGGATCACATCGCCAAGAGTCAAGATTTCCTGCTGGTGGATGCTCAAGATCGAGACAACGTGATCTTATTGAACTATCCTCTCCACCGAGGTGTCGGCGTAGAACTCCGCTATCGCCTCCAAGATCCCCTTCTCAGCATTCATGTTCACACATGAGATTGCCTTGGTGGTACTATTATGTGAGGGATTCACCTTTGTACCACTATTGACAATATCCTGAGGAGGAGTTTTCCATTGACTCCAGGGATGTCTCACCTTGTACTGATGATGGTCATTGGGTGCTCTGGCATTCTCGATACTGAGAGGAATATTTGTCATCGGTATAGAGAGGAGACTAGTTGACATACTCATGTTCCAAGGTCATCCACTAAATCTCCAACTCCGTCCTGCTGCAGAGTGCTGTCTGCAATGTCTGGATCTAGACATGGGGAAAAAACAGAGAGAATCCAGCGACATTCTTCTCGTAGCCAGGTTTCTCCTGAATGACGGTCTATGTCTCGGTACCGTTTTTCTCAGTACCGTACAGCAAGATCTCCCTTTGTGTCAGAGTCTGAGGGATCTCATGTGTCGTATGGGCCTGAGCAGTCTAAATCGAATTTTGTTTCAACAGCGGAATGTATATTGCCTACTGATAATGTCCGTTCTTTCTCTGATCTTGTTCTGCGAATGTCTAGATCGTTGAATCTCCAAGTGGAGACTGATAAAGAGAATCTCCAAGATCCTATTTTCCAGGAACTGCATAATAGAATGCCTGTACTGTCTATTGTTGCACCGTTGCCTTCCTTGTTAAAGACTGTGAAGAAGTCATGGGATTCCCTGTTATCTATTCCTTCCACATCAAAGAAAGTAGAAGCACTGATTGAGAGTGGTCAAGAGTGGCTGACTCAACATCCAAAGCCAAACTCGATGATTATTGATGCAGCTCAATCTAGACAGTCCCAGAAGCTTCATGTGTCATTTACTGATAAAGAGGGAAGGAAGTTAAACAATTTGGGGAAGAAGGCATATTTGAATGCTGCCTTGCTGTTTAAAATCTTGAATTATGCGGCATGTATGAGTGCCTATCAGCAGTTCTTGTGGACTAGGATGAAAAGGTTCATAGACATGCTGCCTGAGGATGAGAGATAGACTGCTACCCTCTATATGGTGAGGCCTATCGTTTATCTTCCAAACAAGTCATGACTTAGAAACATGTTACTGAGTGCAGTGGAAAGGCAATTGCAGGAGCGATAGCTCTGAGGAGACATGCTTGATTGCGATCTTTGGGTCTGTCTCAACAAGCGAAGAGCGTGATTGAAGACCTGCCTTTCGACTCTGTAGGCCTTTTTAATGAAAGTACAGATACCAAACTTGAACACATGCAAAAATTGCTCACCACTGCTAAGAAGTATGAGTTCCTGGTAGTGTCATCGTCATAGTCCAGGTATTAATATCGCCGTTACCAACCTTACACGGCTAGAACAAGAAGCCCGACGCCCACACAGCAACAATGTCAAACATCAGAGCAGCAACAACTTTCAAGGAAATTTCCGATGTCCAAATTCAGACAACCTCAATATAAAAAGAAACAGCAAGACCAACAAAAACGGCGAGTTTGACAACCAACTGAACGATACCTCACTTGCCCATAGTCAACATCTCTCTGTCACTCCTGCATTCAAAGATCCAAATCTCTTTGTTCAAACTTCGAATGTTGGTACAGCCATCGATACCATCTTTTCTGCTGGTATCGACAGCATGGAAATGTTAGGTACTGTCTTCTCTACCATCATTACTGCTGACATCGGTACCGACAGAGCTGTTGTAGGTTGTGGGTCAGAGAAAAAGCCCTTTGGAAACAGATTGTCAAATTTCATAGAATCATAGAATCATAGAAATGTAGAGTTGGAAGAGACCACAAGGGCCATCCAGTCCAATCCTCTGCCATGCAGGAAAACCCTCAAAGCACTCCCGACAAGTGGCCATCCAGCGTCCGCTTAAAAACCTCCAAAGAAGGAGACTCCACCACACTCCGAGGCAGCACATTCCACTTCCGGACAGCCCTGACCGTCAGGAAATTCTTCCTGAGGTTCAGGTGGAATCTCCCCTCCTGCAGCTTGTATACATTGCTCCTGGTCTCAAGAGCAGGAGAAAACAAGCCCACTCCCTCCACAACATGACATCCCTTCAAATATTTAAACATGGCTATCATGTCCCCTCTCAACCTTCTCTTCTGCAGACTAAACATACCCAGCTCTCTAAGTCTGTCCTCATAGGGCATGGCTTCCAGGCCCCTCACCATTTTGGTTGCCCTCCTCTGGACCTGCTACAGCTTATCCATATCCTTCTTGAATTGGGGTGCCCAGAACTGGACACAGTATTCCAGATGAGGTCTAACCAAAGCAGAATAAAGTGGTACCAATACCTCCCTCGAGCTAGACACCATACCACTATTAATGCAACCAAGAACTGCGTTGGCTTTCTTGGCTGCCGCATCACGCTGCTGACTCATGTTCAGCTTGTAGTCTATTAAGACTCCTAGATCCCTTTCACACGTACTGTTAGCCAGCCATGTGTCCCCCATCCTATATTTCTGCATACCATTTTTTCTGCCTAAGTGTAGGACCTTACATTTCTCTCTGTTGAAATTCATTTTGTTAGCCTTGGCCCAGCTCTCCAATCTGTCCAGGTCATTTTGAATTTTGATCCTGTCATCTGGCGTATTAGCAACCCCTCCCAATTTGGTGTCATCTGCAGATTTGATCAGCGTGCCCTCTATTCCTTCATCCAAGTCATTAATGAAGATATTGAACAGCACCAGGCCCAGGACAGAATCCTGTGGCACCCCACTAGTCACTTCTCTCCAGGATGAGAATCTGCCATTTGTGACCACCCTTTGGGTATGGTCAGTCAACCAGTTACAAATCCACCTGACAGTAGCCCTGTCCAGCCCACATCTTACTAGCTTCTTTGCAAGAATGTCATGAGGAACTTTGTCAAGGGCCTTACTGAAATCAAGATATACTATGTCCACAGCATTCCCTTCATCTATCAAGTAAGTAACTCTATCATAAAAAGAGATAAGATTAGTCTGGCATGACTTATTTTTGAGAAATCCATGTTGACTTTTCGTAATTACAGCATTGTTTTCTAAGTGATTAGAAACTGACTGTTTGATGATCTGCTCCAGGAACTTTCCAGATACTGATGTCAGGCTGACTGGGCGATAATTATTTGGGTCCTCTTTTTTTCCCTTCTTGAAGATGGGGACAACATTTGCTCTCCTTCAGTCTGCCAGAACTTCTCCTGTCCGCCAAGAGTTTTCAAAGATTATAGCAAGAGGTTCCGCAATGACCTCTGCTAGTTCTTTTAAAATTCTAGGATGCAATTCATCTGGCCCTGGAGACTTGAATTCATCCAGAGTAGCCAGGTATTCCTGTATTATCTCTCTACCTATTCTGTGCTGCATTACCCCCACTTCCTCACCTGCTCCCCAGCCGCCAGGTTGAGTATTTTTATCCTTTTGGGGAAAACTGAGGCGAAGAAGGTGTTGAGGAGTTCTGCCTTTTCTCTTCCTCCTGTTATTAATTCACCATCTTCCCTGCGCAGTGACCCTATCATCTCCTTCTTTTTCCTTTCGCTGTGGACATATTTAAAAAAGCCCTTTTTATTGTTTTTAATGTCTCTGGCCACCCTAAGTTCATTCTGTGCTTAAGCCTTTCTGACCTCCTCCCTACATCTGGCTACTTACTTATAATCTTCTTTGGTGATTTCCCCCTTCTTCCATTTCCTGTACATGTTTTTCTTAACACTTCGCTCAGCTGAGAGTTCTTTAGTCAACCATTCCGGTTTCTTCAGATGCCTTCCATTTTTCCTCCTTAATGGCACAGTTTTAGCCTATGTCTTCAGTATCTCCCTTTTAAAGAACTCCCATGCATCCTGAACTCCTTTCTCATTGACTATTCTTGACCACGGGATTTCAGCCAGCAGCTCCTTCAGTTTACAGAAGTCTGCTTTTTTAAAATCTAAGACGAGTGCCTGGCTACACTTGTCTTCTCCTCCCCACTGAATGCCAAATTCTAATAGGGCATGGTCACTCTCTGCTAAAGATCCAACCAGTTCTACGTCATTAACAAGGTCGTCCCTGTTGGTCAGGATCAGATCCAGAATATTTGATCCCATTGTTGCCTCTTCCACCTTCTGGACCATGAAATTGTCTGCAAGACAAGCAAGAAACTTGCTGGACCTTGCCATCTTTGCAGAGTTTGACTGCCAACATATATCCGGGTAGTTGAAATCTCCCATTATTACTGTATCTTTCCTTTTTGAATGTGCAGTCATTTGGTCTATGAAAGCGCCATCGAGGTCCTCAGTCTGGCTTGGAGGTCTGTAGTAAACCTCCACTATAATATCCCTATTGTTTCTCGCTCCCTTAATTCTTACCCAGATACTCTCGACCTGGCTTCTGGCGTTCAAGTCATGGATCTCTTCACAGGTGAAAACATCCTTGACATATAAGGCTCCTCCTCCTCCTTTCTTATTTGGTCTATTTCTACAAAATAGGCTATACCCCTCTATTCTTACATTCCAATCGTGAGACTCATCCCACCAGGTCTCAGTGATGCCTATCAAATCATATTTATTTTGTTGTACTAGGAGTTCAAATTCATCTTGTTTGTTTCCCATACTCCGTGCATTAGTGTAGAGACACTTAAGTCCCCATGCACTTCCTGCAAGTCCCATAGCATTGTTTCCCTGCCTCCCACGATTGGATGCTATTCCTACTTGGCCAATATCATTTGGGCCTTTTCCCCCTGCACTTGCCGAGTCCTTGTCCTGAATAATCTTGTCTCCCTCCCCAGCTGTACTTAGTTTAAAGACCTCCTAATCCTCCTTGTGAGACTGTTTGCAAAAACGTTCCTGCCAAGTTTCGTGAAGTACAGCCCATCTCTTGCCAGAAGCCCATGTTCATGGAATTTCAAGCCGTGATCCAAAAAGCCAAACCGTTGCCAGTGGCAAAATGTGCAGAGCCAGTTGTTGACCTCTACTATTGTCCTTTCCCTTCATGCACCATATCCTTGAGCAGGGAGGATTGATGAAATGACTACCTGCGCACCAAGGTCCTTAAGCTTTCTCCGCATAAGCTCGTAGTCCTTTGTGATGTGATGAAAGCTGCGCCTCACCGTGTCGTTGGTTTCAACGTGAACCAAAATGAGGGGCTTATGGTCAGTGGGCTTGACCAGCCTGGCTAGCCTCTCTGTTACGTGGTTTATCTTGGCCCCAGGAAGACAGCAGACCTCTTGATTGAGCTTGTCCAGTTTGCAAACTGCCGGTTCAGTTCCTCTGAGCAAGGAGTCCCCAACCACCAGAACTCCCCTCCTCTGAGGCCTGTCTGGGGTTCTTCGACAAGCAGATTCTTCCAGGATTGCCTGGGCATTGTGTTGAGGCTGGGAGTGCTGGTCTTCCCGATGTTGGATACTGTCCTGTTGGTGTTCAAGTTTCAGTTGCCGAAGTTGGATTCCTTCTTGCTGATGTTCTTTTCCCTCCTTCTGGTGTTCCTCATCTTTCATAGCACCAAGAATGTTGAAGCGATTCTGTAGTTTGAGAGTCTCTGTTTCCTTCCTGGCCCTTCTACTTCTCCGTGTGACATTCCTCCAAGCATCGCTTTCCTGGCTCATGGAACTGATTTCCTCATCTGGCAGCTCCTCCGCATATCCAGTCTTCAGGAAGGTCCTCTCTCCCCTATCCAATAACTCCTCACCTTCCCTAATAAGACAAAGATTAGAAACCTGTGCCTCCAGCTGCCGAACCTTGTCCTCCAAGAAGGTCACCAGCTTGCACTTGCTGCAGGTGTACCCGACAACATCTTGTGGCAAGAAAAGGAACATGCCACAAATGCTACGGGTGACAGCAGCAGCTCCCTCACCTTCCATACTTGATAATACAAAGAATAGTTGTTAAAAAAAATAAATAACTGGGCCTTCTTTCTCAAATTGAGCTGTATAAGCTATGTCTGCTCAGCTAACTGCCAAGCTCGGTTGAACTCTTATTAAATTTGTTCAGTCACTATAAGGATTGGTTGTTCCTAAACTTGAATGGTTGAACTTGAAGGAGTGAAGTAGATGATTGAAACTGCGCGCACCATAGGTGCGCGCTGGTGGCAGTTCCTAATAAAGCCACCTTCCCCTAGCTGGCTCCTCCCCCTAGTTTGATTAACTTTCCCTAGTTTGATTGACAGTTAACTGACTAACAGACAATTAGCTGACAATTAGGCTGTGAGCTCAGGGAGAGCACACGGCCAGCGCAAACAAAAAAACAACACAGAGAAATAAGCAAACAAACTCAGCCCCACAATCCTGTAAAAACACCTAATCAAAGATGTCTTCACAGACACAGCTCACCTTCTGCTCTCTCCTCTGGAAGTCCACACATGGGTCTTGATAACAACAGACTTATGGGTGTTGGATGTGGTGAGGCGGAGCTATCTGATAGAATTTTGTCAACTACCACCGGTAGGTCGAATTCGTTTCAGACCTTCGTCCCCAGAACTGGAAGAGGAAAAAGGGGCAATCGAAAAGATCTCATATGCCCAACTAAGGAGGAGTTTCTCTTCCAAATACTTCCTTGTACTGAAAAGCGGGGTCTTTGACCCATTCTAGACCTAAGAGGTGTCAACTATTACATCTCAACAAAACGGTTTCAAATGGTAATCTTGGCATCGATAATGCCATTGCTGAAGAAGGGAGACTGGTTTGTGACACTGGATTTAAAAGATGCCTATTTCCACATATCGTTAAGGAAAGAACACAGACGGTACCTAGCCTTTGTGTTGGGGAAATAAGCATATTGATTCAGAGTTCTCTCATTCAGCATAAGCATGGCGCCAAGAGTGTTCACGAAGTGTATGTCCATGGCGGCGGCATATCTGAGACAGAGAGATACCGTTCTATTCCCACACATAGATGACTGGCTTATAGCTGCTCTGACAAAAGAGGAGGCTTCACAACCCTTGAAGACTACAATGAACCTATTGAATGCACTAGGACTGATGATAAATTTCAAGAAGTCTCACCTGGTACCACAAACAACAGTGAAGTTCATTGGAGCCATACTGGACTCGACGAAAGAGCTGGTTTTTCTGCCAGATGACAGGTGGCATAAAATGCGACGTGCCCTAAGGCAGTTACTGATAACATGACATGTGAGAGCCAGAGCCATACAAGTGGCCCTAGGGCTGATGGCCTCAACCACTATGATGACTCCAAATGCAAGATTGAGAATGAGACCTCTGCAACACTGGTACATAAGGAACTTCAATCCACTTCTGCATCATCAAAACAAGTAGATGACGATACCGAAGAGGGTACACTTGTCTCTCCTCTGGTGGTTGAGGGTAGAAAATGTCCTAAGGGGCATGTCATTTCTACAAGATCCACTCATGGTCTCTGCCACCACAGACGCTTCCATGGATGGTTGGGGAGCGCATATGCAGAATGTATCTGTAAAAGAACATTGGACATCATTGGGAAAACATCAACACATAAATGTCCTGGAATTTCTTGCTGTCATCAAGACATTCAGGGCTTTTCAAGTGCACCTGCATGGTCTCTCAGTGCAAGTGAGAATGGACAATACAACTGTGATGTATTATATCAACAAACAAGGAGGGACTCACTCCACAGTGTTTCTGAAATTAACAATCATGTTCTGGAACTGGTGCCTTTCCAGAGGGATAACACCATCAGTGATACATGTGCCAGGAGCAGACAATACGTGGACAGATGCCCTAAGTCGAGCCCCAATGTCTTGTCATGAGTGGGAGCTGGATGACACCGTAACTGACAGCTTGTTCAATCTGTGGGCGGTATCATCGATAGACTTGTTTGCATCCAAGGACAACAAGAAATGCAAGATGTACGGTTCTCGCCGAAGGACAGACCAAATGAGTTTTAGGGATGCTTTCATGTACAGATGGACTGGACTGCTCCTCTACGCATTTCCACCGTTCCCTCTCATAACAAAGGCGATCTCAAAGACAAGACAGGACCACACAAAGGTCATATTGATAACACCATGGTGGATGAGACAGCCGTAGTTCTTGCCCCTTCTCACTTTGTGGAAACATTTGTACTAGAGGTTACTGTCAATACTGAACTTGTTGATGACGCACAATGGTACTGTGTTTCACCCGGATGTGAGAAACTTCAGTTGACTGCGTGGAAGATATTATAGATTCCGCTTTCCCAGAGGAAGTTAGCCACATATTGAGAGCGGCTCACCAACCATCGACTGTTAAGTCATATGGATACAAATGGGACAGATTTTGCTGGTACATGAGAGATCACGGTACCCAACCTTGGAACTGCAGTACCGCAGACATACTTTCTTTTCTGACACATCTCGGTACCAAGGGTATGTCATTATCTTCAGTTAAATGTTATCTTGCAGCCATTTCTGGTACCTACAAGCTAAGGGAAGACCTTCCTGTTTCTCTAGTCCAACTGTTAAAAGATTTTTACGGGGCTATAACCATGTGTACCCTCCAACCCAGTCTCCGGTATCGGGTTGGGATTTACATTTTGTGTTGTTGCAACTCACGCATAAGCCATTTGAACCAATGGCAACCTATGATATGAGGCTGTTATCTTGGAAAACACTGTTCCTGGTAGCTATAACTTCTGCAAGAAGGGCGAGTAAGCCTTAAGAGTAGATGCACTCTTTTTGAGATTTCATAGAGGGAAGGTAATACTAAGACCAGATATCACCCTCTTACTGAAAGTGGTATCGTTTTTTCATCTGAACCAGGACATTGTTTTGCCAGCTTACATGCAGAATCCAGAAACTGATTTGGAGAAGAAGTTACATTGCCTTGATGTCAGAAGGGCGCTAGCCTTCTGTGTTCAACACACTGCATCAATAAGGAAAACTAAGCACTTATTTGTCAGTTATTCAACTCAGAAACTAGGGCAGACTGTTTTTCCCCAAAGGATATCTAAATGGGTTGTTTCTGCAATAAAGTTGTGTTATGAGATTGCTAAAAGAAAGCTGCTAGTAAATGTAAGAGCGCACTCCACGATATCAGTGTCAGCTTCGTCTGCTTTCATGCATGGTGTACAATTGGAGGAAATATGCAAGGCCACTACGTGGTCACAGCAGTTGACCTTTATTTACCGCTATAGGGTACATCAAAGGGAAAGGAGTGATGCGTCCTTTGGTAGGACTGTTTTGTTTTTTGTAGTTGCATGGGAAGGGGGAAGGGGGGGGGACAATCTTAAAAAAAGTTCTGAATGAATTCAAGAAACACAACATGATTTGTTGTAATCTAAATATTTATTTACTTATATTCATTTATTTATTATTCTAATAATATTTATGATATTTATAATATTTATTGTATTGCAATATTTATTACTTTTAAAAAAAGAAAATCTGTTGTTGCTTTGTTATCACTGGTGTATATTGACAATTTAACGCCTCCTGCCTCCATTTTTGACAGCTCACTAATCTCCCCATAATGTGATTCACAGAGACCACGAAGAAGAAGAACAGGTTGCTTATCTGTAACTGTGGTTCTTTGAGTGGTCTTCTGTGAAGTCACACAAACCCACCCAGCCTCCCCACTAGATGTCTTTTTCAGTGGTTCCTATAGCTGCTACCATGGTGGTGAAGGAACTGACCATTACTCGGGGAGGGGCCTTATATACCCTGGGGATGTAGGGGATGGGCCATCTGCCAAAACACCTGATTTTAGGCTTCCAGAAGGTTCTGAATGCTGTATCGCGCAGGCACGAAGTACCCCATTGTGTAACTTCACAGAAGACCACTCGAAGAACTACAGTTACAGCTAAGCAACCTGTTCTTCTGTACACTATTTTTCCATACTGTGCTCATATGAATATGAAACATACATATACAGATAGATCTTTTAAATTTTTAAAAGACAAAATCCATTTCCCATATGCACAGGAAATATGCCTGTACAGTTACAACAGTACACAATAAGGGCTTGTTCTGTTTCTCACCATCAGGAGTATGCAAATTTTACAAAATGTTTTCATAAAAGCCGGGCTGTTTTTAGGGAGTTCAGCTGCCCCATCTACCTACAAACAAAGAAAGGAAAATGTGTTCTTGAGAACCAAATGTGTATTCGGTAATGGAAACCAGTGTAAGCAGCACCATAATTAGTATGATTTGGCTGACTTACTGAAAGAGGAATAAGCTATTTGCTTAAGTGATGAAGTCTGAACTAGTGGTAATATACTGCAGCAATGCATTCAAAGAGATGGAGCTAATGTCTTTACAGCAACAGAATGAGAGAGTAACTAAATATGGTGTAGCAACAACCATAAAATAATACAAAAGCCACAGTGTAGTTGTAGCCCTGCACTTTAGCCCAACATTGAAGAAATAAATAAATTCCTTTATATTTTTTTTCATAATAAGCTAAAGATCTCCACCTGTCCACAGATGGTATATTCTAGAAATAAAAATATGCTCTATATTCCTCTCATTATTCATAATAATTATTTTCTAGTGCACTGAAAATTGTTTCTCTGTTTCATTGAACCTATTGGAAGGTACTTTCTAAAATCTATATCCACTAGATAACCAACTAGTACTGTTTATCTGTGTGATTTAGTATACTTCATTGAGATCAGACAGTAGAAATGTCTGACATCCAGAATTGCACACACTCACCCATCATGTTTTACAAAATATACACAAGTGAAGTACTTTATATGTTATGTTTATGTTCATTGCTATCTCTTCAACACAGCGCCAGTATGATAAAACAGTTGAAGAAAAAGATACAGAATTAGAAAACTATAAGGCAAAAGAACAAGAGCTAGCATCAGTAATAGAATTATTGGTAAGAATATCTCCTTATTTCTTTTCATCTATTGATATGTTTAAATGATCAGTTTTTGTACAACCAATAATATAAATTTCTGTATTTTATTGTGTTTCACTGCCTTTTACATCTCCAGCAGAGAAATCCCATCTGTGAGGATTAGTGGTGAACAATCAATTTTGATATAATGCTCTCTATTGAATTTTGGTGTATCTTTTATTACCCTTAGGCAAAATTTAAATTATCTGATTCAGTTGACCAGTTGACTTAAGATAATTGTTTGTGGGCCAGGTTTAGCACTTGTGCTTGCTCAAGGACCGAGGTCTGCTGGGGAAGGGCTCCTCTGTGTCCCACCAGTTAGGTTAATAAAGTGTGTCAGGATATAGAAGAATGTATTCTCAGCTGTGGCAATCCATTTGTGAAATGCCTTCCACTTGCAGTCCCAGCTGGCACCAACACTGATTTTGTTTAGGTGCCAAGTAAAAACTTCGCTATTCATCACAGTTTTTAAGTCTCATTGATTTCTCTCGAATACTAATGTATATAGTTTTAAGCACCTTCAGTCTTTAAATCTGTTTTAACTTGTTCATTATATTTAATGTGTTTTTAATCTGTTTAACTTTTTTTATTTTTAAACTGCTTTAAACTTAGAGGTGTAAAATTTCCAGAAATTTTGAAGCCATGGAAAAAACCTGGTTTTTCAATTTTTTTTTTACACACACAAAAAATGGAAATTTTCAGAAAAATTGAAAAAATGCAACATCAGCACTTTTTACAGATTGAAACTCACTCTGTTACTTTAGGAACATAAAATATGACTATGTAGAATTTGATTTGGGATAAAATTATCACAATTGGTATATTAAAAATACAGTGTATTCAAACAATTATTGCAAATGGAATTTCCTTTTTTTTTCTTTTTTTAATTTTTATTTGTAACAAATGGAGCAACAATCTCCTGAACTGTGTGGAACCTCTTTGGTTTTGCTAGTGTATGTGGAGCAGGCAAAAAACAAAACAACACACACACCCCATTAAAAAAAAAAGCAGAAGAAACCATCAGTATTAGTAACAAAGAAAATTACTTATATTTCCTCTCCACAGTATCAAATAGACATAAAGCACCCATTCTCATAAAAAGAATTGATGGGGGAAAAGTGTATGGAAGGAACTTATTCAATGAATAGGCATGAAATTTAATTAGACTCATTTTCTGAGCTATAGTAATCAGTATCAGTTTCAGTCTCATCATGCTAAAATAAAACATTCCATAATCAATGTTCTTCCTTTTTTCAATTTTTTCAATTTTTTGGAAAAAACAAAAAAGGCTTCAGGAAAAAGGAAAAAAAATGTGTTTTTTCTGAATTTTTCCTTTTTTCCCCAGACCTTCACACCTCTATTTAAACTATTTGTTTAGTTTTACTTGTAAGCTTCGCTGAGATCTTTTTTGATAGAAGGTAGGTAGTGATAGAAGTAATATTTATGGATATTTTGTATCTTTGTTATGGATATCCCATGTCATGAAAAACTTTGTTCTTCTTCGTGGTCTCTGTGACTCACAGAATTGGGTTGTGCGCCTGCGCAGAACAGCGTTCGGAACCTTCTAGAACCTAGGGGTAGGCGTTTTGACTGTTGAACCCCTGCTCCGTCCTCCGGGGTATAAAAGCCCCTTCCTGCTCTAACAGTCAGTTCCTTTTCCTCTGCCACGTTAGCAGTGTGTAAAGAGGCTTTTCTCTCTATTTTCTTGACCGATCGGTTATTTTGACTTTTTGGGTATGACTGACTACGAAATTTCTTGGCGTTTTGAATTGTTGAACTACGGACTAATTGGATTTGATGACAGACTGTATTTTACTAAAGTTTCAGATTTGGATTTGGATATCGTACACGGTATATGGCAGCCAGAGTGTTTAGTTCTTTGTGGGATGTTTCTTTTCTTTTGAAAAGATAATAGTATGTGCAAAAGAAATCAAGTAATGCAGTTATGATGTGTCATGAGCAGCTACCCAGAAAAGAACAGTTTAGTCTAGTTTAACCCTCTTTATTATTCTGTACTGTTTCATATTACTTGGCCTCATGGGTTTTGATTATGACTTTTCACACAATCTAAAATATATGTATTATTTGTATTAAACTGAATAATCTGGCTGCAGCTGAGCAAATTCCCCAAAAGCTATAAAACTGAGTTATCCTTTATAACTGAGTTATAAGGCAGTAACGTACATATACACAATCCCACAGGGAGGATGTGAATATGTAGAAAAAATACTGCAAGGGCTGTGATGTTAAATTGAATTCCATTATTTAGCTGTTAGTGTTTATTGTCAAAGGAAGATGTCTTATTTCACTGTCTGTCAGCAAAGAGACTGGCTGAAATTTATCTACTAACCACATTGCTTCTCTGTTTCAGTGTATGCTAAAATATTGAAAATCGTATGTATGTCAGTCTGCGATTTCAAATCAAGCCACTTTGTTTTCTGAACTACTTATTTTCTTCTTTACTTTTATTCTCAGCAACAAGAGCTTTCTTGTAAGAAAAATGAACTTTCTTCACTTCAGGAGCAACTTAAAATTGAAATAGAAGAGAAGGTATGTCTTTTGGTCTTATATTTAGTTTTCAGTACATAGTTCTGTCAGGGCTGCTTAATGTCTTCCATGTGCTCAGACACTTAAAAACAGGTATAACTTAGTATCACTATAGTAAGTGGAATTTCATATGGTGGCAATGTGCTTTGGAGGAATAGTAATATTTTCTGTACTTTTAAAGTAGCCCTTGTTTGATTTTTTAAAAATGTCAGTGACTATTGTGCTCCTGAAATACTTGAAATAAATACTTGAAAATTAAATGCTAAGTTGGAGTTACTTGTAATAAGAGTGACAATTTGCTTCATTAATAATAATGTTCCATATAATTTTTCACACTGTTAAAAACAACAAAAAAGCCTGATTAGTATTGCTGTGAATTGACTATATTAGTCTCCAGACTGTATGCAGAAATTCAGAATGTTTATAGATACTTACAGCTTCACCTCTGGACCTACTATGGAAGCCAGCTTATCACATTTTAGATATATTAACTCATTGCTTCTTTGCTGTCTTGCATGATTCAAATTATGTGAAAAAGTGAGGGTTGGGTTTTTTTTGAACTTACACTATTTTTTTCTCTAGGAACATATAGCAAAAGAAAGAAAAAAGGATGATATTTCTGAAAAGGAGAAAAAGCATAAGGTGACAACTTATTTTTAATATTTCATATGCTTTTTTACATTATAACATTCAATTTGAGTTCCATTTAATAGGTTAGATACATACATTTGTAAGTAATAATGTTTTCTAGTACTATTTGTTGGTAAGGAAGTTGTTTTTCTTCTCATTCTTATTGTATGTTCCTGTTCTCACTGAAATTAATTGTAGAAAACACAGACATCCATTTTGGAGACACATAAATCCGGTTTAAATTCTCCACCAGTTCATTCCAAAAACAATGCATCTCAGAATTACACGCCTAATAACGTGAATAAGTTGGAATATACAGAGAAATTGTCATGGACTCCAGCCAAGGTTGGTTTCTTAATAAATTTTGAGTTATCTATTAATTATGACACTAATCCAGAATTCAGTCTAAGATTCTTATCTATGCACATACTTTGTTTTTGAAAGAAAAAAATAATTTATTTAAAAACAAGGAAAACGTGAATAAGTCTTTAGTTTAAATTTAAAGAAATTTAAAGTTCTTTTGAAAATTGTAATGAGTCTACAAAAAATAACTTGTTCTGCTTGTTCTATAGTGGTATTTTCATACCACAGCTGTCTAGTCATTTGCTTACAATGAATGACTAGGTAAAAACTTTATGAGTTGGATTTTTTAAAGATATAGTATATATTATTTTCTAAGGTTACCTGGTGGGGTAATAGCCCTTCATTTTTATTTTTGATAATTCCTTTAACTTTAGCTACTCACTCACCTATAGTGATGCTAATCACTTAAATGTGACAAAAATGTCAATAATATGTTCTGCCCTCTGACGTTTAGATTGATTATAATGTGGAGGTATATTTTCCATCAAGGCATCGTGAAGTTCTCAGATTCTAAAGCACTTTACTAGACTTGGTTCAGCAATACTGGTGAAATATCCCCATGCTTTAATTCATATGAAATAACTGGGCTGCCTACTTATGGAATGCAAAAGCTCACCTGTCTCATAATAGTAATGGTCGCCAGCTGAGTGGTGCGCATACCTCCTGTTCAGCAGTTGTTGTGAAAGAGGTATTAAATTCGAATAGACAACAAGGTAATATCTTACATATTGCTTTCCTAATAAAAGTGTCATTTGGGAAGGCCCTAAGAAAGTCTGTAGAGAACATTGTTCTGTAATATATATATTCTGTAAAGACATTACTCTAGTATATTCCTTTGGGTAGAATATTTCCCTTTTGCAGCAGCTTTATCAAGCATCAAGTCAATCCAAGGAGTTAATCAGCACTGTACTTTCTATATGTGTGTACTGTAATACTGCACACAAGGATCTTTGAAACAGAGCCTCTAGATTTAACACATAGAATTTTGCTATAACAAATGGTTTTAGCTATCTTTGTCTCACCTAGATTTACACTGTGAAAACACCCCCAAAATCTAAATTGCAAAGAGAAAGTACCAATCTACACTCAGAAGAAGGAAGAAAGAAAAAGAGAAAAGTTCTCTTAGAAATGGATACACGGTCAGATAGCTCTGACAACAACGACCTTCTGGTACTAATCTGAAAATAAAATTTATCTTGCTCTTAAAAAATAAAGTCTTGTAGTAGGTGAAAACATGTAGGCTGAATAGATGTAATATGTACATATTTATCTCTTTATGTTTAAGTGATTTCAACTTTTGCATTTATTCTTGATTTCATATTTAATATAGGTACAATATGATTATTTGTAGGAGAAACAGCACAGTGTAGTGGTTTGAATGTTAGACCGGGACACTGGCAGACCAGATTTGAATCCCTGCTCTGCCATTGAAAGTTACTGGGAGACCAAGAGCAAATCACACACTGTCTGCCTTAGAGGAAGGCAAAGGCAACCCCCCTTTGCACAAATTCAACATCTGTTCTGAAATAAAAGTCTCTCTTGACTATCTCAGAGTTTGAACAGGCTACAGGAGAAAATATGGTCCTTGAGATACAGTCCTTTATAGGTCATAAACAACACTTTCAATTGTGCCTGAAAACAGATAGTCAGTGGAACTGTTTTAGTCCATGGAACTGTTGTAACAAAGAAGTAATATGCCCCTGTAATGAGCTGCAGCTAATGAGCTGCAGTTTGGCCATAGCTCTTTGGACCAGCTGAAGATTCCAATCATTCTTCAAAGGCAGCCACACATCCAGCTGAGTGTCAACAGCATACTTTTGGCACCAAACCATAAAACTCCCAAGTTGTGAATCTGTGGTACAGTCTCTTTCAGGGGTTTGATGTATATGTTAAATAGGTTGGGGATAGGACAGAACTCTATAAGATCTACAGACCAATGGCTGATAGGTCTAGCAAAAACAGGGAGATACTGAGTAGCTTGTCCATCAAGGCAGCCAAAGCCATCTCTCTTCCATAACTAATCCTGAAACTGGACTACAACTGACCCTCTCATCCAGAAACCCCTGGAGCTGATATGCCACCACACACTCTGATACTTTGTCAAGAAATAGAATACCGGTAATTATCTCATATCACACAATTCAGGGAAGGCTTTTTCAGTGCGAATCTTAACAGCTGTCTCATTTAAGCATGTTGGACCTAAAGAAGTCTTGCTTTAAAGAAGCATTAATTATTCCTTTTATGCACACAACCAGCCCCCAAGCTTTTGAAGGAGCAAGGAGGGACAAGGACCTAGCATACATGTGGTAGTCCTCACCTCTATAAGGATCTTCTTATCATCATCACCATCATCACCATCTTTATTTATATCCTGCTTTTTGCCCAACGTTGGGCCTCAGAGTGGTTTACATCCTGATGTAATACAATTTAAAAACATATAAATATTATATATAAATCAGAATTAAACTATAAAATAATTAAAATAGCTAAAAAGATATTAAAAAGTAATTAAAATTAAAACAGTACAGCACCCCCTAGCCCCATCCTCTGATTCTACAAATAGAAAAGTATCTATCATCACTGGACAAGTAGAGGACAGTTAAATTCACTGGACCTATATCAGCTATAGCATCCAGCTCAAAATGGATCTAAACAATTTTGTTTGCAAAGTGGTGGGCAGGCTTTTTGTAATGGGCTGCTGAGTACTCTGAATTCTCCTCTTGTTGACAGGTTGTAAGAAAACCTTAAGCATTTGAAAGAGCTCCATCAGATTACTCTTTGCAGAGGCAATGAGGAAAGAGAAAAAAAATTGCAGCTCACACTGCCATGGTGTAGGCAAACAGGATTTATTCTGTTCCATCAGATTCACTTGTGGATTTTCTGCCAATATCACACTGGTTGCTATTTCATGCATTTTCAACACCGGATTGTTAGATTTTGAATGCATTGCTGTTTTCTCAGCTACACAATACACATGGACAAAAACTTGGCTTATTTCCTGGAAATGATAGCCTCTTGTCCCACTATAGCTATTAGGACCCACACTTGGCCCTTTCATATTTTCCTAACGACAGTCAAATGTAATTTAGCTGCCTGGATACACTTGGTGGATCCTCATTCAAATACAGTCCTCCCTCCACATTTGTGAGGGTTCTGGGTATAGAACCCTCGCAAAAGTGAAAATTGTGAATAACTCTCCATCTCCCCCCCTTCCCATTCCCTGCCAGGGCTCCCCCCTTCCCTTTCCCCTTCCCATGCAAAATAGAAGGGAATGGGGTGTGGGGGAGGCTCCCAAGAATTTTCCTTTTCTCCTTCAGAGTTCTCCCCTTCCCTTTCCCCTGCATTTTGCTCCAGTGCGGATAAAAATGGATGGGAAGGGGAGGGGGAAACTCCGGAGGAGGAAAGGAAGGCTCATGGGAGTCTTCCCTCCACTCATTTCCTTCTGTTTTGCCTCAGAGGACCCACACCTGGGCAAAATGCATAGGAATGGGAGGAGACGAATTCGGGGGAAGCACACATGCTCGCAAATAAATTTGTGAATGTCAAACCCATGAATGTGGAATGAGGACTGTAATCTCAAGAAGGAACAGAGATGGTAAGCATATCCATTGAAAGTTGTCAGGAACACTTTTAGCCATGTCCAGTAGGCAAATAATCACAATAGTGCCACTCTCTTTGGAAAGGGATCTTAGTTGAGTAACTGAATCATAAGAGGGACTTCTACTGTTCCCTGTTCCCTATGGTGTTAAGGAAATAAGAGACAGCTAACAATTGACTTATCTCTTCTGGAAGGCCTACCCATAAAATAAATTGGATTTATTTTAATTATGATACATTTGTATTGAATGGTTTTATGTTTTAGTGTATTTTAATTATAATGTATGTTTTAATTGGTATGCTGGTTTTAATTATATTTTAACCTTTGTTGTACCCCACCTCGACCTTTGAGGAGACGCAGATAACAAAAATATTACTGTTGTTTTGTTGTTGTTGTTGTTGCTCATAATATTGTATTTATTGACTGACACTATAAACCAGAGCTTTCCAAGCTTTTCATGTTTTCACATTTTTAGAGATGCATCATTTGGCGACACAGTAATTCGGTTTTACTAGCAAAGCGGAGGTTACACTAACCCCTTGTAAGAAACATACATAAATTGTAATAACAAACACAACATATTTCATGAAAACCTTTCATATATTTTTAAAATATATGATTTATAAATAATATAAGATAATATAAGATTATAAATAAGATTTCCAAGATCATAGGCGACACACCTACACGCTTCAGGTGACACACTAATGTGTCGCGACACACCATTTGGAAAGCCCTGCTATAGACAATACTGTAAGTTTCTTTTGTTTTGTCACAAGTAGCACAGACTCTGAGGCAATCCATGTTTCAGGACCATATCTAGATACGAATATGTAATTTAAGATACTGGAATATTATATCTTACCTTTGCACCAGAGTAGACATGTAAATCTTCATTAATTTTGTTCTTCCAAGCAAGAATAAACAATTTGATCAGTTTTCTGCCCACTATGAGTAAGTGCTTGAAAACTGCAGTTTTTGAGGACTATTCACAGGTTGGGATTTTCTCTGCAAAAAACAAGAAAGAAAAACACTCAACTCCCCACCAAGGGTGTTTTTATATTTGTTGTCTACACAAAATGCTACTTTCAGTGCCAAACACTCTCCCTACCCCACAAAGCCATGCATGTGGATATTTTTGTGCAAAACAGATCTGGGCTGTGAAAAGTCCCATGGTGTGGATTCTCCTTGTTGAGATTTCGTGACAGGAAACTTCTTTTTCAATAGTACTCTTTCCATCACTAATCTGGGCAATGGGAGAAACACATTACCAGAACCAATTGATTCAAAATAAGAATCTCTCTGTTAACCCAGAGCTTCCCCATAAAAGTCACCAATTTTCAGAACAGTATCACACCACAAAATTAATTTAGGATGAGAAAATAGATTACAGTGCAAGTATTGTGGCATTATAAAAAAGGAAAAACCTAGTAGCACATTTAAGACTAATTGATTTATTTTAGCATCAGGTTTTATGAATTTCCACTCACTTCTTCAAATACATACATGGAATGCAGTCTTCAAACTACAGGTATTTCAGCACGTTACACAGTTGTGGGTATGAGATTAATGTAATGCAAATCAAAATGATGCAAATTATCTAGTCTGCATAGTTTTTCGTATGTGATTAAACATAGCAGAATATTGTTTATAGCCTAGCATAGTACTGTAATATTTTCTTCAGCTCCCTGGGCACTGAGTGAACTGCTACTAAATTTTATGACCTCTTTACAGTGGTTTCCTAGGGGCCATAGGATTGTAGACTGAATTAGATTGCATTAGATAGTTTTCTAGGATTTGATATAATAAAAAAATGAAATAAAAGTATCTGTGGATTTTACTATTTATTTTTAAAAAATATTTTTTCTAGAGTCTTGTGTCAAAGGAAGAAATGTTTAAGCAACTGCATAAAGATTATCCACCAGTGTCTCATATCATGACACCAAATGTTATGACACCAGAAAAGGTATCTTCTTAAATCAGTGGGACACTAAAGTGTGAATCACAATGGTTTTAACAAAATTAACTGAAGTTTTCAATTTTGTATGCAGCTTCAAACTCCATCTACCCTCAAAACTCCTGAATCCTCAGTGAAGTTTGCTGCTATAAGAAAAATGCGAGAGGCTGGATGGTCTGCAATCTCCAAAATGGACAGAAGAAACAAAGTAAAAGAAGCTGGAAAACTTTTTTCATAAACTAAAAGCTTACTATTGTTATGTAACCAATGGTTTCGCTTATTACTTTATTTAAATCCTACATTATCTTATATGTTTTGTTATTACAATAACTTTTTTTCACGGTAGCATATTCTAAATCAAAGAACCTTTGAATAATTCAGGTGTAAAAAAGTTCCCCAAGATCTTATTGCTTGATCCATCTTCTGCAAGTACAGCTGCCTATGTAGGAAAAAGTGAGGTTCAGTAAAGCTCGCTTTCCTCCTACTTCCTCTTTTCCTGGTTCTAGCCGATTTGTAACTTGTGCACAGGGCCCTGGAAAGGAGAAGGATGCGTATAATGGTTTCAATAAGACTGTGGTTGAAACTGAAGGCTTGTCCACTGGTGTGTATCCTACAGCAGATCAGCACTGGAAGAAAAAGGAAAGAGGGCTCCAGTGAAACCCACATCATTTGTCTCCCACATACTCAGCAGCAATATATGTTAATATAAACAGCTAAGAATTTATGATTTTTTTTACAGTTAGCAAAGATATGGTTTCATTAAAGTTTTAGCAAGGTTTTACATTACTTAATTAAACAGAATAGGCTGGGTCCAGAGTTGGTGATAATTGAAACAGAGCCATCAAATCATTATTAGTCAGTTTTTACTGGCATAGTAACAACATAGTAATAATAATTACAACAAAGCAAAATATTCACAATAGCAAAGATATCTAACTCAGCTGATTGAATCAATGTGACTTAAGTTAGTCCTGTGGATTTCTATGGGTCTACTCTAGGTATGAATAAAGCTGGATCCAGTGCAATAATCTGCATGAAGCAGTCAAGCTAAGTACCATTCATTACTAAGTTGGTATATGTTGCAAATAGTTCTTTGTTTTAATAAACTTTTGTTATTTCTGTTTTCTCATTTTAATCAAATTGTTTGAATTGCACACTGAATGAGCAATTTTCTTTTCAAGCCATGTTGAAGGCTCTGTGTTCCATCTGTTATAAATCTCCTGGTCGTATCTGAAATGTTTCATAAGTTGGGAAAAGGTCCTGTTCTTTTTCTCCTGGAAGAAATTCCAATCTGAGTTGTCCTGGTTGAGCGCTAAATGGTGAAAAATCATTTTGAAGCTCATCATCTTCGTACACCATGTTGGGATTATATATTCTCGGTGCATCATACAGCCCTCCCGATATGACAAGTACATCATCTGGAATTGTATATCTGTCCGCTGTAAAAAGTTTGAAAAAAAAAAGATATATCACTGGGGAAGGATAATAGATCCGAACAATTTCAAGATTTAAAATTCTTCCTCGTACAATATGTTTGAATTGTATTATTGAGAAAAAATAGGAACCTGCCAGGGTCTAACCTAGATCTACAAAATGTCTAGTGAGGCAAAGACCACACCAATTGTTTAAAAAAGTGTTGCTATCAAGATAAATACTTTGACTCTCATCTAAATGCCATCTTAATTTTCCCATTTCCACCATCTGATGGCCAGTCTCGTGCACCTGCCAAAAAAGTCACGAATGTCAAAGCAGTATGCCTTACCTTCTAACCGATTTCTAACTGGGCACATGGAACAATTTTATGTATCTATGTATAGGCCTCTTGATAAAAACAGATACTAACCTGTTTCAGAAGAAGTATCATGGAGTAGGTGGTGGGAATATTGATCTCTTCTCCTTCTATATTTATTGATGATATAAACAGTGAAGCCTAGGATTGTTAGTGCAAGAAGAATGGCAAAACTGATGGTTAGGATGGCATCAGAATTCTTCAAATGACTACCTCCTGTTGAAAAAATATAGACAGCTTACATAGGGTTGCCAGTTCAGGATTGTTCCAGGCCCTGAGGTTTCTGTTCCAAAACTTGAGACCTAGGATAGCACCTGGTGATACTATTAAGTTTTACATATTAATTAGCAACCACAGATGCTCACAGTTTGTCATTCAAACTCTCTCTCTTTGGAGCTTATCAAATGAAGCAATTAAATTGCAAAAACAGCAGGATAATAGCATCTTTGTCTGGGACTTATCACACCATATTGTTTCTTTTCTGTTATTCTCCCAGCAAGAGATCATTTGGAAAGCACTTCTTGTGCAAAGGAGGTCATTAACAGGGTTTTTGTGTTTGTAAAAGAAATGCTTTCTGAACAGCCTCTCACTGAGAGAAAAACAGAACGGGAATGATGTCATGTGATAAGTCCCATCCAAAGACATTAACATTCTGCTGTAATTGCAGTTTACCTACTTCATGTGATAATCTCCCTGCCCATTCATTCCCTCACATCTCTGCACCCAATTTTTCTGTTTAGAAATGAATACACAAATCTGAGCTCAAGGAGCTGCTCCCAGATCAAGGTGAAATAAGAGAATTCTTCCTTCTCATTTCTTCTGTGAGATGGAATAAGGAACATTTAATATAGCCAATCACTTCTAGCCAGAAGGTGGATACAGAGCAGAGTTGACATTGAGTCCTGGTGCTGCAAAGACTGGGAGGTGTAGAGGAAGCTAACTAAATAGATGCATAATCCCCTTTTGGAGTCTTTGCAATTTGCAGTGACAAATCAATTAAGCCTTTAAAATTGTTGCTACTCTCCTAGCTGAGCTGGAAATTTTCACATAGCCCTTTCCTCTAGAAAGCAGCATAGCGTAGTGGTTTGAACACTGGATTGCAACTCTGGAGACAGGGTTCAAACGCCCATTTAGCTGTTTGGAAAACCATTAGATGACCTTGAGCAAGTCATATTCTCATACCCCCAGAAAAAGACAAAGGTAAATCCCTGCTGAACAAATCTTGCCAGAAAACCCTGTGATAGGTTCACCTTAGGGTCATCATAATTTAGAAACGATATAAAGGCACACAACAACAACCTTTCCTCTAAGCCAGAGCAGAGCCCATCAAAACTAGAGAATTTGTATCCTTCTGTCCTACTTGGAGATGACCCATGAAAACTGGCAATTGAGGCCTAGCCCTAAGATTTGGCAACCCTACTCATACATAATTTTTAGCAGCTCAGTATGCAAAAAAGATTTAAATGAGTTGTGAAACTTTTAACCTGAGTTTCATGTTAAGATGGCCAGTGGTCCAGATCTTTATTTTAAACTGTACGTATTTGATTTTGTCCCTTTTATTATGCATATTACTGTCCCTTGATCCCATGTACAAGTATATCTGGAAGCCCATTGTAGAATTTTTTTTTTCCAGAGAGTTATTGGTTGTTTGGACAAGGATGTTTACAAGTGCACTACTTTCTCTTCTTGTAAAGAGATTTTAGAGCTTTTGTATTGCTTCAAAAGCCTACAAAAACTGTTGTGACCAACAGTGTAAGAAACATTTCAGTGCATGTACACTCTGTGAATTGCTACTACTCTCAGCTTTCAAAATCTGTCCTTTCTCCAGCATATGTTTGCCTACATATACAAAGGGTTGCCAACTTTTCTTTCTGAACAAACCTGGTCAGAAATCACAAAAGTTACCATTTTGGACTCTTGGAATCACCCAGTTAGCATGGCCAGTGGTCATGTTGCAGTCCATCTCTTGAATTTGGTACCACGTATTGGACTCAGAGGCAAGTAAGAAGGTATAGTCCAGTAGATTCTCACAGGAACAGAACTAACTGTAAAACCTTGTTATTTTCTCCCTTGACAGATGCTACAAATATTATGCACCAGCTATGTGTATGTCTGAAAACTCAATCTGTGTTGCTGTTACTAGTGGTATTTGTAAGCTAATGACAAGTACATATCTTAACACTGAGCATTGTTGTTGTGTACCTTCAAGTCATTTTCAACTTATGGTGACCCTAAGAGGATCCTATCATGGGGTTTTCTGGGGTTGAGAGTATGTCATGAACACAGTTACCCAGTGGGTTTCCATGGCTGAGTGGGGAATCAAACACTGGTTTCCAGGGTCGTAGTCTAATGCTCAAATCACCACACGATATATGATATGTAAAGTAAAGTATGTGCCTTCAAGCCATCCATCAACATATGGTGACTTATGAATTCTGTAAGGTTTTTCTTAGGCAATGAATATTCAGTGATAGCTTGCCATTGTCTTCCTTTAATCCAGTGGTTCTCAACCTGTGGGTACCCAGATGTTCGTGGACTTCAGCTCCCAGAAGCCCCAGCCACTATGGTCAATGCTCAGGGCTTCTAAGAGCTGAAGTCCAAAAACATCTGGGGACCCACAGGTTGAGAACCACTGCTTTAAACAATCTTACAGCACTGGTATGCCCTGGTGATCTCTCTTAGGAATACTAACCAGGCCTGGTCCTGTTAGCTTACAAGATTAGACAAGATATGGTGCATTCAGGGTATTTAGGCAACAAAACTATATGTTTAACTAATAAGGAGATATAATAAAAATTAAATATAGTGAGTTGCTTGTTCAACCAATACAGTAGAGTCTCGATTATCCGACATAAATGGGCGGGCTGATAGTCGGATAACCGAAAATGTTGGGTAGTCCGGAGGGCTATCCTTGCCCGTCGTGGCCGCCATGTTTGGGGGCTTGTCTGGGGTGTGTCTGGGGGCGCGGAAATGCCTACAGCCACACCCCCAAGCAGCCACGACGTTGGATAATCCGGAATGTCGGATGACTGAAGGACGGATAATCGAGACTCTACTGTATAACCAAATTTTTCAATATTTGCTTCACAATATGCATTAATGCAGTATAACAATATATTGCTTTGTGAATAAAATAAGAGTCACACAGTTTACTACTCAAATTAACAAAAAAAAGCAAAGAGATTAAAACTAGGTTAGGTTAGGTTACTCAGCAAGGCAAATAATTGGGATAATAAAGAGAAAAACTCTTAAAAGATCAAACTGTTCTATCACTACATTCGAAGAGCCTTGATGAGAGTGTGGCAGATGATCAACAAGAAATTTTACAATAAATTACCAATTTGGACATCACCCCAAGAAGCATTTAGAATAACAGGACCAAGACAAGGTGGAATACTAAGATATATGGATATAATAAGATGGGAAGGAGGATTACCGGAAATGAAGAGTAGAGAAGAATTTAAAGAGCAGAATATAGAATTAGATTGGTTCCCTTATCGGCAAATAAAAGAAAGGTATAAAATGGATTTGAAAAATAGAGGATGGGAAAGGGAAAAGAATAAATTGGATGAAATCTTAATGAAAAAGGAGAAAAAAACAGTTTCAAAAATTTATAAAATTTTATTGGAAAGAGAATTGGAGCAGGAACAGATTAAGGATTATATGATAAAATGGGCGCAAAACCTCGGTCGAAATATAGAATTAGATAAATGGGAAAAAGTATGGAAGGAAGATATAAAATTTACACAGAGTTTGGCATTAAGAGAAAACCTTTACAAATCAATGCATAGATGGTATATGACCCCCCCAAAATTAAAGAAAATAACAGGAAAAGGAAGTGGGCAATGCTGGAAGTGTGGAAAAACAATGGGAACCTACTTTCATACATGGTGGCTATGTCCTATAGCAAAAAAATATTGGAAAAAAATTCATGATAGTTTAACCAAGTTACTGGAAATGAATTTTGAGATGAAACCGGAGATATACTTATTAAATATGATTGAAGAGAAGAGTGAAATGAAGAAGAAAAAGAAAGTATTGTTAAATTTAATAACAGCAGCGAGGTTGAACTATGCGAAATATTGGAAAGAAGAAAAAGAGCCCCCTCAAGAAGAATGGAAATTAAAAGTGATGGACATCATGGAAATGGAAAAACTATCCAACAGTTTAAAAGGTAATTCAATTCAACAATTCGAAAGGCTGTGGCAAGGTATTATTAGATGGGTGAAAGAGAAATGAGAAGAGAGGTAAAGAATACAATAAAGGAATTGTAGGGTAACAGCTAAGGTAAGGTGGGAATTCAGAGAGAGAGAGGAAAATATTATTAATTGAAGTAGAGAGAATAACAACAAAAAAAGACTTCACATGAAGGAGGTTTAGTTTAAGAAAGAGAATAAAGAGTTTGGAATGGAGAAAACGTGGAAGAAGGAGTGGAAAGGGTAGGGAGAGGGAAGGGGAGGATTGGGAGGGGAAAGATGGTTTTTATTAAGGTAAGGGAGGAGGGTGGGAAAGGGAGGGAAGGGAAGCCAGGGAGGGAGAGGAAAGGGGGATTGGAACATATAAATTAATACGTACATTTGATAACAAAGCGGGAAAGGAATTAATGGAGAATTAATGTAAGATTGTTGTATAATATAGAAATAATGTTAAGCACTTGTATTGTGTATAAACTCCCTCAAATAAAAAATTTAAAAAAAAATAAAACTGTTCTGTTCTCAGGCAACTCAGGCAACAATCAACACCCTCACCATAGCACTTTCTGCAGTTTTCCTAACAAAAGAAGAGGTGCAGGGAACAATAAGATTATTAAACTTAAATGAACTCACATAATTAATCCCCAAACACATTATGACTGGAAATAGTTAATGATATTTCTGCTTCGGATTTCATACTAGAATTGTCAATAAGCAAAGCCCAGCTCCCTTGCACCTTTTCATATTGTATCACCTTGCGTTTTCATTTATATGGTCATATTGAAAACACTAGCGGGCACCCTGATGAGAATATATATTTCCATAACTTTCCCTTACTCCTTTGTATGTCCTTTTTTGGGCACTGCACATGTTAGTATTCCCTTCCTCCCTCTGCAGTGCCCAAAGCCTCCTTGACTTAGCAAACAGCCTTCTGCATAGCCATTATGTACTTTGTGGGGGAGCAGGCAGGATCACAGAAGCATTAGGTTACATCCCTATAACCAGCCAAATGATGCTATCATTACTGAGATCTGCTGGGATTCTCTGGAGGTCTCTGTTATTCTGTAATCATTTCATATCTGACTATAAGACCTATTATGATGAACCATACAAGATTGCAACCATAGGCCTCAATTCAGCGTTTTCTTAGCATAGCATAAATACCCGCATATGGAAGAACTCTGTGGTAGCATTAGGCAACTTCCATGCAAAATAGCAACATTAAACAGCACATGTCAGTGACTGAGTGCCATTGTGCAACACACAATACACAGCATAGGATGCTCTACCACAATGCTCAGTGCACAACTAGCAAAGACAAGACACAGAAAAACATGCTGTCTGTATAACTCTACTTCTGCCACTATCAGCACAGTTATACATTGTGTAATGGTGACTTTTTGGTCCTGCATGCTTATTATGACTTAAATGTGCATATGTCTCCAAGTGAATTTAGGCCATAGTGCCCACCTTTTCCCTACTACTTTGTGATATAGGTCTCCAGATCATTTTGGTCTGTGATGTTCTGTTCAAGAACTGAACTAGACCAATCTCATTTTATCTGAAACTGGTACTAATCTGTATACATTGCCCCAATTTGCTTCAGAATTTGGCAGAATTGATTGTAGAGTCCCATCAAATATATAGCTAACCCATCATTACCTGGCAACTGATTTGATGAAACTGAAAGCAAAAGCTTGCTGCTGATTACTGGCACATTTGTTGAAACCTGGGCTTTTAGATTTGACGTTATAGCTGAAGTTGTTGCTTTGGGATCTTCAACAGTGGCTTGATACACAGAATTACTAAAGAATGACTCAGCAGGAAATGTTGTCACCTCCTTTTTGGTTTCAGCAATAATATCTGATGAAACGTTTGTTTCTGTACTAGGAGAGCGAGTGCCTTGTAACAAATAAGATAATAGTGTAGAAACACTTGTGGTGTTCACAGTTGTGAAATATTTATTCCAGTTGGCACTTGCATTATGCAAGACCGTGTTGCTGTCTACTTCTTGACTGGTTACAGTGGGCATTTCAGTCCATCCAGATGTGATAGCTTTTCTTGCTTCATGAGTAGCCATTGTGGTTGGCATGTCTTTAGTTTTTGGTAGCAAGTAGCCTGTAAATGAAGTGGAACAGCTTGCATTATGACAGAAGCTGCAAGGCATGCATAGTATGTTTTCCCATTCATTATTACTGCTTGCTTTTCCCAGTCATTTGAACTTTATATTTTTCCCCTTATGGGCTGAATCTACTGTATCCCAGCTTCACTGCATAGCATTCCTGCACTGGTTTGACCCCTTTACTGCCACACCTGATTTCAGTTTGGGAAGCCACATGGGACCCCCACTGCATAGCCACATTGATGCATTGAGTGTTTCTACTGTGAGCACATTAACTGTATCAGTTTATGTCTGGTCCCACAACCACAAAGAGGTCTTCCACTGAAGACAAATCCAGTTTAAAAAGTAGTTAATGATTAGATGGTAGCCTTTAGTAGCCTGCCTTGCCTTTCACCAACTGCCTCTATGGTAATGGGGGAGACATGTGTCCTTAGGGTAATTTTCAGAAGGCTTCTGTAGGCATTCACTTGAGACCCCTGACTGCCTCATATGGCAGCCTTCTGTGTGAGGATTGACAGGGACAGATAGAAAGGTATAACTCAGAACAGATGAAATAAGGTGTAAAAAAGAGACAGAAATGAGGTGGAAGAGAGAAAAAAAAAACTGTGATTACGTTGGGATCCTGGAGTAATTTCAGCAAGGGACAGGGTGCAGAAGGTCAAGGCAGATCTGCAGTAGTGATGAGGTAAGGCCTGGTACAGACAGGGGTGCAGCCAATACATTAACTGAATGAAAACATCGTCCAGCAACAGCCATGATTGGGCCAGGGTGGCAGGAAAATGCTTTTAACGAAGGCAGCAGAGAAAGGAAGGAGAAACATGAAAGGAGAGTGGCAAAGGAGAAGAATAGGGAATCAACTTCTGGAAAAAGAGGGTGGACAACTATGGAGATAGTGGACCAGTTACTATGCCCTGTAACCTCCACTACTCTGTAACCCTCCCTTAACAGCTCAACCACTTCCCAGCTGTTGGTGCCGCTTGGGCCTTTTCTGAATACAGAGTCAGTAGGACCCCATCAACAGCACCACCAGCAAGCTACCACCCTAGCACTTTGAGCTGGTATCATAAGAAGCATTTACCATAAGGGGAATGGTCTAGAAAAGTTGGAATCTGAGGCCCTAGGAAAGACCATATTTAAGCCTTCACTGGAATTCCTAAGGACAGGGCTTTAGCTTTTTAAGGAAGGGGAGTAAAATAAGGCTATCTTGCTTTAAGAGACTTTATCAGTCACTGCCAAGAAGCCATCAATGTAAGTGGTTCTGAAACAGTAAATAAAAACCTGAAGCTTGAAACTGAGAAAAGACTGACCTTAGGATCAGTTTCCTGTTGGAGATGATGGACAAAGAAGTGTCAAACGCTCTGTTGCCTGGTGGCCTTGCACATGGTGTGGGACAAAAAAAGACAGGAAAGGGGATGGCCCTACCCGATTTTTGCTGTGGTCCTGGCCTCCTTTGGCTTTAGCTGTGCCCACTGTTTGCATATGACCCTGACAACTTACCCCCACTCATGGAAAGCAGACCTCAACAACAGAATTCTGAACCTTACTATATGATATTTGTGTATGTGCCTTCAAGTTATCTGCTGACTTATGGTGTCCCCACGAATTTCATACAGTTTTCTTAGCCAAGGAATACCTTGGGGTGATTTTGCCAGTTACAGTGCTGTGTAAAACAAAAGCAAATCTGACACTTTCTCTCTTTGACTCATACTAAAAAATTCTCAGACACGTCACATCGGGGTGTGGGGTGGGGAAGTTACCTAGTTTTAGTAAAATTTAATAGGCCTTTGTGAAACTGATGAGGTATGATCTGTGGTCACTTTTTGTGCCCTGTTTAAATGATATTCCTCTAATTCTAATCTCTAATTTGAAAAGACCAATCAGTACCAAACACAATTTAAAGTAGGGTAGAAATCACTTAAAGCAACATCCTAATTCAGATTCAACAGCTTATACTTCCCATTTCTGCTTCTCAAGTGTATTTTCAATTATTACATTTCTGAATAGAGTCCTAGAAAAAGCAAATTATTGTTATCTGAACCAGATCTCTGAACTAGATCTCTCAAAACTCACCAAAGACAGAAGACAGCAATGTACTTACTGGCAGCTGTTCTGAGTAACAGATACTTTGCCGTAGTATGTTTCCTTGTATTTAATAAACTGGGGGAACTGTTTGCTGGAGAGCTGGATGAAACGTAAAGAGATCCCTATGGCAACAGGGGAAACCATAAAAGAGTTCAGAGATTAGTCATGTAGAACAATAATTGCTTGGGTTGGACTCACCTGTCATTTGAATACAGCTGGGAAACATAACAGGAAATAATGTGCATATATCATAAGGTAGCATTTCAGTGCAAGATGAAAGGTGACCAGTAAAAGAGATTCTATAACTTTAAAGGGAAGAACGCCCTTATATTTAAAACAGTTTCCTTCTCAAGAATAGTAAGGGTCCTATCTTTTCTTCAAAAAGAGTGAGGGAGAGTGACATTCATGACTTGTGCTACTATCTATATGTTTGCTTTTTGGTGCTACATTTGACACTACTGCTTTATTGTGTATTTAGACCTTCACACTGTTTTGTTTTATTTAAGTTCTACTGTGTTTTCATACCTTTCTGCTGGTTTTATTTTATTTTTGTTGTTTGCTGTTGTCTTAGAATCATAGAATCATAGAAATGTAGAGTTGGAAGAGACCACAAGGGCCATCCAGTCCAACCCCCTGCCATGCAGGAAAACCCTCAAAGCATTCCCGACAAGTGGCCATCCAGCCTCCGCTTAAAAACCTCCAACGAAGGAGACTCCACCACACTCTGTGGCAGCACATTCCACTGCCGGACAGCCCTGACCGTCAGGAAATTCCTCCTGAGGTTCAGGCGGAATCTCCCCTCCTGCAGCTTGCATCCATTGCTCCTTGTCCTGGTCTCAAGAGCAGGAGAAAACAAGCCCACTCCCTCCTCGACATGACATTCCTTCAAATATTTAAACATGGCTATCATGTCCCCTCTCAACCTTCTCTTCTGCAGACTAAACATACCCAGCTCTCTAAGTCTGTCCTCATAGGGCATGGCTTCCAGGTCCCTCACCATTTTGGTTGCCCTCCTCTGGACCTGCTCCAGCTTATCCATATCCTTCTTGAATTGGGGTGCCCAGAACTGGACACAGTATTCAAGATGAGGTCTAACCAATGCAGAATAAAGTGGTACCAATACCTCCCTCGATCTAGACACCATACTCCTATTGATGCAACCAAGAATTGCGTTAGCCTTCTTGGCTGCCGCATCACACTGCTGACTCATGTTCAGCTTGTGGTCTATGAAGACTCCTAAATCCCTTTCACACGTACTGTTAGCCAGCCATGTGTCCCCCATCCTATATTTCTGCATATCATTTTTTCTGCCTAAGTGTAGGACCTTACATTTCTCTCTGTTGAAATTCATTTTGTTAGCCTTGGCCCAGCTCTCCAATCTGTCCAGGTCCTTTTGAATTTTGATCCTATCATCAGGTGTATTAGCAACCCCTCCCAATTTGGTGGTCTTCTTGGTGGGGTTCTTTCTTATTATATGTTCTTAGCTTGTCTGCCAAAAGAACTACAGCTGTTGACATAAACAAACAAACAAATACATACATACATACGTAATTATAATTCTCCGTGTGGGAATTCTAACTACTCCTCCCTAAACTGCAAACCTTGGAATTCCATATGTTGTTGCCATGGCAGTTACATACATACATACATACATACATACATACAAACACCCAAGAGACATAATGCTTGCATAACAGGAGGATTTAAAACATACATAGAACAGTCAAAACAAAATTAAGTCCATGATCTGGAGATCTCCGTGTGGGAATTCTAACTACTCCTCCCTACACTGCAAACCTTGGGATTCCATTTGTTGTTGCCATGGCAGTTACAGTGAAATCATAGCACTATGCAGCATGAAAGGGCTATAGAGAATCCTTTGGAATTGGCTATGGCCTTCTAGTTCTGCCTGGTAAATTATGGCTAAAGAAAGTAGCATAGGAGTGCTGAGGAAGTGAAAGTGGAGTCTAGATCTATCTTCTTTGACAGATGCATTTCATTATGCAAAACACAATCAATCAGTCAATAAAAAAATCCACAAAACAACAATACCTTTACTGGCCCGACTAAAAAAATCACAAAGTACATCATGCAAGCTTTCAGTGCTTCGCTGGCAAAGATATTTAAAATCATACTAGAGAAGAAAAGTGACGATTTTAGAGTCACAGGCCTACATTTTGTCTGCAGTGTGACTTCTGTTCTCAGGCCATTTCCGCACGACACTCTTATAGAGCGATGATTCCACTTTCAACCTCCTATGGAATCCTGGGTTTGCAGCTCCGGGAGGGGTCAGGTGGCACCTCCTGGAACTGCAAACCCCAGGATTCCATAGGAGGTTGAAAGTGGAATCCTCACACTATAAGAGTGTTGTGCGGAAATGTTCTCAGTTAAGAAGGTCTAGAAGGGTATCAATGCAGGCAGAGGCCACTCCCTTTCCTGGCCATTTGGGGACTGGGGGCCTCTGCCTGCATTTCCATTATGTAATAGTTACCTTTCATAGACGAAAAATTAGTCTAGTCCCTTCTGTTATTTCTGAGTATAGAAATAAAATCTGTACTCAGCAATCACTTCCACCATTTCAGCTCTGCACTATTAATGCTTGCTATGAACAGTTCCTCAAAAAAAAGTGGATTTACTGGCACAGCTTCTCCAAGTTACTGAGAACAATACCCACCTTAAGTATATAAGTAGTCAGCAAATGTGCTGAAATCATTAACAGGCTGGATCTGTAAATATTGTTTTATGATAACATACAGCAAGTGAATGATTAATCTGTAATCTGGGAATCCATTAGCATTTAAAACAGTACTTCTTTTTGCACGAGAGTATTTCTTGTAAAACCTAAGAGCAACACATTTCAACCTAGGAATGCAGCAATTCAGTTCTAGAAAAGTGAACTAGCTGTGTGTTGAAAGCTGATAGGTCTGACCCAGTCAAATTCAATGCCTAACTTTTGATTTGTACTGGATCCTTTCTTCCTGTCTCATGCTAGAATCAAGAGAGTGTTTTTCATGGAAAGGATGCTGGTCATGATATAAATCAGATGGTGGAATTCCACAGTGATGGTAGACTTATATGGACATGCTCAGGAGAACATCTCACCACATCTCAAAGTGTTCAGACTAGAACAAGGAACTATTGAAATCCAGTAAATCACTGTTCTAAGTTAGAAACATTGAACATATTCAGGATCTTTGGAGAATAATTCTGCAACATGCTTCACACATAAGGCTGGGGTGGTTCCAGACTAAGGTAATTGTATGCAGAGCTTAGAAAATTTACTGGTTGGACTACATCTTCCAGAATCCCAGGAAACACCACTTGTTCCTTGATCACCTCTCTACCCTCTCCTTTCCATACAAAGAAACTCTTGCAATCATGACTGGGATATATACAGTTGTCTGGATTTTAAAGCATGCCACTCGACTTAATTCTGAATAGATATGCAGATATTAGATTGTGTTTCTATTTCTATAGTTTCTTCTTCGTGGTCTCTGTGAATAACACAATGGGGTATTTCACGCCTGCACAATACAGCATTCAGAACATTCTGGAAGCCTAAGATCAGGCACTTTGGCAGTTGGACCATCTCCCACATCCCCAGGGTATATAAGGCCCCTCCCCAAATAATGGTCAGTTCCTTTTCTTCCGCCATGGTAGCAGACGCTTCCATGGGCAGTTGGGGAGCACACATGGGAAATGTAATGATAAAAGGACATTGGACAATGTCAGAGAAAAACCAACACATAAATATTCTGGAGTTCCTCACTGTGATCAAGACATTCAGAGCCTTCTAGGCACACCTGCACGGTCTCGCAGTGCAGGTGAGAACAGACAATACAACTGTGATGTATTATATCAACAAGCAAGGAGGGACTGCACTTCTGAAACTAACAATCAAGTTTTGGAACTGGTGCCTCACCAGAGGAATAACTCCGTTGGCAATTCATTTACCAGGGACAGACAGTCTTCTGGCAGATGCCTTAAGTTGAGCTCCAATGTCCTGTCATGAATGGAAATTGGACGATGTTGTGACTGACAGTTTGTTCAGTCAATGGGCAGTCCCGTCAATAGACTTGTTTGCACCCAAGGACAACAAGAAATGCAAAATGTACTGCTCTTGACAAAAAACAGACAACAAAAGTCTGGGAGATGCCTTTCTGTACAGCTGGACAGGACCGCTCCTCTATGCATCTCCTCTGTTTCCTCTTATAACAAAAGTAATCTCGAAGATAAGACAGGATCAAGCAAGGGTCATATTGATAACACCATGGTGGCCAAGAAAGCCGTGGTTTTCGCCGCTCCTGAGGATGTCAAAACATTGGTACTGGAGATTGCCATTGATACCGAACTGGTTGATGATATGCAATGGTACCATGTTTCATCTGGATGTGGAAAAACTTTGACTGCATGGAAGATACTGTAAATTCTGCTTACCCAGAGGAAGTTAACTGCATATTAAGAGCAGCTCACAAACCATCTACTGTTAAATCATATGCCTACAAATGGGACGGTTTTTGTAAGTACCTAGAAAATGTCAGTACTCAACCATGAAACTGCAGTACTGCTCATATACTTTCTTTTCTGGCTCATCTTGGTACTGTCGTTGTCTTCAGACAAATGCTATCAGCCCTTTCTTGGTACCTACAGAGTATGGGGAAGCCTTCCTGTTTCTTGGACTGAAGATTTTTAAGGGGCTATAAACATGTATACCCTCCAGCTGAATCTCCGGTACCACAGTGGGACTTTTGTGTTGTTGCAACTCACACGTAAGCCATTTGACCCAATGGCGATGGGTGATATGAGATTATTGTCTTGGAAAACACTTTTTCTAGTAGCTATAACTTCTGCTAGAAGGGCAAGTGAGTTGGCAGTTTTAAGAGTGGATGCACCTTATTTGAGATTCCATAAGGGAAAAGTGGTACTAAGACCAGATATTACCTTCTTACCAAAGGTGGTATTGTTACTGCAGTTTAGACCTCGTTGGAGACACCCCTACATATAACTTTAATATCATAATTCGGCCTTACCATACCACCCTTCTCCACATGTTTGTGAGACCCCTGGACAAGCATGAAACTAGGCTCGGCACTTAACTGCTGAAATATTCTCAAACAATACAGGCAAACCAGAAATAGCCAGATCGCAGCTTCAGGGACCTCCCCGGCAAACACTACATTATGTATGCGCACTACCCACAAAAGGTTCCCTGCCCCGAGCAGGCAACTTGACAAAGGTTGAACCATCCACTGTCAAGTGTTGCGCATTTACATATTGACTACATCATTGTTAATTCAACACTGATTCCATCATGCTAAATTGTGCCATTTCAGAGACTGTCTCACACCCAAAACTCATTGTTGTCCCCGAGTAAGGCATAACCTACAGTCACACTTCTCCCTATAAAAACCCTTGATTCCGAGACCTTCCTCAGATTGCTCCTGAGTTCCAGACCGCTTTGCTGCCACATTGCTTGGCGAGCTTCCCCTCAGCTCCACGTGCTGAGCCACACCAAACCCCAGCATCGCTCTCTATCTTCTTCCTGGCTTCAGGAACAGGTTTCGTATCACCCGAACCAACTATCCCTCTAGAAATCCTGCTATCTTACTCACACCTTTATTTTCCTTAGTTATCTATGTGCATGTGTTGCTTACATTGTGTGCCTGTATTTAATAAAGATCATTCATTACTTTCAAACCTACTTGCAGAATCCAGAAACTGACATGGAAAAAACCTTACATTTCCTTGATGTGAGAAGGGCTCTGGCTTTCTATGTCCAACGCACTGCTACTGTGAGAAAAACTAAGCAGCTATTTGTTTGTTATTTAGGTCAGGAAATAGAATCATAGAGTTGGAAGAGACCCCAGGGGCCCATCCCCTGCTATGCAGGAACATCCATCAAAGCATTCTCAACAGATGGCCATCCAGCCTCTGCTTAAAAACCTCTAAAGAAGGAGACTCCACCACACTCCGAGGCACCATATTCCACTGCCAGACAGCTCTGACCATCAGGAAGTTCTTCCTGAGGTTCAAGTGGAATCTCCTTTCCTGCAGCTTCAATCCATTGCTCTTTGTCCTAGTCTCTGGAGCGGCAGAGAACAAACCTGCCCCCTCCTCAACATGACATCCCTTCAAATATTTAAAGATGGCTATCATGTCCCTCTTAACCTTCTCTTCTGCAGACTAAACATAAACATACCCAACTCCCTAAGCCGTTCTTCATAGGGCATAGTTTCCAGACCCTTCACCATTTTGGTTGCCCTCCTCTGGACACATTCCAACTTGTCGATATCCTTCTTGAATTGAGGTGCCCAGAACTGTACACAGTATTCCGAATGAGGCCTAACCAATGCAGAATCGAGTGGTACCATTACCTCCCTCGATCTAGACACCATACTCCTATTGATGCAACCAAGAATCATGTTGGCTTTCTTGGCTGCTGCATCACACTGCTGACTCATGTTTAGCTTGTGATCTACCAAGACTCCTAGATCCTTTTCATATCCAGCCACATGTCCGCCATTCTATACTTGTGCATTCCATTTTTTCTGCCTAAGTGCAGGACCCTACATTTCTCTCTGTAGAAATTCATTTTGTTAGCTTTGGCCCAGCTCTCCAATCTGTCAAGGTCGTTCCTGATGATGATGAGCCGGTTTCATCCAAAAGGATTTCTAAATAGGTAGTGTCTGCAATAAAGTTGTGTTATGAACTTGCTAAGAAAAAGTTACCAGAAAATATAACAGCGCACTCCACTAGGTCAACGTCAACTTTAGCTGCTTTCATGCATGCTGTGCAATTAGAAGAAATATGTAGGGCCGCTACTTGGTCGCAGCCACTAACATTTATTTCACATTATAGAATAGATGCAAGGGAAAGAAGTGATGCAGCCTTTGGAAGAGCTGTTTTGGTTTTTTTCTGTTGTATAAAGTAAACAAAAACAAAACGAAACGAAAAGAAAAGAAAAGAAAAGAAAAGAAAAGAAAAGAAAAGAAAAGAAAAACAAATTGATAGGAAGGGAGAAACAGGTTAAAGAAACACAACAGGAACATTTTCTTTTAATAAATGTTTATTGTTTGGAACACGAAAAACAGATTTTTTTCATATTTCAAAGAAAAAAAGGAAAGAAAAAAGAGAATAATGTATATGATAACATCAAACGGTAGTCGTAAATATTGTTGTGGTACTAATTCTGTTATCAGTCATGTATATTTATAGTTTTGGATATTCTCAGTGTAACATTTCCCTCCTCCATCATTGACAGCTCGCTAATCTCCGCATTGTGTGATTCACAGAGACCACGAAGAAGAAGGACAGATTGCTTACCAATTACTGTGGTTCTCCGAGTGGCCTTCTGTGAAGTCACACAGACCCACCCATCCTAACCACATGATGTTCTGTTTCTGGTTGGTTCCTGCAGCTGCTACCATAGCAGCGAAGGAACTGACCGTTATTCGGAGAGGGGCCATATATACCCTGGGGATGTGGCGGATGGGCCAACTGCCAAAACGCCTGATCTTAGGCTTCCAGACGGTTCCAAATGCTGTATCGCGCAGGCGCGAAATACCCCATTGTGTGAGTTCACAGAAGACCACTCGAAGAACCACAGTTACAGGCAAGCAACCTGTCCTCCTACTGCCTGTGGATCCATCATTATCATCTCCTTTGTGGATGAGGGAGGATTCTACAACTTAACTATAAAAAAGAGTGGGTGGGGGGAATCGTTTGTTAATGGAAGTAAACAAGAAAAACAATTTTCCCTTTTACTTGGGATAATTTCTTTGGTTGGGCTATAACTCCCATTTGTTAAAAACTTCTTGGAAAAATGTAAAAAAAACAAAGGTAGAAAAAGTTTTGATGTTTTTTGTTCAAAGCAGCGCTTAGAAAATTTATTTTAGGTGAGCTATTCCTCCCATGTGTTCTTGTGTTTTTAGAGGCAGTTCTTGAAAGGTGTTAAAAACAACACCTGAGAAATTTTTGGGTTTTTCTCCCTGATTCATGTGGAGCTTATAAAATTAATTTTAAAATGAAGAAATAGTTTTCTTATTGCTTAGGCTTGTTTTTTAATTTGAATGACATGCTCTCAACATCTGTTTCTGATCCTCCATGTATTGTGCTTATGGTCATTCACAACTCAAATCATTTTAAAAAACTTTTTCACTGAACGTTAATTTTCCTGTTGGAATTGTTCATGATTATAAGTTTCTCTATTACCTAAAATGTTGAGATTTATATTGGAGCAAAAATGATCTAAAAAGCCCAGGAACAATCAGGGCATAAATACAGAGTTGTATATATATTTATACACTAATAGATTTAGCTCTAGCAAGTGTAGCTTCCATTCTCAATCTGTATTCTTGGTTCATTGATTAAATTGTATGTGTTAATTTGTCTCCACTGAATGTCCAAAAGCTAGGGCAGGGTGTCCATTTGGACTCCAACTGTTGCTTTCCAGAGCTTGTCCCGTGTGACTTCATGAGGGGTCACATGTTGTAACATCATCACAGCCCATCCCTATGACATCATCAGGGGCCATCCCTAGGTCTCAGGTTTTGGCTGTGAAATCTCAGGGCCTGGACTGAACTTGATCTGGCAACCCTATACACTATTGTGGACTCATTGTCAAATCTGCAATGGAAGCTTCCTTTGGAAGGCTTATACTCTGCTGGTTGACTACTTAGCACCTGTCCTAACTCCACTAAGTGAGCTTTCTACTCTCTGTCTCTCTGTGGGATTGCACAGACACCATGAAGAAGACAAGTTGCTTATTTGTAGCTGTACTTCTTCAGGGGGGTCATTTGTGTCATCTCACAGCCCATCTGCATTCCCTGCTGCAGATACTATTCTGTCTGTGCTTTTTGCTATTGTTTCCTTTATATGCCATGGTGGAAGTCATAAATGGAACTGAGCTGGAAGGGATGAAACAGGGATGATCAAGGATGATAGGGATGATGGGCATGATACCTGCCAAAGTTCTAGCCTAGCTTTATTAGTTTCCTGAGTGTAGCTTAGTATAGGACAGCTGTCCCTGAAGAGCAGAAGTTATGCATAAACGAGCCGTCTTTTCAAAGTAGTCTCTGATAAATACTCAAGATCCTATCTCTTGTAATAATTTGGAAAAACAGATTGGTTTTATAAACTGCAGTACTGAAAGAACATACTTTTTACTTTGGCTTTATGCATGGAAACATAAACCCATACAATTTCTTTGCTCTGGAAAAAAAAATGACGCAAAGCTTATAAAATCCTGGTCTGCCAGAGTAATGTTGCAGCTAATCCTAGAAGCCAGAAGTTATTTCAGTTAATTATGAGAGATCAGAACTAAACAACATTGACAGGAGTTGCACTGACTGACTTTGAAATTCATCAGGACAGAGGGAATTTCAGCAGGTATAGTTTTTCTTAACCCTGTAGAACCAGTGATACCTGCCCAAATTCCTACTTCTACTTAGCTCTTAATGGTACACGATCCTTGATTTCTTTTGCAGCTGGCCATCCTACCATCTGTTCACAAGGGATGCTGAATTCACCTCTGTTTCTTTTCAGCTGAACTAGTTCTATATCCTTTTAACAACATATTCCTATTAATTTCATGTTTGTACATTTGTGATGTCATAATCTTTCTACTACTTAAATATTGTCATCTTTTGCATTTTGTGTAACATTACTTATCATTGAGGCACATCCAGTGCCCTGCTATTTGGGCTCGAGAGATTACTCGTCTAACAGCAACACAGCAGTGGTAGCTTTTATTTCATGAAAGTGTAAATTGCTGATGTCAGTAAGCTAACTATTTTTGTTAAGACAAAGGTTAGAGATGAATTATTCACCTTTAAACTAACTGACAGTAGATGAAGCTACTTGAGTTTAACGGTAGTGAGACAAGTCATATAACCAACTGAGTAGCTGGATAGCTTTAGACAGAACTGATGTGGAACTGGACTACGCTAGTTAGACATGGAGCCTGGAACAATGGAGTGGATGGGACGAAACCACTCCTAAGAGTAGACAGAAAGGCTGAGCACCCATCTCCAAATGATCAGGTAAAATTGGGTCACCAAGACTTCTGTATAATTCAGCCCCCTCAAGAATAATCACTCAGAAATGTAATACATTATCGGTCATAAAAATGATTAAAACAGCTATGGTAATAAAAAACAAATCAAGAGAAACAAAAGGCTGCATAGAGTCAAAAGAATAAGCAATATTGAACTCATGGAGGAGACTTTTAAGTACACATTGTGATTATAAAAACCTTAACATTTAATGCTGAGAGAAATTTTCTTTTTCCCCCATTTTTTTATTGAAAACATAAAGTAATTTTGAGAAGAACTTGAACAAATTGAACTTGAACAGAGTTATTCTCAGTCAACAAATATCTTCTAATAATAATCATTATTAAAGAAAAAGGAATTCTTTCTGATGTTACATTAGTTGCATTATTAAAAAGAAAGAAAGAAAGAAAACCAAACAGAACATATGTATATATAATTCAACGTTACTTCCATTAGTTAGAACTTTACCTCTTCTTGAAAAATAACATAGATTTACTACCTATCTCTTAAACTTCCTCTCCTTATATAACCTGTTTCTGTGTTTTCTCTGTGCTAGTTGATATTGTTCCTCCTATATGTCCATATATACTCACAATATATAGATATACATATGCACACACAAATATACATCCTTATGTGCACATTACCTAACCATTTTACAAAAGTATATGTGTCCAATCAAAATGATGGTGTCTATAAAAATACTACAAGTCTCATGTTTATTTGTAAGTTTGTTAATCTCTCTAAAATGTGTTCAAGCTTGTTTAATTTATTTGATTTGTTTTATTCAGTAATTGAGTTACCTCATTTTTTACAGAGAAACATTGTAATTGGGTCCCATTCCTTCAATATTTTATCAGATTTCCCCTTAATCTTATAGGTAAGCTGGTCAGTTTCCTTCATTTCCAATATTTTACTCATCCATTGCTCTAAAGTGGGGATTTCATTAGTTTTCCAACATTTAGCTGTTAATATTCTAGTGGCAGTAATGAGATATAATAAAACTCTCCAGTATTACTTCGAGATTTTTGAATCTATATTTTGAACCATATTTAATAAAAAGATTTCTGTGTGAGAGGTATCTGGGGTTCAAATATTTCCGTCAAAGCTATGCTCAGCTGTTTCCAGAATTTTTTAATTTTTTGGCAACTCCACCACATCTGTATGAAAGTTCCAATTTTCTCTTGGCATTTCCAACATTTATTTTGGTGTGTGTTATACATTTTATCCAATTTGGCCAGTGTTAGATATCATTTGTAGAACATCTTCACATAATTTTCTTTAAGATCTTGAGACAGTGTAAATCTATGGGTTAATTTCCATGATGTTTCCCAGTGTTCTAGTTCAGTTGTGTGACCTACGCCGTTGGCCCAGGATATCATGATGTCTTTGACCATTTCCTCTTCCAATTTATATTTTATTAAAACTTACAGAATTTTGATATAAGGTGGTTTGACTGACTGAATATAATCTTCTCTAACTCATTAGGTGTTTGCGTCAAATTGAATCCTTCTAGTCTTAAATCTATTTTACATCTCTCATGAAGTTGCCTATATGGAAACCATGAAAGCTTAAAACCCATTTGCTCCAGTTTTTCTCTTGTTCTTAACTGTGGTGTAAGTGATTCGTCTTTGTACAGCAACCATTTGTCTTGAATATCAACCCATCTCCCTAAAAAACCTTCCTGAAGGGATATCCAAGCTGGGATTTTGTTGTAAGTTTTTTTCTTTATTTGTATCCAAATTCTCAATAAATATCCTCTTATAAGGTGGTTTGTAAACTCCCTATTTTTGCCTTATTGTACCAAAGATAGGCATGCCAGCTCATTCTGTTATCAGCTCCTTCTAGTGTTAATATTCTTTCGTTCTGTAACCTGATCCAATCTGATATCCAAGCTAACCCACATGCATAATAGTATAGTTTAAGATCTGGTAAACTACTTCTGCCTCTTACTTTTTGATCTATTAAATTTTTCCAATTTATCTTTGGTTTTTCCCTTCCCAAATAAACCTTGAAAGGTCTTTTTGCCATTTTTAAAGTGGCTTATCATTTTTTATTATTGTCAAATTTTGAAAGAGGAAGATTATTTTAGGAAGGACATTCATTTCCACTGTCGCGATTCTGCCCAGAAGGTATAGATGTAATTTATTCCATTTTTCTAAATCTTTCTTTATTTCTGTCCACATTCTTACATAATTGTTGTTGAAAAGCTCTGTGTTTTGCCTCGTGACCCAAATACCTAGGTATTTTAGGTTTTTTTTAATCTGAAAACTGGATTTTTTAATAAGTTGTTCTTCTTTCCTGGGGTACATTTTTTTTTGTTAGAATTCCAGTTTTCTCTTTATTTATTTTAAATCCCGCATTTTCACCAAATTCATAAAGCAAGTGGTTCTTGCAGAAAGATTACAAGGTCATCGACATAGGCTTGCAATTTATATGTCTGTTCTTTAATTCTAACCTCTTTAATATCTGGATCAGAACAAATCCTTCTATTTAATATTTCCAATACCAAGTTAAATAAAAGAGGTGAAAGAGGGCATCCCTGTCGTATTCCATTCTTAACATTAATTTCTCTCATTTTTTCTCCATTTACTATGACTAGAGCTGTTTGGTATGAATGTATTTCTTGAATCCCTTTTACATAGTTATCACCCAAATCCATTTTTTCCAAAGCTGCACTTAGAAATTTCCATCTCACCTTGTCAAACGCTCTCAGCATCTAAGAAAATCATTGCCAATTCTTTTTCGTTATGCCTCTCAAAGTGATCTATAAGATTTATCACTGTTCTTACATTATTTCTCAGTAATCTATTTGGCAGAAAGCCATTTTGATCTTCATGTATTATAGATTGCATAACTTTCTTCAATCTTTCTGCCAGTGTACTTGTGAATATTTTATAATCAGTATTTAATAATGAAATTGATCTATAATTGTTAGGAGATGTTAAATCTTTTCCCTCTTTCAGTATTAAAGTAATATTTGCTTCTGTCCAGGATTTTGTAATTCTTTCTGTTAAAATTTGATTTAGAGTATTACATAATGGTTGCATCAGTTCTTCTTCAAAGCCTTTATAGTACTTACCTGTAAAACTGTCTGGCCCAGGTGTTTTTGAAGTTTTTAGACTCTCAATAGCTGTAGAAATTTCTATCTTCGTAATTTAATATTTGCTATATTCGTGAATTTAATATTTGCTTCTGCTCTTGTGATATTCTCATTATGTCCTGTCGATCCAGGAAAGACTGCATCTGTTGATCATTATTTTTTTTTTCTTGGATCCTCTTTATATAATTCTGAGAAATATTTGTGAAATATTTCCTTGATAGAATCCTGGCTTGGGTATTACCTGCAAGTTAAGCTGAAGGATTTGCTTTTTCTCTTTATCTTTTTTAAATTTATATGCGAGCCACTTACCATGTTTATTAGAAAATTTGAAGTGGTTCAATTTACAGATCTTAATCTTCTTTTCAATTTCTTGGGAGTATGTCTTTTTGAGTTGTTCCTGAAGAAGTTTGATTTCATCTCTTAATTGGATGAGTGAAATTTTCATGGATTGCATGGAGGGAAGAAATAATTTGGCCTCATCTTGATTGTGCCATCAGATGCTATGGTAGTTCTTGGGATAGCCTGGCTGAAGATTCTAAGGCCTTTTCCACATCCTACCTTATATCATCATCATCTGGTGGCGATCCCGGCAGCAGCTCTGCCGACAAGGGAGAGTGTTGGGAGCGGTCCCCTCTGCACTGTACTGGACATGCCTCTTCCTCCCACAGCACAACTGGGCACTTTCCCATGCTTTACTGGGACAGAAAGTGCCTCCATTGAGCTTCTGGGCCTTCCAGAGGGCGGGTAAGTGCGGGACAGTCACACGATCACATCTTATTGATGTGGGAAACCCATCAGTGGTTGAATATGTGATTGTACCGGCTGGCGACAGGAGAAGGACGAGACTGTGACAATGTCATGCAGAAGCATCATCATGGTCCCTCTGCTCTCTCGTCCCCATGCTGGGATGACAGCTTCCCTGTGGAAGCAGCCTAAGTTACAGCAAGGTGTAGACTGTCTTGCCCTCAACAGCCCTAGGAAACATCTATGCTCTTTATCTGTGTTCACTGAGCCAAAGGTGGCCCTGCCTCCTGAAGGAGAACAGGGTGGGAAAACTTGCAACTGTCATCTTTTCATGTGTGTGCTATTGAAAATTTAAAACAAGAAAGGCCTGGTGACCCAGAGTCATTCCTGAGTAAGTAACATGTACAAAGTATGTTCTTGTTCTACAAACTTTGTACTTTGCATATGCTCTAAATCTAGTTTTCCCCAATAATTTAGAACTTTGGGGCATTGAGGCTTCGGATCTGAGTCACAGAATCATAGAAGGGATCCTAAGAATTATCTAATCCCACTTAATGTAAGTACAAAACCCCACAGCTCCTGACAGATAGTTATGAAGGAATCCACCCCTGTACAAGGCAGTCTTCTATGTGATCTAGTTGTGCATGCAAGAGAAGGCTGCTCTGTGCATTCATGTGTTAGGCATAAGCTTTTAGTCTCTTTTTTAAAAAAATGTTTAGTAGTCATAGTGATAGCTTGGCCAGTTAATATAAAAGCAGTTTTAAACAGATGAATTCCCAACAACACTAGAAAGAGTAAACCAAAGGGCTTGCAAGAAAAGTCTGGATGATATAGAACAGTTCTACTGCCAGTTTGAGAACTATTGACTGCCAACCTGTGGAGAGGCTGGTCAGACTTATGCCATCACAACTCTGTTGGAGAGGTTGGAATTCAGTAATAACTACACATTGACCAAAATGGGTAGCCATCAGTCTAGCTTCACAAAGTGGATGCGATACATAACAGGAGCCTCCCTGATTATCTTAAATTTTGGATAGGCTCATATATCCTAGTCCCAATTAATACCCTTAAGGGACCTCACAGCTCGTAGTCCTCTCATTAAAAGAAATGTCAATTTATTCTTACCCTGTTTTCTCTTCTTTAACCTGTTTTCATTCTATTGGAGGACTTTCTTTTCCAAGGATTGCTAAATTTGCTCATGTCTAATAATTTATATCAGTATAGACCAGTCTGTTCTCCTGTCCCTCAGGAAGCAGCTGGCTGACAATCCCCCCTGCAAGAGCAATCTTCAGCATGAAGGGCAATTGTGATGGAGTTGGTTTCTGCCAATTGCACCAGAGATTGCTTATGTACACAGGCAGGACTGTCAGCCAGCTGCTTCCTGAGTGACAGAGGAACAGACTGCTGTAGACTGCAGTAGCTGTTTCCAGGAAATTGGGGTTTGGGGGGATCAGGCTGGGATTCACAGAACAGCCTTCCAAATCCAGGGGTTTGGGAGCAGTCTGCATAAGCCAACAAGAAGATATTTCTAGCTCTTCTTTGTGTAAATGTATTTTTAAACAAGCACAATAGGAAGTCCAGATGGACGAAGAAGTTCTGACAGACTGGGCCACTGATCAGATCTTCTAATCCTTTCCTTCTATGAATATGCTTTTAATGTCTTCTCTTACCTAAACATTTCCAACTAGGATCACACTTGGGACCAAAACAGACGTGACAGTGGCCATAACTATGGGATTTGCCAATGTAAGCACTCTGTGCATAACATATAAACAGATTTATCAAGTTAAGTCAGCAGCTCATCCAAATTTACAATTAGCTCATCAGTGACGCACTTGTCAGGACCACTGATAGTTGATCAAATTGACACACAAATGAGTTGATTAACATGATAAAGTGTGTTTACTGCTGAAGTCTGCACATAAAATATTTTACCCACAGCTATTATTGTGGTCTGGAAATTTCTTACATTTGTTACATGAGAACAGCTGTTTTTGACTGTTAAAAGTCAATATTTAAGAAACCCTTTGAAGTATTGTTCTAGATGTCACTTTGAGCAAGAAAGAGGCACAGTTGGCTGAGGTCTTTGTCTTTCAGCTGTCATTATCTCACTCAATATTGTCCCCTACCTATTGTGGAATGGGGAAGAGTGCTGAGCAAAATAAACTGGATGGTTCCAAGTCCAGGGAAATGGTACCCACTCAGTTCTAAACTCCCCCCCAAAAATATGTTTACACTTTTTTCTGGAACCAGATGTGAAGCTAGAGACTCAAGAGTCTTACTGGCACACTGTGCCTTTTAGCAGCTTCTCCTGGTATACCAACTTGCATCTCTCCAAGAGAGAGATTGTGTGGACATTATTATCCTTGCTTTGGTCACTGGGCCAATACAGAATGTTCTGCAAGGGGCTGGCTGTCAGGATAGTTCAGAAGCTGCAATTCGTACAAAATGCAGCTGCTTATATTCTATATGGGACAGTTAGTTGGTATGCAAGTTGATCTCTCCAGGTTTAAATGAGTTTCACTGATTGCCCATCTTCTTCTGAGCTCAATTCCAAAGCTCATGCTTTACTGGCTTGGGAGTCAGATATGATCTCAAAAAAACTTACTGCTGATAACTTTCTCTGTGTTATCTTCTTTGTTTGAAATATAGCAGGCAAACCAGAAAGGGCTTTCTTTATAATGGTGCCTGGTTATGGGATGTTCTTCCTTGGTATTAGCCTAGCTGTTCCTCCTCGCCCTCGCATAGAATCATAAAGTTAGATCAGACATTATAGGCCAACAGGCACTGACATCTCCTTTCCTATGATTTCGTTAGTGACTTTGAAACAACAACAGAATGAAGAGTGAAAATTGTTTTTTGTAATGTGATCAATCAGCAGCTAATACAGACAGATGGAAATGTATATTCACATGGTTTCAGTGTGGTTTTACTGTAATACTTGTCTCTGTCTGCCCCATCACTACAATCAACTTCCTCGCCCTGTCTATACAGGGGCCTCTATGTGCACTCAAGCCATGTTGGCACCAAAGGCATAACAGCCTATGCATACTATGTAAAAATATACTCCATGAGCCCTGTACAATGAATACTTCCAATACATGGAAGCTGGATATGACAAACCTATGACCAGCAAGCTCAATTCCAACATCTACACAGCTAAATACATTTATTACTATCTACCTGGGATTACTCTGTTGCACTGAAGGGGAAGGACAGAAAAAAAGAAAAGAAAAGAGGCTTAGTTTATCTCTGCCAAAAATTCCAGAGCTTGGAAAAGCTACGTTTTGGGCTACAGCTCCAAGAATCAGTTACCTAACATGACCAGAAGTGGCCATAAAGCAAGCCCCAAAGTAAATTTTCCAAGCTCGGATCTTTTTAAGAGCTCCATTCATATGAATGGAACTTGATTTCAAGTGAAGGGACTTAAGATTACAGTATCTAATGATCACTTAAGTGGAAGGAAGTGTTTAAAATGCATAGAGGAACAAGTAAACTACTCCATTCCTTACTATTGATTCCTAGCTTATAGTAACCTAGTGACAACAAACAATTGGCATGAACTGGCCAAAGCCTGTTGCAATGAATATTAGTGGAAGCAGCAACTGATGAAGAGTCTGCAAATGGTAAAAATATTTTTTCCTCTGTGGATGCTTCCATCAGGCTTTTAACTGTGTAATAGCACTGTCATATTCACAAAAGTTTACAGGAGGTTCAGAGGACATTGACAGGCATCCTGTTTGTAAGCTGCTTAAGTGTAATGGAGGATTACATCTGCATTTTTGGAACTTGCAGAGGAAGGCATCAGTAGCTCCTTCATAAGACCTTGCTGTGCAATGAGAGCTGAGGAGGAAGTAGAAGCCTTACAATGGAGGCAGAGGCTGATTCTTCTTCCCTCCATGCTCAAGAGGTGCTAGAACATGTGTGGGCACAGCTCCACAGTTGCTCAGTGACCAAGGAGGCAGAATTGGCTGTTGTACTGTGAGAGAAGCAGCTGGTCAGAAGGAAGAACCCCCACCACTTCCTGCTATTTATGGTCTGCCAGCATGCTGTAGGATCTCAAGCACTATGTTCAGTTTGGGACCCTTCCATGTTTTCCCTTTATTTCATCCACTTTTTTTTTTACACCACAGCTATTATAGAAATGAGATGGAACAGCTGCACATTGCCTTTTTGATACTGAGTGAAAGAAGGCCTACATCTGGAAGCCCCTCTCCAACAGCTTCTTCCTGTTGATGATAATGGTGCTGGCATGGAAAGAAAAGTAACCAGTGACAGCTGGTAGTGGGTTAATGAATCTGCTGTGAGTTTGGTCTGAAATTTAAAAGTGGTATCCAAGTTGTTGGACCTTATTTTCTGAAAAGTTCAGGCTAAAATTTAGAGCAGATTCACTATCTCAGTGACATAGAAGCCACCAGCTGCCACTTATCGATCATTGTTTCTGCAACCAGGAGTCCTAAACAGAAATTCCATCTCTGAAGATTGTAGGTCTTCAAATTAGAGATGCTCTCTCTCTTTAGTATTGCAATATATGCTTAGATAGGGACCTGTGCTTTAGAAAGAGAAATCCCCACAACTGTGATATAGATTCAAGTCAGTTGATTCAGACTCAAGTTAGACTTAAGTCACTTCAGTGACTCAACTTGGACTCAACTGGGCAATAAGTGATACAGTAACTTGACTGGACTTGTGACTTGTATATTTTTAGTGACTGACTTGCTGCCCTTGGTTCAGTAACATAACGCATAAATCTATAAACTTTACAGCTTTTAACAACACTTCCATCCCCTTTGGCCTACTGTCCCATGACAATCTATTTCAAGCCTAAAAAGTGTGGGTGAATTTCTTGGAGGGAAACAGCAAATGTTAGGGAACAGACTTGAGGCAGGGTTGAGGTTTGCTGTGTAGCCTGTTCTTACTGCATATTGGAAGAGCCTTCTAAAACTTTTCCTAAGAGCAGAAGACAAGACTTGCCTCTAGAGTGCAGGGCATTTTTCTCAGAGGAGAACAGCAAATGTGCTAGGCAGTGGGCTTGAGCAGGAAGGATCCTTCTTTCTAAACTCTTTAAAGCTTCAATAATGGGGAATAAGAACCATCTTATTCCTTACTTTCAAAAAACCCTGCAGCTTCAGAAATGGGAAGTAAGAAGGATCCTATCCCTCACTTCCAAAGCTGCAGACTCTTTTATGTCCAATGATGCAGTCGCATAGGGATGAGGGGGGTGAGAGAGGCGGTTCGCTCCGGGGAGCAATGTTTTGGGGGCATCCCGGCTTGTAGCCAAGCCCCCGTGCACCATGGCCACACCTCTGCTGCCACACCCTCATGTGCCGTGGCCACACACCGTGCACTTTGGCCATGCCCCCCTACACTGTGGCCCTGTCCCCTCCTGCCCCCCTCCACGCACCACCACTACATTGATGCAAAAGCCTCCAGCTTCAGGAAGGGGGAGAAAGAAGGATCTTATTCCCTGCTTCCAAAGCTGCAGATGGCAAAATCGTAAATGTGGAGGGCCAACTTTACTTAAATTGTTAAAACTGACTTTATTCAACTCTGTCCAGAAATTCTACAATATAGATTGGGGTATAAAGTTGGCTCCCAGACTCAAAACTTGACTGGAGACTTGATTTGAAAGTGTCTTATAAGTACTTGAGACTCAACTTGAGACTTAGAGGCAGAGACTTGAGACTTGACTTGAGACTTGGAGTAAAAGACTTAAATACATCATTGCTCCACAATGTCCATTGCTGGGATAATGATCTGAAATGATGTTGTCCATATCATCAAAATCTACCTCAGCACCATAAAGTGTCTCACTAGTTATGTTTAGATACTCAATTTGTTCTTGTGAGTTGTTTTTTAACCTATGTTGAGAAACACCCTTCTTGCACCAACCTGCCCCTGTGCTGGTAAGATCATTGAACTAGGTAATCCCACCATCTGAAGTAAGGAAATTGATGAGGAAGAAGGTGCTTTTTCAGAAGTGGTGTGCATTTTGTGGAACTCCCTACCTAGGGAGGTTTGCCTGGTGTCAGCTGTGATCCTGTTGTTGTTGCTGTTGCTGTTGTCCCAAGCCTTTCAGTGCTCTGAGTTTGAACCTTTTTGACCTGCAGTTTTCTACTGCTGGTTTTTGTTGTTTTTATTATGCATTTGTATCACTTTTATATTTGAATCTGTTCAGAACCACTCTGGCGAACAAACAGTTGAAGGGTGATGTATAAATGCATAAAGACAAGACACAACTAAAATGGGGAGAATGGATGTCACCCGGTGGTATTAGGTCGGATCCTTGGCATCTCCAAGGCCCATTTCTGCAGAGCTGCTCCCAGTCAATGTAGTCAATACTGAGTTAGACTGACTGTGTATGGCAACTTCTTATGTTCTTAAATACATGTATATAGTGGCAGAGATTCTACATGGTGGTCTGTATTTTCCAACTTTGCAAATCCATGGTTATATTGCTCAATGCAACAAAACTCTGTTTGTGAATTGCAAAAAATATGTATCAGGGCACTGGTAACAGTGTTGCTCCTGGTAAACATCAGGCATGTCTGATGAACGTAAGATACTTCTCATGCCTATTGGCCACTTGTAATGTACACTGGTACTTCTCATGCTGTTTGGGCATTTATGGTGCACATGCAACAATTCTGAGGGACATCAGGCACTATGATGTACATTGGGCACTACACTCCCAAACTTCTGAAGTGGTGTCTGGATGCACATTGGTAGTGCCCTAATGCACATCAGTACCCATTGCACATCAGGGCTGTGGTGTATTAGTCATTCCATTGGCTACCATTGAGCAATGGGCACCCATACATTGGAATGTCATGGCAGCCCATAGATGAGTATGGATGTTGTGAAACTACTCACTTCTATTTCCCACATGTGTAGGACTACTTACAAAGAGGTATGTCTCATGTTGAATTTCAGCCAGTATTTCTCCTTCCTTATGTGGTTACAATGACACCATAAATCACCCTGCACTTCTTTCAGTTAGTGTGATTCCAGCCAATGGGATGAAACAAATTAGCTGTTAGTTTTGCACCCACCTCTCCCATTTTTCTTGTTGATTGGGCTGCCCTTTGGCTTGCCTGATTGCCACACAACAACTTGTATATGGGCTTTTGTACTCCTCCAAACATCATTCAGAAATACACTAAGTGGTTGTTCTAGCAACATTAATCTGTATTCATTCTTGTTCCTTGACATGTATTTCCTGAACTATATTAATAAGTGCTCTTCTTCAGCCCGCATATACATATTTTTATTTGATGGGGAATGAAGAATTAATGTCAATTTAATTAACATTGAGGTGCAGCTGCTAGGTGGAGATATTATAGTTTCGCTTATTCCAATCCCATTTCCTTCGTGGTCAAGTATGACTCTTCAGAAGATATTACAGAGATTAAGAGAAGCAATTAATGCAATTATATAAACAGGTAGATCAGCCAGGAGGGTATAAAATGCACTCCATCCTTGTATTAGGTTTATTGCCTCTGTAATAAACTCAATGCATACTCAGGTTCCTGCATGAAGGAAATTGCTGGCTGCCAAGAGGTTGGTCCATCTTTCCAGATCCAGCGTCACTGCAAGGCTAATAGGTGAGTAACTGCCCATAGTCCCCAATTTTGTATTTGTTTGTGACTGCATATTTTCAGATATTAGCAAACTTGTGCTCATATTCATATTCAGCTTCATGATTTTTTTTTTTAATAGGAGTATTCTGTGTTTGGGTAGGTGGTAGTTTCAGCCAGAGGGGCTCTGTCTACTGTTAATACTCTGTGGCTTGCCAGAATTCAACCTCCAACTCTTAGGGCCTTATCACACTACACTGTTGTAGCACTATTCACTTTAACTGCCATGGCAATATCATATGGAATCATGGGATTTGCAGTTTAGGGGGAGGCATTTAGAACTTTCAGCCAGAGAACTCTAGTGCCTCATCAAACTATGAAAACCAGAATTCCAAAGGGTGCAGCCAGGGCAGTTAAAGTGGAATACAAGTGCTGTAACAGTGATAGCAACCTTAGTAAGAGTTCTCTTTTCCCAGCCATTGGCTTTACTAGATCATAAATTTCAGATCCTGAGCATTTCCATTACCTATATTTAGGTAAAGTCCTATATTTAGACCTTTAAGGCAGATCTATAGTATTGCAGGGTCTTCGTTTGGTAGCAGTACATAAGAAAAGGATCTAGATCTAGGTGTTCTGAGCAGAAGCATGAAGCACAAGGGCAATGGAATAAAAAACAATGGTGCCTCATGCTAGGAGCCACATTTGAAGAAGGACATTGACAAACTGGCACAAATTCAGAGGATGACAGCCAGGGTGATGGGAGATTTTGATAGTCAATCCTGTGAGGAATGGTTGAAGATGTGAAAGATGTCTTGACATATCCTGCAGGGTGTCATGCAGAATGTGAAGCAAGCAGAACTAGACTAATGGGTAGAAATTAAATGTTTTCTACTTCCCTGAAAAGATAAGGAGAAGATTCCTAAAAATAACAGTTTTGTGGAAAGAGATGGAAAGAGATTTGACAGTAGAAAAGGCAATCTTGGGAGATATAAAGTTCTCCGTCATTGATGGTATTTGAATACAGGATGGACAGATATTTTTCTGGAATGCTGTAGTTACAGTCTTCATTGAGCAGGTAGTTTGACTAAATGATCTCCAAGATAATTTCTAATTCCATAATTCTGTGATCATATTAATGTATAGGTTTTCTTATGCAATATAAAGGAAGGATCACATATCTTCTGTTGCTTCTTGGTTTCAAAAAAAGAAAAAGAAGAAAGCCTGCTATCATGTGATTGGCTAAATAAGTGTATATTGAAATTTCTGGATAGCCTGAATTTTGGAGAGCAGGTATGCTCTCAGCATTGCTGATCCCAGATGTGCATATTCATGGTGGTGGAAAAAGGAAGAGGAGGAAAGAGCAAGCCTGACATAAAGATTCCTTGTATTAGGAAAAAGTGAGCAAGAAGCATCCCAAAAGAAAAACAAACCTAGCTTTTCCGATAGCAGTTGTCACCTTCACAGGGGAGGTTACCTGAAGGAAGTTAGCCATCCTGACCTCTCCTTCTATATCCTACTCTTAAGATCAACGGTAGAAGTCCTATTTTCTGACCCACAAACAAAAGTGATTAGTCAGCTAGAGATGGGAAAGGTACTAGGGGTAGGGCTTTCTTAATGGTGCAACCACATCTATGGAGCTCCTTTCCAATGTTTCTGATTTTACCCCCACCCCGCAAATAAAAGACAGATTTACTTCAGTTTGCATTTGGTACTTTAAAAATCTTCAGCTGGGTGTTATGTGTGTGTGTGTTTAAACTGTAACTGCATTTTTTGTATTTTCAACTTTTTAAATTTCCTTGTGTAGTCTGAACGGTGGTTTAAAAATCTTTGAATTGAAAAACAGGCAGGGCAAAGTTGGCATTCTGGTTATGAATATCCGACATTTGGGGGATGGAGATGAAAAAGCCATATCATGATGTGGGGAGTGTGCCAAATCACAAGGTAGAGAGCTACCTATTTCTACCCCATACTTCACAATAACTAATACATCTTCTTTGCTTTGCTTTGTCTTTACATCCAGCATGAATCCTGCCCTTTTAAGCTTTATTCCCTTAGTCTTTGCCCTTACTTTGGGGCAGAGCATGTCTCTTTGCATCCCTGTTGATTATGTCATCCATGTGGAGAAGAGGGAATGTGCCTACTGTCTGGCTATCAACACGACCATCTGTGAAGGATTCTGCATGACCCGGGTACATTACTGCAATGCATTGTTCAATTATTTCTGCCAACATTTACTTAATCTCTTGCTAAGAACTGATGCTTTTTCTTTAATAAAGTATAGTGGGGAAAACAGGTCAGAAATGTGACACTGAAGGAGAACATTTGAAATCACACTAACAATATGAATGTGTATAAGAATCATAACTATTGTCTGTGGTTGATAAAATGAGAATCATAGCTATTACATGGGCAGAGCAATAAGTATGGTTTTTATTTTATCAAGAAGCAACTAAAGAACTAGGCACAAATGAAACTGAAAGCATCCTCTTTTCTCTGGCTCACAAACTAAATAAGATGAGACACAAAGAGTCATAAGGGATCCAGAGGGGAAAAACAAGAAGGAAACTAAACCCATGAGAAATCCTTTGCATGAGTCAAGCTAGAATAGCTTGAAAAATGGTATTAGAAAGTCATTGTGCATATCAGAAGGAAGGAAATGCAGTGAACATGAAGTTACAACAGAAAAGAAGGGAGGAAAGAAGCAAGATCGAAGGAAAGAGAATTTAATAAGCTTACGATCTGTGAAGTGGCATATTGGACAATTAGAGAAAAAAGAAGATGAATTAAGTGCTATAAAGAATGAGAAACTAAAGATCTGTTGAATCTGGAGGAGGGGATATAGAAGATGTGGTTACATAGGCTGTGATTACTGATTAGGTACTAACCTTTTAGAGACTTGAAAGTGGTCCAGGAAGGCCATCTGCTTCAAGTCCATCACCCCTCTTCCAAAATGATTTGCTCTTTCAAGGACATTTTCTCAAAGATTCATTTTCTTTAATCATTTTCTTTACTCTCTCCTTTCGTGAAATTAGTGAGAGCTGAAATCACTTACAATCCAGTCTAATCAATTTTAAAATTTCATTGGGTTATGTGGCATTACTTGTGTACAGTTGTCAAGTGGCTGATCCTGATTATAAAATACATGTCATAGTAGAACTAAAAGGTAAGTTGTTACTACTAATCTAAGGAAACAATTGTGAACAGGAACACAAAGGAGAAGAGGTGGGATCAAAGTGGGACTCTGAAATAACAAACCCAATAACAGAATGCAAAAGAGGCATAAAGATGAAAAATAAGTAATCTAGTAAAAATAATGCTGGAATAAATGAGATGTGAAATAACAGGAAGAAAATAATGAAAACTAGTATGTACTGACAATGGACTGGATTTTAAAAAAACATAGACATGAGATAGGGTTGAAAGATTCCTCTCAGAAGTGTATGTGACTAAAAGAATAAAACTTCCTTGGAAGTGTGCCTGGCTGAAAGATGAAACTCGTACAAAGGAAAAACAACAAAATCAGTTTATCAAGGCAGTTTTTGAAAAAGTGTGTGGACATCCAGAAAGGAATAGAAAGTAGACTATCTGCTCAGGCAGAGAAAGAAGCACCCGGTATAATTATAAATGAACTGTAAAACTGATAGGAAAAATTAAAAGATGCAAGATTAGAAAGTAAGGGAGAAGAGACACCAACAGACATTGATAGGTCTGTGATGATAACCATTAAGAGAAGCCCCACATGAACTATTGTAGAGATTATGTTTTTTATTTGCCATGAAGTAAAGAATACAATGAAACTTTCAGAAGAAGTGGTAAAGTACAGTATATGTCTTGAAGGTCCAGATGGGACATACGGGAAACACCTGCAGAAATTCCAGAGAAGTTCTGCCACTCAGTGCAGACAGTTCTAATCTGTATGGACCAATGTTCTGACTCCATATAAAGTTGCTTTTTCTGTTCTCTCTCGGAAGTTGAACACTTCTATTTTGCTTATATATGTAACTTAAAGCAGGAGTTGGGAATCTGGCTCTTCAGAAGCTTTGGACTACAGCTTCCAGGGTCTATATCATTTGACCATGCTGAACACAGTTGGGAGGAGCTGAAGGCAAAAACACTAGGAGATTCTCTGCTTTAAAGTAAGATTCAAACTATTTAGATAGACCTTTCCAGATAATCTAGGATTCCAGCAATTTGTTGGCATTTCATCTTGCTCACTGTCTCTTCCACTAATGATCACACCAAGGAACCAAGCTGGGAGCTGAACTGAGGGCTTTATGTTTGTCATTATAGCAGGAATGTCAGTGTACTCAATCCCAAAATCTCAATCTCAAAAAGGGTATTTTCAGAGAGATGGTGCTGAGTGTTACCAATCAAAAGACATGTGCAACTATTGCATCTTTTTCTCCTTAAAGTTGGGGGGGGGCAAATGTTTCAGTGGAAAAGCATGGGAGGGTTCAGTGGAAGACAATTATATCTACAGCACTTCTCCCCATACCATGGAGTGCTACTACATGATAAAAATATTCTTGGATAAAACAAGTATCTCTGGGATACATGGCCTTTCTTGTTTCAGCTGCACAATGACCAAAATGTGAGCCAAGTTAGGGGACATGAAACTGAGAGATTGCTTTCTGTGCACCAAAGAAATAATCTAGAGTTAAACAAGTTTTATGTTTAAACAGAGAGCCAGCATGTTATAGTGGTTTGAGGGTTGGACTAGGACTCTGAGAGAACAGGGTTCAATTCCCTCCTTAGCCATGGAAACCCACGGAGACACTCTCTCAGCCACAGAGGAAATCAGTGACAAACCTCCTCTGACTAAATCTTGCAAAGAAAGCCTGTAATAGGACCGCCTTGGGGTGAGAAATGACTTGAACGCACCTAGCAGCAACACATTTAAACAAAAGCTATCAGATAGCAGGAATAACTTTTGGATTCTTTTACAGGATAGTAATGGTAAGAAGCTGCTGCCCAGAAGTGCGCTGTCCCAGGAAGTATGTACCTACAGGGACATTGTGTACAGGACCGTGATGATTCCGGGCTGTGAGCACCATGCGGTCTCCTACTATACCTATCCTGTGGCCATGAGCTGCAAATGTGGGAAATGCAATACTGACTATAGCGACTGCATCCAGGAAGCAAGCCACACTAGTTACTGCGCTGTCACCCAGAAGCTACATAGCCCATGAGAGCTTTAGAAAGCCCTCTCTCACCCTCCCCGACTCCTCAAAACACATGACAAATTATTGACAGACAAGAATGAGTAGCACATCAAATATTCTTCTGCCAAATTATTTTCAAAAATGAAACAAAACTGGCTACATTTTTCTTTTTTGAGGATTCACAGAAAAAATAAGTTGCAATAGCAAGCAGATGCAGCAGGTTTATAGTCCTGCACGTATGCCTATGTATTTTTAAAGAAGACATAGATGTACAAGCAGGGAATTTGCATTTTCTTGGGGAAAACTCTCAGATTTGTGAATTTGTTCTTGTGTATTCACTCTTCCTTTCCATTAGAAAAAGAGACAGAAGTAAAGAGATAGTTATGCCCCTTCTTCTCTTCCCTTACTTGGAGAAGTGAGTCCCAAGGCCACGGTGATATCTTTGCAAATATGATGAACTGTCATGTGGATACTGCTTTATGCTATTGCTTGATTATAAAGAACACTATCATATCAGAGAGAAATAATGATAACAACCAAGACTGTTGTGATATCAAGCTGTTTATTACATCATGAGCATTTGTAGCCAAGAGAATATTTCCACTAGATGCAACTTGCCAGTGAAAGCTCATGTTATACAATAAATTAGCTCATATCAAGATGTCACAGTGCACTTGGTTTTCCTTGGTTCAAAGAGTAATATGACTATTCTAATAAAGAGCTAGCATGTGCTTAAAGAATGTCACTTGTGTTTGTTTGTTAAATCTTTAGGAGTGATCCTAAACTTCCAGGGAATGCTGCTGAGGAACCTTATGACACCACAGATGTCCTTGAAAAAAGGAAGCCTTCCCAACATAGTGGCAGAAGTGTGGCCGATCCATCCAAGGTGATGGACTTGTTGGTGACCATTTATCTGCAGAATCGTAGATATCCATCTTCCCTCAATATGCCCCATTACTATGCTGGAGATGGAGCAAATGCAGTAAATTCACTTTTAGTTATTTCCATATGGGAAGATTATAAAGAGTCAAGAGCCATTATGAGTTAGTAGGCTTTGAGATTATTCTATGATGTATACTGCCTCCATTCATTGACAAACAGGATTACTGTGTGCAATTACCAAAGTCCAGATATCACTGCTGGAATAACAACTGAATATAGTGATATGTTCAAATGACCCCTCCTCCAAACTGAGCTGAGCTGAGGTTTTAATTTGATCTTGTTCCATGGGAACAAAAAATTCTGTGAGATAATGTTTTCTTAAAAGTTCCAGTATCTTGTTCTTGAAATAATACAGAGTCTATAGTTGTACTGACACTGGCCTGAAGCGCATCTGGCTGAAAGAGAGAAAGGGTATGTGTTTATCAATTAGAATTCTTTTTCCCCATTCGACTTATAAAGATGCTCTTGAATTCAAGACAAGAGCAAAACTTTGTGACTTGTATCCATAGGTGATTTTACTCCTCTGCAAACATTCTCACTGGAAGCAAACTAAAAAGACTTCATGGCTTTTGAATCCTAGTCCATCTTGCTTTCTTTTTGTTTGCTCTTGCCTACAAAGTCCTGTTTGCTTGGCCTTGATAGCTTTCAAAACCCTAACATGGACTAGTGTAATCGCATTAAGCCATTTCACATAATTCTTTGGAACAAAGAATTGCTGATTGGCTGGCATTCTGTTAAGTGGCATACGCAAGTGTAAGTCCACTTTATATACATGGGTGTCTTTTGGGGGCATTGCAGAGGTTGGTATTCTTCACCAAGCCCCTCCTGGACTGTTTAACCACTACAGCCCCACTCCCAGGTCATTCCATAGTTGGTGATGAGCAGGTGGTGGTAAGGAATGAAGAGTCTACTTCCCCGTAGGCAGACACAGAATCATCACATCATGTTCTGAGATGTCTGGAAGCCTCTGATCAATCTCATTTTGAGTTTTTCTAAGCGGACAAAGATAACCCCACTGCTCTCCACCAACTACAAATGACTATGGAAGTGAGCTGCAGCAGCTAAACTGTCTGAGGGAGTGTTGTGTGTGCACATGCAGTATAGTTCTGCATGTGGAACTATCACACCATGCAATGCTATACAGGATCTCAACGATTATGGTACAATACGAAGTACAAAACACCTCTTCAATCTTTTGGGCTCTGGTTCCTGCTAAGTACAGCAACAAGAAATGGCAAATGGTTGCTTGGTGAGCTTAGTGGCTGTATTTAAATTAAGCAAGTTTCTAATATATATTTCTTCAGAATGTAAGCAGAATAGAGAGAGCCAGCATGGTGTAGTGGTCTGAAAGTTGGGCCAGAATGCTGGAGACTAACATTCAAGTCCTCCCTCAGACATGGGAACCCATTAGGCAAGTCACACTCTTGGTCTAAATAGAAGGTAAAGGCACATTTTCCCTGAATAAACCTTGTCAAGAAAACCCAATGTAGATCACCACATATTGGGAATCAATTTAAAGGCACCTAACAACTAAGGATGGATGAGAACAGATGGTGAAAGATTCCCATCTGCGTCCAGCCCAAGTCTGGAACAAGCATAAATTGCAAAGGATCAAGAAAAGACAAAACACACAGGTAGGTGTATCAGTCTGAGCCTTTTTATTGTACCAGGGAATGAGAAGAAGCATGATCATTCTTGAACTGCTTACATCAATTTAAGGTGTGTTCAGAAACGAGCTTAGAATTCTTCTTAAAGATCACATCATATTTTTCCTTTCAGACAATCCCAGTAATAGAGAAATTCTGTAGTTCATTATGAACAGTAAAAGTTGTATTACAATTACATAAAATATAGGTGCATTAGAAAACAAAGAAAAACTCCTTAGCAGTGTGGCTGAACAAAGCATATGCTAAACAAGATACACTCTTCAATTCTCTGGAGAACTGCATGTTTTGAACGGCATTTTTGAGAACCTTTGTACTGGTAGCTCTTTGCCTGAGCTCTACATATGCAAAACTCTGGGAGTGGCCACCTAGTTGTCTTTGCATATAACAGTTTGTTCCTATGTTGCTTTGTTTAGCAGTCACCACAGGAACCAAATTCTTTACTCAATATAAAGTCATAAAAATGGATGTAGAAAAAGTCACAAACATTGTTCCCTCATTTACCTTTGGTAAGTGAAACAACAGAGACAATTTTATTAAATAGTACTGTACTTTAGTATATTATTAGCTATATAGTATAGATGAGAACACTGCAAACAGGGTGGGTTGACAGCACATGTAGAACCCCAAGCACGATTACCCAGTTTGTTTCTCAACAATTCCAAAAGGTTTGGCCCACAAAAACTGGTTAGCATTTCTTTTCTTGTTCCATTTATAAATTTTTAAAAAAGACTCATCCTCTCTTATCTTCATGGCTTATCCTCAATAACAGAAACCACTTATGTTTCATGCTTAGAGGCTTCAGTCTCTCAGCTCCAAAACTAGACGATATGCCCCTACTTTACACTTACAGATGTCTGTCCTACTATCATAACTCTGACTTTTAAATACCAAGAAAAGAGGAGGCACAAATGTTACTGCTAGGAAACTGTCTAGCCTAGGCATATAGCCTGCAAAATCTGGCAACACTGATTGATGCCTTATGGCTTCAGCTCTGGGTCCAAACTTTCCAACAGAAAAAAAATATTGGTAAATCAATCTGAGCTGCCATAGTTTTCTTCTGGTCATTCTTGTGGAACTTTTCAAGGAGATCCAGTGAACGAGAGTAAGTCTAGGGAGAAAGTCTTCTGTATTGCCATAGATCAATAAGAAATTCACCAACGCCAATAAAGTAAATAACCTGGGCTATACCAAAGAGAGGCGCAATGACCAGTGCTCTGCAACCAGCCCCCTTCAGAAAGGCTGAGGGTCCTTCCTTCATCCATATCTTCCTGTGAGATTGAGACAAAGAGAGATAAAGTGTTATAAAACTGTGCAACAAATTACAAATTTTATCACTACTGTGCCTATATCTCAGCTACAGCTGTAATTAATCTCATCCAATAAAAGTGAGTCTTACAGAAATGGTGACAATTCCAAAAGATTTACAGCCAATGCATATTTTAATCACTCCATGTAAAAGCTGATGAAAGTTGTTTTCACATGGCAACACTTTAGCCCATGACTGTTTGACAACTGCTTTCTATACTTTTTGACTTAACTACATGCTGACTTTCCATGGTAATGTCACACATTCTAGATTAAATCACATGGAAATCAGCTTTCAAATATTACAGCTTTGTGCTGAAGGATGATGAGTTCTTCATAATTTTACAGAATTCACAGCTATCTTCATATGATTAACAGGTGCCTGGGGTAATTACATTCATATGTCTGAAGATCATGTTGAAGGGTCTGGCATAAATGTGAGGAAGTATTTTAATGCTTCCTCAAACAGTAGACTTCTTCCACATTTAACACATTGCTCAGGTCTGCTTATATAGTCATGTGGAATGGTAAAGTAATTCACAGTGCTTGATGGTACTTTTTTGCCCTTTACCTTGCACAATCAATAATTCCATTATAGCTTTCCTCATTTCTTCCCTTTTCCATTGACTGAAGACGAGTCTTTATTACTGCAAAAGAGAAATGTTAATTGATAGTTTAGAAGACTAACACAAGCAACTTTCAGGATGCATGTCTGCAACACACTGCATTTCCTTCTTTCTACTGAACTGATGTGTTATGCTGGAACCTTCTCTGCAGCAAAGCCCACAAAGATAAAAATAATTCCTAAGAATAAAGGTGGTTGTTGTTTGTTGTTGTACCTTCAAATCACTTCTGACTTATGATGGCCCTAAGGAGAACCTATTATGAGGTTTTCTGGGGCTGAGAGTGTGTGACATGCCCAAGGTCACCCCGTGGGTTTTCATGGCTCAAGTGGGTAAGTGAACCCTGGTCTCCTGGGTCTAGCCCAAAACTCAAACCACTACAGCACATTGGCTCTCCATAAAGGTTATACTTCCTCAGTATTTCCTGTTACTACTGTACAGATGAGGACAAACCACTGAGAACAGGATGGACATGAAACTTCTCTTACCATCACAAGGATTGACAGACACAGCTGCCACTGAGCCAGCCATGCAACCAGCAAGAAAAGAACGAAAGAAAGGGGCCCTCTCCTCCAAGGAATCCTGTTCTGCTTTGTTCAGATGGGCAAACAGTGGGAAATAGATGACAGAGAATGGAACATCCCTAGAAGGTAAGAGTGATTCCATTTTCAAAGAGCTGTATGAAAAAAAAACTGTTCTGGAAATGAGAAAGGCCAGGAAGATCCACCACCCTTACCTCAGCAATGTGGCTCCAAGACCCTTATAGAGTCCTTTAATACCCTGGGTATGCAGAAGCTCAGCTGCTATCTGGGTGGCAGATATCCTCCTTGGAAATGCCACAGGTCCTACGTTGTAGGCTCTAGTTTGAACAGGACTGATAGCTGCAAGCTTGCATCCAGGAACTGAACAAGGAACCCTGTTCACAAACTGCTGAGATGCTGAAATGAGATTACAAAATATGTCAAGGTCACTGAATTTCTAATAATTCTAATTTGGTCTTCCTCCATCCCTCAGCAAAGACAAGTCTCAGTTGCACTCTAAATACAAGTACCTGAAGGTATGATCCTTGGAAACCCCTCCCTTTGCTGTCATAAGCATACCGATTTCACTAAAACATAAAGTCTCTTTGGACGTTCTAAGATTACAATCTCATGGACCAAGATAGTAGAACAATACCTGTTTACTGTTAACTGTTTACTAGTTGAGGCAAAAACTGAAGAAGTTAACCTATTTTATAAACACAGGTTTCCCTGTGATTTGGAAACCTGGGCAATCAGGGTTTCAAAAAAAATGGGTGAACAGAGTAGGTATGCTTTTTTTCTTTTGATGTGGACAGCAGGGGACAGAGTTGGCAAATGTGGATCAACAGTAATGAATGGGATCTGCTACCCCAATTCCTATAATAGTAAATGGCTGTACAATAAACAATTTTCTAGCAACATCATCCATAATAGGGTGGCTATAGATGGAAGTGGGAGAATATATTATCAACATCCATAGCCACCATCTGATACAGACAATATCAGAAATTAATTTCTTATTTTTTTTTGTCGCAGCAGACTTTACTCACAAATCATTTTTTTTCCAGCCAGAAAGTAGGTGTGCCTCTTTCCTGACTAGCCAATTAAATCAAGCTAAGTATATACTGAGTTAGGAAAACATTAATTTGTTCCATAACTTTGGTAATAAGCCATCAATTTATTACTAACTTGTCCTGAACCTAAGCCAAAATGAATATTTTTCTTCAATGCATGAAATGCATTACTATGTATGAGTCTTACAGTGTATAAACACCTAGGAACCTCTTCTCAGTGAAAAGTATGAAATATGGTGAAAGGCTGCAAGTATTGTTACCTAGCCTCCCAGCATCTTGTAACTGGATTTTCAGCATTTCCATGGGAGTGGTGATGATAACCTGGCAAATCCCAGCACCACAACCTGCCATCATCTCCTTTGATAATGAGAGGGCAACACTGTAATAAAAAGGCAGATTATTTATTGTACATATTACATTATTATGAACGTTATAACGATATCTTTCTCAAATATACAAAACAAACACTCATTGTTTTTAAAGGTCTTCAGCTTACAAATTATTCATATGAAAGTTTTGATTTTTTTTAAAAAAGACACCAGAATATTCATCATAAATATTACGTTAAATGAAAAATTAAAAAACTCCAACATGAAATTTCAGAATAAAGAAGGGATGCATAAAGACAGTACAAGTTATCCTCAGGCCAGCAAAAACTTTTAAGAAATGAATCAAGCAAAACTGAATGTACTATGGACATAAAAGGCAGTAAGCTCCACTCAATATCTCAATTTAATCCAAGTATTATAATGCCTGGGAATGCAGAAAAAGTAATGTGATTTTGCTTCTCAGTGTTCTGTATCCCTCCCCTCTCCCTTCTGTTTCCCATTTCAATGGGCTGGATAGAAATTTTGACTGATGCAGATCTGCTAATGCTGAAGATGGAGAATGGAGGTGAATTCTGACAGTCTTTCCTTCAGTAGAAGATGACTGCCATTTCACAAAGAGCAATGAGTTTTGTACTATTTGTTGCATTCATGGGGTTTATTTTCAGCTGTATCTTTATTTAGAAATGGTGTACTTTTGCAGGGGTTGGGGTACAGGATCCCTATGAAAGTGGAAAACCACAAATACCTGGCTACCTGGAATACCTCGCTACTCTAAATGAGTTCAAGTCACCAGGGTCAGATGAAAGACATACAAGAGTATTAAAAGAACTGGCAGAAGTAATTTCAGAACCACTGGCAATAATCCTTGAGAATTCCTGGAGATCAGGAGAGGTCACAGCAAACCAGAGAAGGGCAAATATTGTCCCCATCTTCAAAAAGGGGAAAAAGAGGACTCAAACAATTACTGTTCAGTCAGCCTGTCATCAATACCAGGAAAGATTCTAGAGCAGATCATTAAACAGACAGTCTGTAAGCACTTAGAAAGGAATGACATGATCACTAAAAGGCAACATGGGTTTCTCAAAAACAAGTCATGCCAAAATAATGATGTGGCATCCAAGAAAGCCAGTGTGATTCTTGGTTGCATCAATAAGATCAAGAGAGGTAAGGGTACCACTCTATTCTGCTTTGGTTATACCTCATCTGGAATACTGTGTCCAGTTCTGGGCACCTCAGTTCAAGAAGGATATCGATAAGCTGGAGCGTGTCCAGAGGAGGGCAACCAAAATGGTGAAGGGTCTGGAAACTATGCCCTATGAGGAGTGGCTTAGGGAGCTGGGAATGTTTAGCCTGCAGAAGAGAAGGTTAAGAGGGGACATGATAGCCACGTTTAAATATCTGAAGGGATGTCATGTTGAGGCGAGAGCAGGCTTGTTTTCTACTGCTCCAGAGACCAGGACAAGGAGCAATGGACTCAAGCTGCAGGAAAGGAGATTCCACCTGAACTTCCGGAAGAGTCAGAGCTGTCTGGCAGTGGAATATGCTGCCTTGGAGTGTGGTAGAGTCTCCTTCTTTGGAGGTTTTTAAGTAGAGGTTGAATAGCCATCTGTTGGGAATGCTTTGATGTGTGTTCCTGCATGGCAGGGGGTTGGACTGGATGGCCCTTCGGGTCTCTTCCAACTGTATGCTTCTATGATTCTAATCTGATCTCTCTCTCTTTTTTGCTAGAGTTTATAAGCTTGGTGGATTTAGGTAATGCTGTAGACGTAGTGTATCTTGATTTCGGTGAGGCCTTTGACAAGGTCCCCCATGATATTCTTGCAAACAAGGTAGTAAAATTTTGATTAGACAAAGCTACTATTAGGTGGATTTGTAATTGGCTCACTGGCTGAACGCAAAAGGTGCTCACCAATGGCTCCTCTTCATCCTGGAAAGAAGTGAGTAGTGGGGTGCCACAGGGTTCTGTCTTGGGCCCAGTACTATTCCACATCTTTATCAATGACTTAGATGATGGAATTGAGGGCATGCTAATCAAATTTGAAGATGACACCAAATTAGGAGGGACAGCTAATACCAGAAGACACAATCAGAATTTAAAATGACTTTGACAGATTAGAGAGTCAGGCCAAAGCTAACAAAATGAATTTTAACAGGGAGAAATGCAAAGTCCCACACTCGGGAAGAAAGAATGAAATGTATAGATATAGGATGGGTGGGTGATACCTAAGAGTCTTAGTCAATCACAAATTGAACATGAGTCAGCAGTGTAATGGGGCAGCTAAAAAGCCAGTACAATTCTGGGCTGCATTAATAGGAATATAGTGTCAAGATCAAGGGAAGTAATAATATCACTTTATTCTGCTTTGGTTAGACCTCACCTGGAATACTGTGCCCAGTTCTGGGCACCATAATTCAAGGACACTGATAAGTTGGAATGTGTCCAGAGGAGGGTGACCAAAATGGTGAAGGGTCTGGGAACCATGAACTGTGAGGAGCGACTTAGGGAGCTAGGTATGTTTAGCCTGATGAAAAGAAGGTAGTTTACTGAGGCCAAGAGCTCTCTGGCTGAGAATTCTAAACACCCCTCCCTAAACTACAAACCCCAGAATTCCACAGGATGTTGAAAGTGGAATAATGTACTATAATGGTGTAGTGCAGAAATGGCCACTGTTATAGTGCTATTATTCTACTTTCACATCCTGTGGAATTCTGGGGTTTGTAGTTTACTGAGGCCAAAGAGCTCTCTGGCTGAGAATTCTAAATGCACCTCCCTAAACAGCAAACCCCAGGATTCCACAGGATGTTGAATGTGGAATCATAGCACTATAACAATGTACTGCAGAAAGGCCCTGCCTCTTTAATGAAAAGCAGCAAACCGGCCAGCCATACTAGAAAGGAGGAGACAAGAGACTTGCAAATAATCACAATTTCAAAAGTTAAACCTGTTAAAGTTGAGGGCCAACTGTACATAAATAGAGGACACAAAAGATTAAAACAAGACTTTAAACAACAGTAAAGTCTGAATACAGACTTCGAACTTACATAAGACATAAACGAGACTGCTCTAGCATCTCAAGTAACATACCCTTCCTTGGCAAGAAGGTGCCTTAAATAGTCATTAGCAGCCAGTTTGATAGCCTTCTCAGGTGTTACTAGGGTCAGATTTACTGCTGCACCTAAAAATAAGGACTTACAGTCAATTGAAATGAAAACAAGGTCTTTGCTTTAAAATATGAAACATAATTAACCATTCAGTGGCAATCCAGATACTGATTAACTGAAGGAAATGATAGATCTAGGGCCTGTAAAAACAGAGAGGACATCATGTAATCTATGTGCTGCTCATCTTTGCTTTAGACATATCTTCCATTCTATGGCAATTGTTCATCTGCAAGATGATCCCATATAGTTACTTGCTTTGTCTGAATGGTTCTACTCTGTTGGTGGGCCTGTTCTTATGAGTCTCTCTCACAGAATCAGCAGTCTTGGTCATAAACTGAAAAGAAATGGCAGCCTGAAGACTGCACCAGAACACAATTTTGCACTCATGAGACATTTAGTTACATTCCAATTCTGGACTCCAAAAATGTAAGCAAATCTGAAACAAATATTCATTGTACCTAATTCTGCTATCTCTGTTTTAAATCTCTGACCAGCACACTTCTAGGCAGTGGTTCTTACCCGTTCCTTTACTATAGACCCCCTTTAAACATCTTTTGTTGCCATGAACCACCAAGACTAAATTCAAGATTTAAAATTCTAAAGTGCATCAAAGATTTATTTAAAGTTGCTCATAAAGGGCCTTCAAGTTTGTAGAGAAGGGAGAAATGAGTAAATGCACATATATTCCTGTTATAGTATTTTTTATTGAAATGACTCCATACAATTTGTCTTCCTTCCTTCCTATTTTAGCTATAAAAGATGATAACATTTCTTCAAGCCTTCGTGGACCCTCTGTGAGGACATCACAGCCTCTCAGGGGTCCGTGGACCATAAGTTAAGAACCACTGCTTCTAGGCATATTTACTTGGTTTGCCAGCCAGGAAGTAGATTTAGTAATGCAGATGAAATCTCTATCCCTAACTTTTGGAAATGGAAGATGCTACAGTCAAAATGAGTATCAGCATGAAGTCAAATTAATGAGTTTGCTGAGTAGAAAGTATGAACAAAGACTTACCTCTATATATACCAAAATAGCCTTCCGAACGTAATGTTTTGATTAGACAGTCAAGCCTGGAGATGATAAAGTCAACACATCATGAATTTCTGGACATACTTATTAGTATACTATCTACCTACCTTGTCACCAACATTGTATTTGCATTGATTGTATATTTTTTTCACAAACAAAAGGGAAAATAAAACATTACCTCATTACAGCAACTGAAACACAACACGTGTCTGTATGTCATTCTGAATTTTATTACCTCCAGATATCAAAAGCAAGACTCATTTTCTAACAAGTCTGTTATTTATTTGCCTTCCCAACCATCCATACAGAATATTTCTTACCATAACAATAGCCATCTAACTTTATAGAAATGTTCCAATATAATGGAACACTGAATCTCTATTTTCCCAGCTTCTATATCAGTGTTTCTCAACCTGTGGGTCCCGAGATGTTTTTGCACTTCAGCTCCCAAAAGCCCTGAGCAATGGCCATAGTGGCTGGGGCTTCTGGGAGCTGAAGTCCACAAACATTTGGGGACCCACAGGTTGAGAACCACTATTCTATATCTATCAACAGGATTTACCGAAAGGAAAAGATATGCCACTGTATATAGCCAACAAAGAGCCCAAAAGCCACGCAACTATAAAAATCTGAATTAAATCCTAAGTTACTGAACGAACGAAGTGTGTGTGTGGGGGAACAGTAACATCATCAAGTAACCACAAATTCTGTGAGTTTAGAAAATAATCTCTCACATATAATTTATCAGTTTGGATTTTTCATTTCCAAAAACTACTCACATGCTTTTGTAAACTTGGTGCCCACTTCTTTGATTCTGTAGCCTGGTTTTAACCAGATCAATTGGAAATATACAAGTAACTCCAACGATTCCTGCAGCTCCTCCATTGATCAGTTTGGCTGGCAAGCTGAAAAAAGGAAAAAAAAATTAATTGTATGCAAATAAGGCAAAGTTATTTCAAAATTATTCTGAGTCAGGTAGAAATTCAAACTTGTCATATGACAAACTCCCATTCCCTTGAGAACTGATCACTGCCTCCTTGCTTCTTTAACCAACACTGTAATTCAGCTGTTAGTATTTACAAGTGGCTCTATTCATTTTATTTATTAAGGCATTTTTAAACCATCCTTTACATTGATGGATTCCAGGTCAGGTTACAACCATAATTAGTTATGTGAAGTGATAAATTTGTTTAATATATGTACATCCCCAAAGAACCTTCTAATTAACTGTAGCTAATGGAATAATTAACTGCAGTCAGAGTTAAGGGCATACCTCACTAAGAGACATTTTTGGGCTGCATCATATGAACAACGCTTGTCTTACATTTACAGCTGTCTGTCTCCATGGGACCGCTTCTCTTATTTCCCTTCATTCAACTCATACAGGATCAAGATACCACATCCCTGTGGTCTCTCAACCCACAACAAATTCTCCAGAATATGGTTTGATGAAAGGGGAAATTTAATATTAAATATCAATAAGAACAGGGCTTTGAAGTTTGTTATGACTCTCTGCTCCCATTTCAAGGCTGAAACAATACCTTTTGAAGTAACACCCTTATTTTAAAAATATTTTCCCCAGCCTCCCACAGTAAACTTTCTCTCCTACTTTGAATCTTTTGTCAAAATTCATTACTCATCCCCCTCCCCCAACAGTTTCAGACCATCAAAAATTCACATATTAAAATGTTGTTAAGCTACTAGTTAATTTTTTCCTGCCTCCAATTCTGTAATTTCTATATTTACTTCAAAACTTATTTTCTTCCTTCATTTTTTACTTTTATGTTTTATAAAAGTTTTAGGACAACATGAGCTGAAACGTTAAATAAAAAACATAAACCTTAATGCATATGATTTTATAGCATTTGTCATCTAATTTGTTCTCCATAATGTACTCCACTGTTTGAACTGATGTTCACTGTAGGATAAATCCAGTGTTATCCACTAGTGGAGAAATCAATCAAAATCAATGGCACTTTACATAAGTAGTGATTATCAAGACCCATTCATTTCATTCATTTAATCAAATTGTGATTAGTACTGGATTTAACCCTATACTTTTAAAACCTTGCACTCAACACATACCTAATTTGTTTCTCAGCCATCTTCTTTGGGATCACAAAGGGAGAAGTGCTCTTTTTGGTCAGAAAATATAACAAGCTGCCACGGGTGAGAAGTTGGTTCTTTGAAGAGACAATTTCGTCTAATCTCTGCAGAGTGAAATGAAGCTTTAAAATCCATCAGCTGTTCTATAAATAACCAACAACTATCTCATTGGCTGTTTGAATATTACAAGCATTCCAAACAGTTGACAGCTTCTCAAATTCAGTATGACAAATCAGAATACCCTTGTACCACTACTATTACACTAAGCGTCATCATCTGTTAATATCATCTAGATGATTAATTTATGTCATAGGAAAAGTGGAACTCAAATTACTTTTGATATGGTTCAGAATGACCAGCACAATTATATAGAAGATGACACATTTTTGGTGAGACAAGGGGAAGAGCAACAGTGCACGCACTAGGGTGGATCCAGAATTTACTTTCTGTGCCTCATGGAAGATGGTTCTGCCCAATTTAGGGGGATATTGTCTGCCTTCACCATCTTCAGCACGGTTCTCCAGCCTCTTCAAGGGGATAGAGGAGATTCTGCAAGAAAGCATGAGAAAGAAAATTCTGCTTGCCAGTCTAGCTCTACACATCTAAATCTGCATTCAGCTCTACATTTTGAAACTGCATTTTTCCATCCATATACACGAAACCCACAGAGATTGCAAGCACACTTATTTAAGGTCATTTACTAAACCTCACTCAACTGAAGTGCAAGACGTTTCAAATAAAAATCCTTAGGACTGCATGTTCTGGCTTTACTATGTTTCCTCCTTCTATTGCAACCAATGGGAAAAGGACAGCAACACCAACGGTCAGATCACTTGTCAGCAACGAGAAAAAACAATGCTTTTAATCCTTCCATAGGTCTATTAACAACAGATGCCATCCCAAAACTTCTTTTCTTCTAGTTACATTGTATGTACTCTCAATACAAGAAAATCATTGGAAATGTGGATTATGGATCTGAAATGATGAAATATGTCAGAGTAATGCCAAAATCACAGGACTGCCAGGTTAGTCACAGGGCATTTCCTGAGCCCCTGATGAGGCATGCACTCGTGCTGCCACGTTAAAAGAGTAAACCACCAAGAAATGTAGACAAGTTCAAGGGATAGAGTTTCCACTGCTAGCATCAGAGAAGGATGTCTTGCACAAAGCATGAGATATTATTAGCTTAAAATCTGATGAGATGCAGAGACAGATGTCTGCAAAGCCTACAAGGAAATTTTAGTGGCAATATTAAAAAGTCTCCAATTTCAAAAAGTCCCCTTAAATTGATATAGCTATTATCTTAAGTGCTCTTGCCTTAGGAAAATGACAATTGTTTGTGTGTGCAAGCATTGTGCCTTCAAGTTATCTGTCAACTTAAGGTGACCTCATGAATTTCATATGCTTTTCTTAGGCAAGGAATACTCAGAGGTGGTTTTGCCAATTCCTTCCTCTGAAATATAGTCTACAGTGCCTGATATTCCTTAGCATTCTTCCATCCACGTACTAACCAGGGCTGACCCTGCTTCACTTCCAAGAGCAGACAGGTTCTGGTGCCTTTGGGACAGTGGTTCTCACACTGTGGGGCAGGACTTCTGGAAGGGGCTGACAGTTGCTGGGGGGGCAATTTTTTAAAATTTATTACAGTCAGCTCTTGCTAACTGACGGGCAGGGGAAAGAGACAGCACAGGGGAATTGGAGGAGGGAGAGAAACTTAGGGAAAGCTGGGGGGTTAGAGAACAGGAGGTTCTCCTTCATTGTTTACAGCCTGTTCCAGATTTCCAGTGCCAGCTCTGCAGTCATGAGGGGGCTATCTTTGTTTCCTCCCCGCCCCATCGCTTCACACAAGCACACATGCTGGAGAAAAAGGAGGAGCCCCAAACATGCCTGAAAGGATAGCTGTATTCACCATCCTCTCATCTCCCTCCTTCTCCCCACTTGCAATCCTTCCCTCCTTCTATGATGCAGTCCAGACCATGCAATCACAGCCACACTTGGGGAACAACATCTATGTGCCACCTCCCTGTATGGAATAAGAGATGGAGGAAGCAGGGGAGAGACTGAGAAAGGTGATATATGGGAGAGATGGCAAAGATCCTTTTTGGACAGTTGTGATTCCCCCTTTCTGGGGAGCAGAATTATTGACTTCCATGTGTACAAGTCTTTTTTGGACAGCACTTGTGATCCTTCACTTCCAGGAACTGTGCTGAGTTAGGTTATTACATTTATTTAACATTTTAGAAATAAAATTAGTCTAATTTGAATTACATTATTTCCTTATGAAATGTTAAATTATAAACATACATAAATCTATGAATGAAAATATGCACATTAATAAACAAAATATTTTTATTCACATACTGAGTCGAACAGGGGGGCCCTGACATCTGCACGCAGGTGTAAAGGAGGTCATGGGGTAAAAAGTTTGAGAACCATTGCTTTAGGGTATTTAGACCCTTAAAACAAATTGCTTAGAGTTCAAAGTTTATTAAACTTAAATTTTGTTTGAAAGTTTTCCTGCTATCACACCTATAAAATAATTTACAAACTAACAACACCTCCAAACATGCACTGAAAATTCGCCCTCTTTAATTAAACAAATAAAATTCAAATCTGCATCTGTGAAATCCTGAAACTGACTTACTGAGCGTGCTCTTTGCTAATTTATTTCTCAGCTGCCAACATCACTCTACAGAAAAAGTGAATAAAGCCAACTAAATATTTAGGCGTGGTAACTTCTAGTTGCAGCTCTTTTATCTGCCACATTTTATTGGCTGTCTTTCTGATGGCACTACAAGTGAGAAAGTTCTGAGTAGGGTTATAAGCAGTAAGTTGGTGTCTGTGGACTACTCACAATAACTTGTTCCAGCCTCTACCACTAATGTCCTCAGTATTCCCTATAACTGGACTGCAACTGGTGACTCTTGCAACATATCTCCTGAAAAACTCTGGCAAGTCAAGTCCACACAACCCTGAATACCACTCTAAAAGTGCCACCTTTTTGGGGGGGGGGGATGTCTCTTGTCTTTAAGAGCTGCATGTCTGGTGGTAATTATATACATACAAAACTCCCTATTGCAAAATCTTTATGACAGGAAAGGCTGCACAAATTCTTTCTTGATCCTTATTTCCATTTTGGAAATTGATTTTTTTTAAATTGCCCAGAGTATTTAATGCTGCATTTTGTTTCAGGCTGATCTTTCAAATCTTTTAGATTACACTTCTATGCATGCTTTCCTGGAACCGTATCATGAACTAAATGGGGATTACTTCTGAGCCAGCGTGGTATGGTGGTCTGAGGGTCGGACTACAACCCTGGAGACCAGAGTTCAAATCCTTGCTTGGGTGTGTGGAAGCCCACTGGGTGTCCTTGGGCAAACCCCACTCTTTCAGCCTCAGGGGAAGGCTGTGGCACACTTCCTCTCCACAAAACCTGGGGTCACCATAAGTCAGAAATGACTTGAAGGCACAAAGTGAAGGTACACAAATAGTAAAATAAACACACAGCTGTGCAATGCAGCTAGGTTGTTAATAACGGCTCTATTTTTATTATTTTACTTACAACTACTATTCTTTATTAATAGCATTGCTGCTCTGTAAGCCACTCTAGGATCCTCACTGTTGGTAGAGCAGAGTAAAAATATTATAAATAAGTATCAGCATTGGAGATGGTAACCTGCTGAGGGAATGTTTCAATTCTGGGGGAAAAAACCTGCCTTGTCACCATCCCCAATACTCCAGACTCCTCTTTCCCCAAATGATAACGAAGCAGGAAAAAAGGGGTTATCTTTAAGGTAGCAGTCCCTGCTGTGAATATCTTGCTTCTCATGCTCACCCTTGCCCTCATCTCACGAATAAGGCAAGCCCTGATAAACGGATAGGTTCAATAACATTCCTATAAAATGATATGGCCAGTGGCCGCAGTAAACTATATTGATTGATTGAGTCCTACAAAATACATTTTTATTATTTGTTACTGAGCCTCCTCGGCTAGGATAAGACGGTTAACAGAAAATTCAACCCTTGCAACTTTCCATAGGCTTGCTACGTCAAGCTTCACTCGCTCATTTTCTGCTAACGAAAAGAAACAGGGAAATAAGGTAAATTAAAAGCAAGCCCACTCCAGACGCCTCTCACACCCACCCCTTTGAATATCTTGGCATAAATGGAATAGGAAGGGAGCAGAGATCCGAAATGGCGCCACCCCCCTCCTTCGGGTCAACGGACAGGCAACGGTTTCAGGTTTCAAATCCTGGCGACCGAACGCGCCCGCCCCCCCCCGAGCTCCCCGCTTCACTTTTCCATTGACTCACCCGCCGAGGCGGAGCGGGCAGCTTCTCCCACTGGCGCTCAGCCGCCGCAAGAAGCCCTCCAGCCCGGCGAGCGGTTCGCACTTCTCTCCCGCCTCTCCCGCACGCGCGTCCCGATTGGCCAGGGCTGCTAGGGCTCAGCCAATGCGAGGAAGGGGCTCGTTCCGTGCGCCGCTCGCTCTCCTTCGTTTCAGGGGTGAAGGCGACTGACTGGAGCCCTTGGAACCTCGCAAGGCTACAGTGTTAGGGAGCTAGGCAGTTTCCGCGCAGGGCTGTTATAGCGCGATGATTCCACTTTCAACCTCCTCTGGAATCCTGGGGTTTGCAGTTTCGGGAGGGGCCGGCCGGCCCCTCCCGAAACTGCAAACCCCAGGATTCCAGAGGAGGTTGAAAGTGGAATCATCGCGCTATAACAGGCTAGTGCGGAAATGGCCCTCTCTGTCCTCTTCCTCGTGGAGTGGGCGGAGGGGACGACGGCGCACAAGCTCTCCTATACACCAATTGTGCGCGTCCTGAGAAGTCAGAGATGCAGGTGATGATGCAGCTTTGCTCTCAAGCCTGCAACCCTGAGAGGGACGGGGCATGTGTGAATTCTACCACGTGTTTCCGAAGCCAACCGGAGGGGAAATAATTTAATGATCTGGGTATTCTCCTCAAGCACCCGTGTTTTTAATGGGACGTAGGCAGGCCACGGCTGCCTCAGAAATCTGCAGACAGGGAGAGTCCGGAATTTGTTTTCCTGGTGAATAGGGACACAGGAAGGCACGTTTTGCCTGTAGGTATTTTTTGTTAAATAGAGACAAAAATGTATATTTATAGAAAAAAAGTTATTGTTAAGGTAGTTAGCAGTAGCAAAAACCAGCAATCACATTCCATAAAAAAATTATAAAAACAGTGTAATAAAAGCAAACTGGAGCGGTGGATAAAACGTATCCCAGAAAGCGATTGCCTGGTGAAAGGGGAGTAGTTTGGCCATACAACTGAACAGTGTTAAGTGTAGCGGGACACAGAGGCAGGAGACCAAGAAGTTGGGAAAAAGAATTTTTATTTTTAAGAAGCGGCGGGGCTGCTTGGCTGGCCAGTAGTGCCAAGAGCCCCGAATTCAGTGAACAGAATGATTTTATAGCATTTCTGACACACAAAGACACTTCTCCTTGCACCTCCTTCTCTCCTCCTAGGATTGACGCCTTGCAAATGTTTTTTTTTTTCACTCTCTTTGTCTCTGAGTTGTTTATATTTTAGAAATGGGGAACAGGGCAAAACATACAACTCAGTACGCTAAGCTTTGACCTTGCTTCTAGTACAGGGAGACTCTACTAGTTCTGCTTAGCTCAGCACATAGCATTCTCTGTAATTCAGCAGAGCAGGCACACAGTTGAAGGATTTCTTCAGACATTTCTATAAGCATGCCCAGGGCCCTGAGGCTATCCAGACTGACCCTCCTCCACAGTCCACTTCATAAGAGAGGGTTGGGAAATTCAACCTCCTGAGACAAAAAATTCCAGATTAACAATGCCCTTTGTGCACATTTGGTCTAGAATCAGACCGAAGGGCCTTGGGATGCTATCAGACAGACCAGTGAAGAGGCGGCACCATTGCCCCTCCTACGTTCCTTCCGAGAGACTCCGGTAAGCAAAACAACAAATGCTTGGGGAAAATGGCAGAGTTGCAAAAGGAAGACAAGGCCACCACAAAAGCCTTGTCTGAGTAACTCAGTCCCAGAATATTATGGTCCAGCTTGTCACTTTTTAAAATGCACAGCTTTCTCTATTTAATCATGTACAAAAGGCCTTGTCCTGCAGGGTGGATGGCAGGGAGCGTTCCTGTCCGGCTGCCATTGGCTCAAAGCTGCTACTAAGCCCACTCACTGTCCATATGAATTTTTGTCAGGTCGTGTTCTCATTTGCCTATTTTACAGTGTAATCTTAGAATCATATATAGAAACATAGAGTTGGAAGAGACCACAATGGCCATCGAGTCCAGCCCCCTGCCATGCTGGAACAAACAAGAGCACCCCCAGCAAATGGCCATCCAGCCTCTGCTTCAAAACCTCCAAAGGTGACTCCACCGCACATATTCCACTGTTGAATGGCTCTGTCAGGAAGTTCTTCGCAATCTCTTTTCCTGCACTTTGAATGCATTGCTCCATGTCCTAGTTTCTGAAGCAGCAGCAAACAAGCTTGCTCCATCTTCAACCCTTCAAATATTTAAACATGGCTATCATGTCTCCCTCCCTTAACCTTCTCCTTTACAGACTAAACCAGTGGTTCTCAACCTGTGGGTCCCCAGATGTTCATGGACTTCAGTTCCCAGAAGCCCCAGCCACTATGGTCAATGCTCAGGGCTTCTGGGAGCTGAAGTCCATGAACATCTGGGGACCCACAGGTTGAGAACCACTGGACTAAACACACCAGCTACCTAGGCCATTCCTCATAGGGTATGACTTCCAGGCCCTTCACCATTTTGGTCACCATCCTTGGAACACATTCCAGCTTGTCAATATCCTTTTTGAACTTTGGTGCCCAGAACTGGACATAGTATTCCAAGTGAGGTCTAACCAAAGCAGAATAAAGTAGTATCATTACTTGCTGTGATCTGGACATTATTCCTGTTGATGCAGCCCAGAATCGCATTGGCTTTTTTAGCTGCAACTTTCACTTATGTTGTTTTACATTGTGAACATTTTTCTGTTATGAGAGCCCCCCACTGAGATCTTCTGATATATGATGGAATATAAATATTTTAATAAATAAAGTACAACATAATGTTGGATAGGGAAAAAAAAGCACCCCACCGCTTTTATTTCTGATTATTTTTATTAGATTTTTTTCATCAACTTCAGTAAACAAAGGCTGATAAAAAAAATGCATTGAGAAAGCAGGCCACGCTAGAACATGTTTCAGTAATGGAACAATGGCTAACAACATTTACACCCAAAGGAAATGCCTAGATAGTAGTGAACATACTTGATTTCCCATAATAAAAATGTGATGCTGTCAGATGTCAGGCACACTGGGAAGGACTATCTTTATTTACATTGCCATGAACATGTGAGGAGGTAGTGAGATCTTTCCTCACAAACTCTAAAATGTAAGCTTTAATGGGTGCAAATAAAAATTCAGCACATACTTTTTAACAGAAAACAACACATTTTCATAAAAAATAATTATTACCACCAGGTGAGGGGAATGGGACTGCAAAGAGGCACAGTGATTTTGTGCTGCTGTGTCTGTCTGGCTTGGCCTAATTCCTGTAGGTCTGCCAGGAGTGGTCAAGCACCGCTTTCCAATAAAGGTGCATGACATCCCCTGGAAAACAGTGGAAGATCTGCAACTGGTCATTCCTATGGTTAGTGAAAAACAGCCATATTTACATTAAGCAGAGAGAGCAGGTATTAGGTATGTAAGGTAGCCATGGCTCTGTAGGGGACAAAAATTAAAAGAAGCTCTATCTTTTGACTAAGAGCTTATTACATGTATTTTAAAGGCCTAAATTTGTGTACCACTACACAAAAGTGGCATTACACTGCTTGGCAAGATGAAAGTGTGGAAGAAGATCAAATATACTACATTTGGTATAGGGAAATGCTGTTCATTTAGCAATAATGTGAATATATCTGGGGGACTCTGATCACTGCCTCCACATCTTCCTCAAACTGCTGCCTACTGATATAGGTCCTTACGGTGCCCATTTCTCAAATCATTCCCTCTTACAAAATGTTCCCTACCAGAGTTTGGGAATAGACTGAGGATCTCAGGCTTCCGCCAAAGAAACAGCAGCACAATGAAGGGGGTTTATTTCCCCCAGGAACCCAAGATAGTAGTTTGTCAGTAGGCAAAATGCTTCCTATCAGCATCATTACTGATCTAATAAACCTAAAAAAACTGAAAAACTGAAGGTGAACTGTGATAATTTGGACGTGCAGTAAATCACTTTCACCGAAGCCTGGCATGGTCGTCTGAATATGCCAACTCCTATGTAACAAAATCTGAAGCTGACAAGAATTTTGGAAATCTTTTATCAAAAAATGAAATAAAGTAAGAGTGATAGCATGCTGACTGCACATAGTTAGTCAAACACTGTAGAAAAATGCAAAATTTAAGAAAGGATAGAAAGTACTAAATAAAAATTTCTCAACAAGGGCTGCTATTCCAGGTACAATGTGCTTCAAAGGTAATTCAGAGCCAAGGGACTCTTCACTTAAATGTCATCACTGGAAACTATTTCTGACATGGTGAGGTGGAAAGGCTACAGCTATGGAGTTTTTAAAGGCACTGATAGATACTGATTTCTCAGACATACAAACAACGCAGAAATATAAACATGTAGTGCCGTTGCATTTCTGATCTGTAATTCTAAACACCTTTCATTATTTCTGGAAAGCGGTTGATTCCAGCACAGGTATAACAATTACATGCATAGAAATAAACACAACAGGATTTAGGAAAGTTAGAATTCACTAGAAAGTAATGCATTTCAAGTCTGAGTTTAACAAAAAGTCTATTTGTGGAACTGGCTCCCAGCACTGTTTCCAAATAAAGGCACTTAAAGGTAAAGAAGTAACCAGACAACAACAGAGGACATTTAGGAGAAGCAAATGTGATTTCTCCAAGCTTAGCAACTCTGATGGAATCGATGATGAAAGATGCAAAGGCCATCAAGTTGTCTTTACTCTTATGCCAAATAAATAAAGCAATGGCATATGTGCATATGTGTATGTCCCTGCTGCTCTAATTCCATGAGCAGTGGGTGTGTGCAAGGCCCCATCTGTCAGTGTGGATACCACATCCCCACCCTTGGTAGGCAACCTACTGCTTAGTTATCAGCACTGTTCAGCAAGGCAGGGGTGAGGTCTGCAAGGGACACAGGAATTTCATAGAAAATGTCAAAAACTAATCAGAAGTCAGCCTGCAGCCATTTCTGTCCTGGTATTCTCCATGCCTTTGCTCTAACACTAACCTTTTCTCATGAATGTGTGTGCATTGGGGGGGGGATGTATTTCTTCCTTTCACTGAAACATGTGACTGCCCAAACAGAGCAGATTAGAGCTCTCTTCAATCTGTATTTAGGTTAGCATCTCACCTGTCACACGTACTAAAATCAGGTAAGGATCAGCACAGACTAGAAAAGAAAAGGGGAAATGGTGCTGCCTCTGTTCCTGGCCTGGACCAATAACATAACATTGGGAAAAACCCTGTTTATTCTGGGCCTTGTCACCTATGTACACTGAAAAGGATCAGCACACACTGAAAGCATCTTGGAAAACTGGACTATGTGGCCTGGGGAACACTGCAAGAGCAAGATTGGATTCAGAGGTTGCCAATTTTGCTGTTATCTATTCTGCACCTTGCTGTTTTTACTTTTAGGGAGCTTGGTTTCATTTTATAACTTCTGGAAGAGATACTCTGTCTTTTAGGGGAAAGTCTACAGACTAGAATAGAAAAGCAAGCTAGATACTTTTGGAACTTAACTACGCAACATGTATCTCATTCTTAATTAGAATGTGCTCCTTTGTTCCTCTAATTCAGTGGTTCTCAACCTGTGGGTCCCCAGGTGTTTGTGGACTTCAGCTCCCAGAAGCCCCAGCCACTATGGTCAATGCTCAGGGCTTCTGGGAGCTGAAGTCCCTGAACATCTGGGGACCCACAGGTTGAGAACCACTGCTCTAATTCAGTGGTTCTCAACCTGTGGGTCCTCAGATGTTTGTGGACTTCAGCTCCCAGAAGCCCCAGCCACTATGGTCAATGCTCAGGGTTTCTGGAAGCTGAAGTCCACAAACATCTGGGGACCCACAGGTTGAGAACCACTGCTCTAATTTGTCTCCAAAACGAAAATTCCAAGAAGATGTATTTTTTAAGTGGAAAACTGACAGAAATTGCAGTGGAAACGAAAGTATTCATTTTAATATATAATCATACTGCTGATTACCTTTGAATGATGGTGACCCTCTTACACACACATTTTGTCCAGCTGTTTCTGAGCCATTCTCACCAGCAAATCTTAACTAAGACCTATTTATGCGATGAAGAAAAGTCCACTTCTCGAATAAACTAAAGACATATCTTAGCCATTCAGACTCACAGTAATATCTTGGACACACCACAAATTTGGTCTGGGTATGAGAATCTGCCAGCATCAAATATCTCTCTTGTGGAAGCAGAGTGAACTGGGTACAAAATCCATCTCTTCATAAAGTTGTGCCTAGCCACTATTGTATGGAATATATTATTGGGGGTTCAGATATTTGCTAGAAGTCAAGCTACAGAGACAGATAAAGGGGTGCAACTAAAGTCTCTTGGGGAGGTAAGATGTGTGTGCCTTCATGTTTGGAAGGAGGGAAGGCATAGACTGCATACAGTTGGAAGCTTCTGTGTCTCTGAAACACATATCCGAAAATATACTTGGGTGTCCACTGCACTTCAAATGAAGATTCTGCTATAGCAGGTTTTCCCTGAGGTCTCATATGCTTATGTTTTGATGGAACATGTACATGGACTACAGTATTTGTTAAGAAAAACTAGTGTGCTTTTGCTGAAATATTCTTTTAGATGACCTATTCCCACTTGAAACAAAACATAATTGGGGGAAAAAAACTGGATCAGGACAGAGCAGAACAGAGGTTGTTACCTAAGTTCCCACTCTGAAACTGATAGCTTATCAGAAAAATGAACAGACTTTTAAAGGATCCAAGGGTGTACCTCTCATTGTTATGAATGGAAAGATCCTCCTGATTGTAAGGTATTAGGACTGCACCATAAATGACTTTCTTCTGGCCAGCTGGATTAATTCCACCAGGTTATGGTTTTTCCCCAAGGAACATTTTAGTATAAATAAATAGAAAAAAAAAATACAAAGCACAGATGCAAACTGTAAACTCACTCCTGAGGTATTTCAAGCATACAGTGTAATTTCTACAGTTTTACCCACAACACACCTGGGGCAGTAATAGCATGACTTGATAACAGTATGACCTAATTGAAATCCCCTTCAGTAGCCCTAGCTTCAGTTCTTTGTGCAGGCCAGTGGGCCCACCTGGGGGCCCTTCAGTGATTGCTATAGGGCCCCTTTTCTCCAGACAATACAAGGTGGCAACGAAATTAACCCAAATCTTCCAAGGGGGAGAGTTGTTTAGAGGCTAGTTTCATGCCAATTTACCTCCAACCCAATTAATTACATCTAGTTCCCTTTGGATATTGCAGGGTTTGAATGGAGGCCAGATTGGAGATTTTATTAGTTGAAAGGCATTGCTTCTCCATAGATTATGAGCCAAGAGGGTAGGAAATGGCTTTAGTTTGGGTATGCTGCACCCAAGTGTATATATACTGCAGGAATATGCATGCAAATATGGTTCACCCACAAAACATACCTACAGTCATACAGAGTACTGTATATACAGATATCTGTGCAGCTGCACCATATGCATCTGTGTGCCAAAACAAACACACATGCACTTGAATGTGGCGATACAGGCACGGTTCACTCACACACATGTGCAAAGTCATATTTCAAATAAATTTTAGTTTCAGATGCTGCCACTGCCTTCAGCAACGCCTTGTTAAGCTTGTCCTACTTGCTCACTTCAGATTTCCTGGTCTTAATTTTTTAAAATGCAAATGATGCAAATTCTCAGGCTCACTAAACGTCCCCTTTTCTCTATCAGTTAGTTAACGCCACTAATTAAAATGGATTACAGTTGTTAAGCTGAGCAAGCAAGCGCTTCTTGCAGGGTTCTGTCCAGAAGCCTTCCAGTCCCTGGAGTGAAAGTAAATGTTATGCAGTGACAGTTCTAGAGCATGTCTCTTGTGTTACGGATTGCACAGCAGAGAACCATACTGAAGACCATGCCGAAGATCTAAAAGATAAAGAACAAAAAGTTAAAACAGGTGTTCAAAAATGCTTGCAATTTTTTGTCAGTATGTCTGCCCTTTCTGAGATCTCCCTGAAATTGCAATGGAGTCCAATGCTCTGCTTACCTACCATCTTGATAACTGCATTTGTGCAATAAAAGTGAAAATTGCAGTTCCTAGTACAAGCAGTACAGGGGTGGGAATCATGGAGGCTACAGGATGCTTGTGGTCTTCAGGCCACTTTTGGGGCCCTGAGGCCTACATTTTTATTTGGGCCAATCTCTGCCCCCCCCCAGAGGATTGCACCTCTAAGATGGGCTCTGTAGTTCTAGCAAAAAACAACAGGAAATCTGCAGGTTTGTTTTTCAAAACCAAAACGTTTTTTCTCTCCCAAATCAATTTCACATGGTGGGGCTGAAAGTTCCTTAGAGCTTGCTCATCCCTGCACTAGAGCCTTCATTCAGATTTCTGCTGGATTACTTTGGCTGATGCAAAAAATTCCATGTGGATTCTGCTCTGCTCAGTTACATGCCTGGCCTGTAGCTTTTATCCTGAGGCATCAAGAGGTTGCATAATCCATAATGTGAAGCAGGACACAAAGAATATGATTTGGGGGGAAATCTTCACATGTCCAAGTGTCTGACCTTTGGATGGTCCAAACTAAATGTGGCATTACATGTGTGAAATCAATAAATGTGCATGCATTTCTAATGCAAATCACTTCTGGAAAGGGGAAGCAGGACTGGGGCCATGATGGGTCAGGAAAAGGAGGAGGATCTTAACAATTTCTCCCATGCCACAGAGGGATATATTTATCCAATCTCTGCCACAGTTTCTGATCCTGTGCAGACCCTCTCAATGGTGACTATTTGCATAAGAAAACCCATGCGTGCTAATGCTGTTGTTGTTGTGTACCGTCAAGCTGACTCTGACTTGTGATGACTCTATTCTACGATTTTCCTGGCAAGTTTATTCAGAGGAGTTTGCTGTTGCCTTCTTCTAAGGATGAGAGAGTTTGACTTGCCAAGGTCACCCAATGGGGTTCCATAGGTAAGTAGTTGATTCAGTCCCCGGTTTCCTGGAGTCCTAGTGTAACACTCAAACTATACCACACTGATTCTCCAAAAACTGAACTATCCCTTGGGTTCAATTTAGTACCTTGTTTTGACGTTGTTCAAGGCACTGTACAACCTGGGCTGCATGGTTCATTGGCCATTAATATCTAGTCTCTCCAAGATCTTGTATCAGCAATATCAAAGCAAGAAAAACAATTTCTGGGTCAGAAATGATTTATTTATTTTATTTCTTAATGGATTTGTTTGGCACACTTTGTCAAAGATTCTAGGATGATGTCAATAAATGTGAGGGCTGTCATTTTAGCTTGCCTCAAATGGACTCAAGTTAGGAAAAAAGAGCCAGGCCATGCCAGGCAAACTGAGACGAAGAAGGAAAGATGGCTTAAGGATAGGCAAAATATTAAAATGATGAGCCAAAATGTTTCTTTTAAAAGCTTGGCAAAGTTACTTTTTTGGCTTAAAAGACCCACAAACAGCAGGGGCTAATAACTTTCAGAAACGTAACATTTTCAAACTCTGTACTGAGAAACTCGTAGCACCTTTACTCAGCAGCTGCAGAAGGTATCAGGCTGCAAAGAATACATTCCTCATCATTCCATAACTGTTAGCTGAGCCTCACAGCCTACTTTCCCAGCCAGAAGGAAGTGGTATCTTCCACAACAGGCATGGCTCACTGGATGAATATATCCCTTGTTCATCATCTTTGGAAGCATTTTGCTAAATTACAAAAATCAGTTTCTTTAATTGCAAACATGTGAGTTGAGATCTGATTTCCCATAGATATTTACCAGGGAACAGATGGAGATTTTTTGCAAAGACCTTTTCAAGATTTAGCAGGATTTTACAGAATTGAGATGTACAGAGTCATCTGAGTTTTAACCCAAGGACAGCTACAATAGCAATAGCAATACCAGTTACAGTCACCCTCCATGTTCCTCAGTAATTTCCTGTCATGTGACTGCCTTGGAAAGACGTGGAATTTCTTGATAAAGGGCAAATATTAACAATCACACTTTTGTCATCAATACTGTTATTATCATCAGACAACTACTTACTGTGATTCCAGCAATTCCAATCCCAACAATGCCAAGCAAATGAAGCTTTGAGTCAATGAGAGTCTCAATTTCATCCAGACAGTTCTGTTAAACACATAAAAGACATAATGATAAGTCTTGAATACTCTTTCCTCCTAGGCATCAGTCTTCACAACCACCTCAGTCTGTGACAATCATGGGCAAAGCCTAGTTCATGTTTGGCTTTTCTGCAGTGTCTGCCTTGGGATATGTCACTAAGAAGCTTAAAAAGATACCTTAAAAAGCTACCTGGCAGTAGCTCTCACCCACGACACACCAGGGTTGGCTCTCTAACATTCTTATCTCCACTGATGTTGCTACTGTCGAGATGCAATCCTTAAGAATGCTAAAACTGTGAGATGGGATTCCATTGAAAGAAGTGGGACCCACCTAGTGCACCCCATCACAGACACAATGCCTTGTAGTCCTTTACATTGGTACTATTCATCCAAATTATGTGGATTCTATACCAAAATACGCCTCAATTCTCTACCCAGCAAGTTCAAGCACTCAAGTACTCAGTTCCTCATCATTAGCTAGAGCTGCTGGAAGTCACTGTCAATGATTCCTACTCTTGATTTAAAACAATAAAATGTTTAAATGTATTTTCAGTGCTGGTCTTCTCATCATTTGCTCAGTAACTAAAACTGTAAATAAAGATCTCTTTGCTGCTGCTGCACCAAACAGCCTCATATCATCCAGCTAATTCTGTTCTATTTTTGCACTTGCTTAGAACCAGGATGGCAATTATGGACGGCTAGGGGTGTGCATTAGCCCCTCAGGAGATATTGGAGGGCTGAACCCTTCTCTGCATTCTCTCTAGGGGACATGGGAGCCCTTTTGTCATGTTTTAGCCCCCTGCTCCAAGGTCTTTTAAGGTCCTGGAAAGACCTGTTAAAACAGTAAGAAGTGACTTGAAGCCACATTCTGGTTTCAAAAAAGAACCTCTCCTAGGCTTAAATTTGGGCATTTTTTTTTCAAACTCACTTTTGATCAGTGGTGGTCTATGTGAGCTACCTAAACAGGGAGCCCTAAGAGGATGCCTGTGGTCTATAGGCCACACTTTGCCCACACTTGATTTAAGTGAAAAGTGCACTACAACTATAAACCCATTGGACACAATCAAAAGACTCAAATAAAGGACCTCTAATCAATTCAGTTTGTGCATGTGTCACAGCATAAGGTTGCAGATATGCACTAGATATTTAAGTAAAGCAAAGGAGCAGTAAAATGGACTCCTGCAAGCAAATCACAAATTACTCATGCCATTCACATAACTTCAATCTACTCCGTAGCTAACAAAGCGATGAATTATGGGATGCCACTGAATTTCACCTAAAATCAAATTAGACTAAGGATACATGTAGTTTGAAAGTGCCAAAAAAATTTCGGTGTCCTTACTGAATTAACCCTTGGATTTCTATTAGGCTCGCTATCTCTCAAGATGCCTCTAATACTAAATCAGTCACAAGATGTGGGCCACAAGTGTAGACCAGCCGAGTCAAAGGAATTCAGCACAGAGTGAAGACAGGAGGGAGGGACCACCTTTTGCTGTGCAAATCACAGGCCCTTTTTGCACGGCATTTGCCATGCGAAAGGGCCCCTCGAGTGTCGCGCAAATGTAAGGAGCAGTCCACATGTCGCACTCACAATCGCGTGACACTTCAGGGTCTGGCAGGCGCTGATCATGCACTTTTTTCATTTTTGGCTTTGAGCTGAAAATGGTGTGTGATCGTGTATTGCTCCGGGGTCTCGCGCGCACTTGCCGTGAGTGCAGAGCTCTGGAGCTGCAGCACTCTTGCTTCTTGCCCCCGTGCAGCCTGGGAAACTCTGTGCAATCCCCACACCCCAGCTCTGTGAAAAGGTGAGTTGCAGAAAGGACCACAGTTGGCATAAGTGCCCAGACACCCCTACACAAAGGCAGATTAATGCACAAAAATAAACAACTTTGGGCAAAACTACCTGACATGCAAAATGTTCAGACACATTTCATTCTTTTAAAAATATTAAATAGCAATGGTGGACAGAACTGCACTACATGACTTCTACGTTGCAATCTTCATGAAACTCACAAACATTCCAAAGTTGCTATTCATCCTAGGAAGAAAGTTTCCATTTGTGTGACATGCAAATAAAAGCCAGATATATGAAATATATGACCTCCCCTTTTTTTAATCAGTGATGCAAGGAGAAAGAATTTGTGTTATACAGTTCAGATATGCTTGGAAGTTGCAAGCAAATGTGAAGGTTAAGCAAACAACTAGACCAAATGCTCCCCTATCCCATTTATCCCTCGTTGTAGGTTGTAGAGGGATTATTCAAATCTACACTGAAGCCATTTCTGGTTGGCAGAAAAGACTAATGCTTAAAAGTCAGTTCTCTTGGCAGTTCTTCAATGGCATCTAAAATAACTAATGTAAGAAGAAAAAACTGGTGCTAAGTGGCCCCTGTCCAGAGCGTATTATCTGGCTGCATACATCATACTCCTGCCAATTTCTCTAACTTACATGGCTTGTCCCATTCCAAGACTATTTTCTGCTACAGTGTCAGAGTTACATGTCTGCTTAGAGGCACTTACTTTGGGTAGCTCAATATCTTTTGGACAAGTGGGTTTCACTGGAACTTCACTGGTTTTCCCACAGCATTGAAGCTGCAAAGACAGAGAAAACAATGTTAACATCCTCTAAAAGTTACTACTTTCAACTTCATGTTAAAATACTGCTCAGGAAAACAAAGGAAAAAAAACAGTAAAAAGTATAAATGTCAAAGCTAAAGGAACCTGTCTACAATGGAAGATCAGAGGTCCTAGACTCCAGATGTGCTTAAACTAACCACAGCCAAGTTTCAGGAAACAGAAGATAAGAGGCCCTTTCCACACGTGGAGGGAGAAACGGAGTAAAACGCGCAGAAACGGAGCTTACCAGAAGCCGGATACGTCCGTCGCCACGAGGAGCAGCATGAGTTCGCTGCTCCACACTCCTGTGGTGTCCTGTGGCGTCCAAAATGGCGGCTTACGGCTGGCGGAAGCTCTCCACCAACCGGAGAAGCTCGGCAGTTGGAAGCCCGCCCCCAGTAGATCTGCAGGCACGCACTTGCGCGCCTGCAAATCTACACCAGAGCGCTGTGACGGGGTGGAACGGGGCTGCACGCTCGTGTTTTATAAAAACCACTTGAAAGTGGTTTTTAAAAAACATGCGGCGCCACCACTTCCGGTCACTTCAGGGCGGTTTGAGATGTAGAATCTCAAAATTATAAACGCCCCAGCGCACTCCACGGTGTAGACGACCTCCGTTAGAGGTCGCTCTACACCGTTTTAATTACCCCATGTGGAAAGGGCCTGTGTGATTGTATAAGGCAACTAGATTGCTGTCTGGAGCCATGATGATTACATTCTGGAAGCTATGCGCCTGAAGAAGACCCTGAATTTTCATTGTGCTATGACTCTTGAGTGTGTTGCATACTGCTCACTGATGTTAACATTATAAAGTGTTCACATATCTTTGTATATCTTTTAGCCCTGTGTTTTCACTCATACTGGTGTACTTATCTCACTGTAAAGCAGTAAGGAACTGTTATAGTGCTATTATTCCACTTTCAAAATCCTATGGAATCCTGGGGTTTGCAGTTTAGGGAGAGGCCTTTAGATTTCTCAGCCAGAGAGCTCTTTGGCCTCAGTAAACTACAAAAACCAGAATTCCACAGGATGTTGAAAGTGGAATAATAGCACTGTAACAGTGTAGTGCGGAAATTTCCATAGTGTTTAAAAAGTTGTGGCGCAATGGTCTGAGTGTGGGGCAAAGATTCCAGGAGATCAGGATTCAAATGCCCATTCAGACATGGAAACCTATAGGGAGACCTTGGGCAAGTCACACTGTCTCAGTCTGACAGGAAGGGAATAGCAACTCTGCTTTTAACAAAAACACAAGAAAAATTTTTGCGAAGAAAACCTTATGATAGGGTCACTATAAGTTGGTGTTGACTTGAAGGCACACAGCAACAACAACACAATTTGCACATGATGTTTTAGTTTGTTTGCTGTTTTTGCTTGTTGTCCGTCTTAAGTAATATAACCTGAGATTTTTGTGTTGACTTTTGTATTCCAAGATAGGCAGATAGAGATATAGACTCTACATCGTTGGGCTGTGCACATTATTATTAATTAAAACAGTTGAAGGCTGAATCCTTTTGGGATGGTGAGGGTAATAAATTAAACTTTGTCCAAGACTAGACTCTTGCAAGGCCTGCAACATATAGGCTTGAATCATATTGACCAAAGTCTTTATTCTATAATGATTTACATATAATAACTGCTTACACCAGTTTTGCGTTTTCTTCTCATTGAATACCTGCCTCCACAGAAATTAAACTAAACAATTCCATTGGCTAGGTTCACACATAAGCCAGATTATGATTGGTTGTTTGTTGTTATGACCAAACCTGTTCTTTCAACCAAACTACGACTTTTTAACAAGCCATAATTTGTTGTTGCTTCTAAACTCTGGCTTATTTAGCTTTTTGTGGGAAAGTTTGAATACAGCATCAATGCATGGCAGGCATAAGCCATGATTCACTGTAATGTGCAAATGCCGCTACTATGTGATTGATACCACCTGTCACCTCCAGAGTGACCACACTGATCCCTGTGGTTATCACTCCTAGTCCCACTGGCATGTCTGAACAAGTAGAACTGTCCATACAACATATAGCAGCAGGAGTGTTACATAAAATCTTGCGCAATTGTGATGAGCCCGGGGGGGCTTAGCAATGGAGCCACCTTAGCAACCCAGAGGGTTCAAATTGATTGGCTGGTGCAAATGGAACCCCAGGCTAGCCAGAGGGAGGAGCTAGATGGGAGGAACGAATAACTGAAATTTAACTGAAAACAGGAGGTTGAGATTCAGAACAGAGTCGAGAGTTGATGTAGAAAGTTGAGTGTGGATGTTGAGAAGAGGGTGCGTTTGGATTTGAGAGCGAGAGAAGTGTTGTGCTGGTTTAAGAATCCTTACTTACTAAATATTTATTACCTTGACTGTGTGTTAAATAAAGATTTGTTTATATTTTTATAAAGAGCAGTCTCGAGAGAGTGTCATTGCTCTGTACTGAGTTACGCATGCTACTAGCAGCAACACAATCATTGGAGAGATAAATCACAGCTTGTCCTTATATCTGAGAAGAGTGAGGATTTAGAGTAGGCAGTGGAGGGAGATAATCTAGGAAGAGAAACCAGTGGGCGACAAAAGTGAGAAGGGGCTGCATTCGCTAGGGAAAGGGTGAATAGAAGCGGACCTGATTGTCATAGCCCAGGCTTGTCCAGAAATCTCCCTGGCTGTTCAGTTCCTGACATAAAGAGGCGTCAGGCTGGGCAGATCCTGGGTGTCTTCACAATTGTGTACTACTTTTTCATGTGTATGTACAGGAGGGGAGTGTCTCCTTAACTCTGGTTTACTATTAAACTGTACAAGCACTAGTAAGAGGAACTTCTGTCTAAGGTTGTGAAATATATTCACAAAATTTCTCATTCTTCGCAAGAAAAGATGCCTCAACATGTCAAGATAGCCTGCTAAGCAATCACCAACTTGTGCAAGGAGTCTCGTCTTCAACAGAACAAGACAAGCAGTGCTTTCTTGGTTTCAGTTTCTATAATTTGCACCAAAATTTGCAAAATGCACAAACAACAAAAAGCAGCAGCAGCAGCAGTAGTAATGGTGGTAATGGTGAAGGAGCACATATCCACCAAGAACAAAAGGATTACCAGATTAATAAACAAGACACAAACAATCCATCTGATGCTTCTAATTTTTAGAAGGCCACACAAGGAGTATAATAACTATAGCCATTTTTTGCAATTGCCCTGTTTCTGCAAAAATTGCAAAAACAAAAGAGTAGGATATATTGTGCCATTTTGCAGAGGAGAAAAATTACATGACAATAAAACAAAAAAAGGATTTACATTTCTGCTTCAATCTGTAAACAACGTGTAGTGAGGTAGGCCTTTCCCACCAGGTGGATGGGTTTTAGAGACCTTCTTAGCATCATGGCCAGATGCACACAGCTGTCCAGTGGAATGAAAGACTTTACTTGTATTAAAGACCTTGCTGGATACTCTTTGCATTCTCTATGCAATTTGAAGCTGGAAAAAAACTATGAAGGCTGAGAACTAACTCGGGGAATGAATTTTTTCTTGTTACTAACTTGGTTGTACAGTTGTCATAGCTATTAGGGGGAGATGGCTCACACTTGCACATTGGTTTTATTTGTTTCCTTACGTACTATATAACCATCAGAAATCCATTTTCCATTGTCTTCACATTGGGAGGCTGCACCCTAGCCCAAAGGCTTCTCATATGTCCAGTGATGGATATTTGATTTGATTGGTGGATGAGGGATAAGTCTACGTAGAATTTGTTTGGGGGCCCAGTTCTACCATTGGCTGTGGCAGGATGCTGGAACCTATCAGTGAAAGGACCAGAATGCTTTTCTGCTGTGTAGCACCTGCTGCATCATTTGCTATGAATAAAGCTTATGCTTCAGCAGTAATGTATGTCATGTTCAACACCAAAAGAACACTTAGAGAGGTCTGGAACTACACCCGGTTTCAGAACAAAATGCAGCCTAAGGCTGCTATATGTTACTGTTTTAATAAAATATGAGACTAGTATGAGAAAGGCCTAACTTTTTACAACAAACTTGACTTTAGGTGGTGGTGGATATTGCAGTTGTTGCCTTGCACAACTATCATCTTGTCAGAAAGAGGAACTGTTTAGATTCAGATTTCTGGAGAATTCTGACATCATGAATAAGGCTGTATGCAAGATGCACATTGACTGACCAAACAAACCATGGACCTTCCATCTCTGAACAGTGGGAGCTAGTGGCTTCCATGTCAGTGGTATAAGGAATCCATGCCAGGTTCTATTCAGAATTTTAAAGGAGTTTGTCAGAGTGCTGAACTCTGTCCTGCAAACAGGTTCAGCACTTTGGCCAACCCCCTTAAACTTGAGACCAAAGTTTCATTGCCCCACTAAATCTGGCAATCTGATTTATCATGACATGTGAACACAGCTGCCAAAATTTGTTTTCCAGGAATGAGTTCATCAAAGCAATGATGCTTCCCTCACCTTCCCTGTCAATATGCTTAAAAACTAAGATGGTCTTCCTCCAGCCTAAGTTATCAGCCAGAAATTTTATAGGACAACAAATTAGTTCATTTAGCTTGTAAAGCAGAGTCTACATTCTGCTTAGGTGTCAGTTCTCAATGAAGTGGTTCATTGCTTCTCATAATGGTTGTAATTGTCTGCCTAAATTTGCATTTATTTCAGGAAAACTACAAATGCAAATGCAGGAAGTGGCAAAACCACCTCGGAATATTCCCTGCCTAAGAAAACTGTATGAAATTCATAGGGTTGCTGCAGGTCAGTAGGCAATTTGAACACACACAAATGCAGATGATTTTGTTTCCTTCCATAAATTTTCAATGGCTATTAACAGAGATTATACTAAAAGGCAATGATCCCAGCTGGTCTCTTAACTGAAATGAATGGGATTTAGAGAATCTGATTACATATTATTTTTAAGAGGCTACCTGAGGCGGTGCCATTTTAATTAAAACAAAGTTGGATGCACATGTGGCACATTTTTTGCTTTTACTGTTTGACACACTAGGGATTTTTTCCCCAGGGCTAGGGGAAGAGAAGAAGGGGTTAAGATTCCCCTCCCCACTGCTATGGCCTCAATCTGGACGGGAAGGAGCATGTAGAGGTTTTAAAAGACAGACAGACAGACAGACAGACACAAACCCCTGATGTTTTTTCACTTGTTGTATTTAAATTCAAGTACAGTAAAACCCCATAATTCTAGGCAAATGTGTTTAGGATTAGGATGTTAAGTGTAACTCAAATCTGGAAACTCTTTTGAAAACATACAGTATTGAGAGAAAAGTGGACAGCACTACTTCCAGCAAAAAATACTGAGTCTGGCTGTTTAATCATTCTGGATTGCATTTCATTAAGTTCACTTTTCAGCTAAGCCAATTAAAGTAAATGGACTCAGGCTCAACCAAGCAAACCAAAGGAACGATAAAAGTCAGGGTTCATGTACTATTCCAGTCTGACTGTAAACAGAACACCTGCTCTATGGAGTGTTTTTATTCAGATCTCAGCATTGCCATATAGTAAATACTTGCTTACCAATCCAAACCTAAGAAGCGTGGATTAACTGGCAGATGCACAGTAAGCATTTATTATAGGCTCAGCATCCCTCTGTTGTTAAGATCAGTATGAGACTGAGGGTCTGATAAAGCAGCAAGATGGTAACAGCTTTGGGTACCTGGCCTCCTAGTGCAGGGCAACAGGCAAAGTGAATCAGACCTGGTGCTGTTGCATGAAAGGAAACATGAAAGAGAACATTCTCATGGAAGCAGATTTCTATTCATGCCGTCACCAGAGTGGCTTAGAGCTGGGTGGGAAATATAGGGTCCTACAGCTGTAGTTGAACTGCTATTCCTATGATCCCTAGCCAGCATGTGCAATGTTGAGGGATCACAGAAACTGGAGTCCAACAATATCTGGAAGGCCACGCATCTCTGGTGTATAGGTTAGATTGTTGGATCAAGTTTCAAATCTCTGATCACCTATGAAAATCACTTGGGTCAGTCTCTTGATCTAACACACAGGCTTGTAAAGACTGATTTAAAAAAAAGGGAGGGGAAGAGCTCTCTGTGCCATCTTGAAGTCCTCTGGATGACAGACAACATAAAAATGAAATAAATAAAAATCAATCAATCAACAGAAGCTAATAGTTAAAGTGTAAAGCCTATGGAATCTTGTTCACTTCTAGTGAACAAGTGTGTGATAGATGACAGCTAGTGTGTGATAGATGATGGCTCAGAGGTTGATGAGCAATTGATTGTGCCAGAAACAGAGTCGGTGTTAGATCAAGCTATGTTGCCAACACCCTCATCAGCTGAAAGACAAGCTGAGATAGAGTTGTTGCAACCAGTGCCAGAGGGAGAAGGGACCAGCAATGATTTAGAGGAATTAGATCTGCCTTTGCCCCCCAGCATCCAATCATGGAGAAGACAAAAACGAGCAGCTGAAAGGGAAGACATTTTGGTGAGATTGAAAAAACAGAACAATGATAAGTAACACCTGTTTCTGTTGGCCATATAAGTCTCTTGGTGTGGCTTAATGTTTGCTGGTAGCAAATCACTACTCAAGCCCATATGCTCTTTGTGTTCTGGTTCTCTTGACCTCTTTTGGATGGACCTTCGGCATTCTGGACCTTTTGGATTTGACCTTGACTTCAGCTCGGCTCAGCACTTCTACTGACTGTTTGGCTCCCTCTCTTGGGCGAGTACTATCTTCTTCCTTCCTTTGCTAGCAGAGAGGCACAGGCTGGGAGTTGAACTCTGACATTGTGAACTTCAGGTATTCTTGGGCAAACTTTTTTCAATCTGATTGCCTCCAGATGTACTGGACTACAACTCCCCTCACTTTCAGCATGCCATTGAGAATGATAGGAGTTGTAATCATGTACAACTGGAGGATACCAAGTTGGATTGCTCTAAGGGGTACATCAGGCCAAAACACTAACAGATATGAGGAATGCCTTAAACAACATCAAATCATAGGATTTGTTGTCTATTTTAGATTGCTTGCATTTCAAATTGAGTCTACATGTTAGCTTGGAGATTGTAAGGGATGGAAAACTAATGTTTCTAAGCAAAAGCGCCACATTCGCAAAAAGATACTCACTGCTTCATGGAACTGGATAAGTGTTTTATTCTTCCCTGTACCACTGACATATTCTTCATAAGCTTCCTCATAGATAGCCTGGACCTCTTCAACAGCCTTCAGAAAACCAGACAGACAATCTTAATAAGATAATAATATGAGCATGCAGGAATCAGTGGAAGTTCTGTAACATTCAGTGGTATGGTGGTTTCTCTATCACAATAGTGAGAATCATATAGTTCCCCAGATGTCGTTGGACTGCAACTCCCTGCATTCCTCATCATTGACTATGATGGCTAGGAACAATTTGACCTGTAGTCCAACAATATTGGAGGGATATGCTTTACCACTTCACAATACATGGAACACTAGCAGAAAAAAGGGCAAAGGAACAAACAAGGCTGCAGTCCCAGAGCTGTCCAGAGCTGAGATCTTTGCCATCTTGGAATTCAGCTCTTGGACAAAAGAAGGTTCCCTATCCTGATGCAGAAGAATGCTAATGGATGAAATGTGAACAAGATCTGGCAGACTGCTGCAACTTTGGACTTGGGGGGATGAGATACTAATGTGAGTGCACATTATGGGTTGTAGGGGGCATTTGTGCAGGAAAAGGAAATTTCTTTCCACCCTTGTTCTTTTAAGATGACCGAGCCTTCTCTAAAAAACAGAAACAAAACTCTAGCAGGCACAATTGGCAGCAAATCTGGTTTTGCCACCAAACAACAGAAACTGACAATTGTTGAATTCACGCTTTCAGGTTAGAATCCTGAATCTGGGGCATTATGCTACTTGAAAAATCAATGCGAAAACAGTTCCACTTTCTCAGATATTGTGTGTTCTTTAGTGCCTCTTACTCACTTTTGACTTGGTGGGCTAGGAGTTTCATGCAAAAGATGATCTCAAGACCCTAGTACCCATTACACAACTGTGGGAGCAGTAATTATGCTGGTATCTAGTTCCCTCTCCCCCTCTCCCCCACCTTTCTCTGGCATTTTTTTTATGAACTCTCAGCCTCCCAGGGTCCCCGAGGTGATAAAAACTTCTGAAACATAGGTAAAAACTTTTAAAACAAGTTAAGAATAATCTAAAATCAGATAATTAAACAGCCCAAGAAATTTCAAAGACCACTGGCCATGTGGAATAGCACACTCTTAGCTGCCTGCCAGAAGCTCAGAAGAGATGGGGCCAGCCTAACTTCCTCTGGCAAGGAGTTCTACAGTTCCACCATGCTAAAAGTGTATAGGATCTTGTACAACATTTTATCTGTAGACCTGATAACACAGTATCTAAAGAGAACCAAAGAGAAAACACTGAAGACACTGTGGCTTGTATGCCAAAGGCAGCTTATTATATTATTACACATTCAAGTTGTACAGTAGTTAGCTAGAACTTGGGAGATCTAGGTTTTGGTCGCCAGTTAGCCATGAATCTCACTGGGTGAGCATGGGGGAGACACAGTCTCTCAGTCTCACCTGCCTCACTGGGATTCTGTGACAATAAAGTTGGGAGAAAGAGAACTGAGTGCACCACTGTGAGTTTACCAAGGGAAGTAAATGGATATATATGTATATGTGTGTGTATATATATACATATATATATCACATTGGTTTCATATTTAACACACATGTAAATCAACCTCCAGTGAAAGTCTGACAAACGTTTCACTCACCGTTTTCTTGCCAAGAAAAGCGAAAACTCCCGCAGTGACCTCAGCAGCAAAAATCACCAGTAAACATGTAAAAAACTATTAAAAAAAAAGAAAAGGATGGAGAAAGAATTAAAGTTTTAGTTTTGTCTGCCTAATCCCCTCTCCCAAAATCTGGTAATAAATATATTAAGCAGTTCTGAGTAAAGGAGGCAAAAGAACGTTCTGATTTAAAGGCAAAGGCAATAAAAAGATTATTAGAGAGATTCTTCTAGGGCAATGGTTCTTAACCTGGGGTCCAGGCACCCTGGGGGTCTGTGAAGCCCTGCTGCAGGATACCAACAGCTGTGGCAGCAAGGTCTCAGTCAAGGTCACCTAATGTCTGAGCAGGGATTTGAATCCTCGACTCCAGAACCCTTTAATAAATAAATCAGTAAATAAATATTTGAATAAACATGTGACTATTTAAATCTAAATTTAAATAGTCAAATCTGAGTTAAGTCTTAGGGGTCCCTGGCCACAAATGATATTTACAGGGGATCCCCGGTAAAGAAAAGGTTAAGAACCACTGTTCTAGGACAACCCTCCAGTCTGGACCTTCGCAGTTTCTAACATTCCTATATATTGGTGTGGGCAGCTTGTGGTCCTCTAGCTGCTGTTGGACTGCAGCTCCCTCAATTGCTCATGAATAACTATTCAGGCAAGGGCTGAAGGGAGTTCCAGCTCCCCAACCTCTAGAAGGCTGCACATTCTCAACTCTTTTACACATACTTAATTGAGTCCCCTCAATGTTCAAAGGGGCTTACTCCCTAGTAAATGTGTATGGGATTGCAGCCCAGGACTACAGTATTATATACCTAACCACATATGAGAAAGACTCACTTTATGTAAACTTTATGTACAGAATCATGAATAGAATTGCATCAGTCTCCCAATGGAGATTGTATGAGGAGACACAAAAGAGAGGGGCTGCCAAATTACTGAATGTATATAAAAATTTCAAATGATAACCTCTCTGTCTCTCTTCTTCAAAATTTAGCAATATATAATAGCCAGATTTGGATGCCATATCATTTATTCCACTAAGAGTGAGTACCTGAGTCACATACTCCCTCCTTACCCTTTTGCTTGCTGGATTTAGGCCATTTCGGCACGAGGCAAGGGAATCACTTTGTGCCGTTACTCACTGGATCTTCTGGCTCCTCAGTCTGGTCCAGGGTGAATCAGAGCAGTGTGAGGTCTTAGATCCACACTGCCCCGGCTTCCAAAATGGCGGTTTCCGGTTGGTCGTGGTTCCCGACCAAACATGAAGGTCGCCATGCCTAAAGCCCGCCCTCCGCAGATCGCAGGCTCGCATTGGTGCGAGCCTGCGAATCTCCACAAGGGAGCAGGCATGCAATGGCGCAGTTCGAAAAAAGAGAAACCTCTTTTTTCTGATCTTTAAAAAGCATGCTGGAGGACCAGTTGGGGGGCGTTTCAGAGCGGACTGAGGTGCGGATCTCCGGTAAGTAGTCGGAACCTAATCCGCTCCGAGGTGCAGACAACCTCCGTAGATGACGCACTGCACCATTTTAATTCCTCCGTGCGGAAAAGGCCTTAGTGTTTCATTTTTGATTCAAGGTGTAAAGTACATTTGCTGTCATTTTTATGCTCAACAAGAAAGGATATATTGAAATCCCCTGACTTATGAGAATTTTTTCTTTTCTTTTTTTCTTTTATGGAATTGAATAAACATTGGTCAAACACTTTACAACCAAATGAGATGGAAATACAGAATCAATTAAAAGAAACAGTAGAAGATGCTCTTTGTGTGCAACACTCAAGCGAAAGAGGATTTAGGCAGAAATAATATCCTTCTACAGACTCAGTCATGCCCTGGGGAGGGGCACATAATTGATGTTGTGATTGATGTACTCAATAAATGGGAACCAAACCTTCTAAAAGTCTGACTCTGTTGGTGCATATCTTTGTTCATTAATCTTTTAAGACATTATTCTCAATTAAAGCTAAAGTCTCAAGTCTTTTAGTGGAGTTTTCAATAGATTTATTAGACATGTTCTTACAGTTGCTTGCAATCTTGTGTCCACCTACCTTTTGTGAAAATTTGTTTTTGTAAAATGTTTTACAAAATAATTTGATCTCAACAAACTACATCAGGTTTTTTGAACAATAATGTTGCATTGTGTTTTTGTGCAAACAAACAAACAGAAAAGTCCATAATGAAAAATAATCACCAAAAATTTGCAAAAGCTCTAATAATTCTGCCCAACAGAGAAAACAGTTTAAATTTTTCATTCCCATGTGAGAGAAGAAATGGTTTATTAAACTGAAAACATCATTTCTGAAAATAACTTTATATCCTACTAACTGTACACAAGTCCATTACTCACTGCTCCAAGTAGGCACTGAGATTCCCGTGCAGCTCCACAGCAGCCAAAAAATCCCACTATCATCATTAGGGCACCTGCTCCCACCAGCACATAGAGTCCTACAGAAAAATATCAAGTTATTAAAACACAAAATGAGAGAGAACACAGCATCTCATACAGTTCTTTTTCTGTCTCCACTGCCTCCCACTCTTTCCTACATCAGACTAGTCTATATAATCCCATTTTATCACTAGCTAGACCAGAACTGAATTTCACTTGAAATCCAAGTTCTTGCAAGGAAGCCAGTATCAGGAGCTGTACTCTTGTAAATATAATGCAGGTCTTAAAAAATATTCATGGGGCTAATATACAGCCTTTCCAGCAGCTCAGGGGAGTTATCAATAAAACTAGCAGATCATTGTTGTAGTATTGTTGATGGTTTCTTCATAAATAATTTCAAAACCCTTCTGTGCTGTTGGCCTTATGTGAGTTACTCCTGGCTCTCTTCCTCTTCTGAAATATCCAAAGAAAGACAGTACTTTAAGCACAGCAGCAACACTTAAGGAGAAGACAGACTTTTTAACAGGTTTCTATTATTTAGAAATTTGTGGCACTTAGAACAAAAGTTCATAGCATGAACTGATCCTATTTAGTGTTGTAGCCAGCCATGCCTTTTTTAAGGATACAGTACTCCCTTCTATCCTCCCACCCTGGCCTAGATTTTTGGTTCTCTGTGGATCTGGACAGAATACCTACTCCAAGCACTTGTGGCTTTGCTAATGTTTAAGGATATTGTCCAAGGTATCAGTGAAGGCACTGCATGTCATACTTGTACCCTAGGCAAAGCTTGGATATATTACATTTTTCTGGACTACAATTCTCAATATCTCCTAGTCATCATGGCTTGGAAAATCTGGGTTTTGGTGTCACCCCCCAAAAAAGTTTACATCTGAGCCTGGAGCACCTGCTGTGGGTCATTTACAGAAACTTCTATATGGTGAATGTAATATCCAGCCCAACTTTCAAGAAGAAAAGTCAGATAAAGCAAGGATGGCTCCATTCTGCTGAGGCATGTGTTCCCTTCACTATGCTTCTTTCATGTCAGGAGCTGAATGACAGCAGTGGGAAACTGTTGCAAAGCCCTCCCTATTCTCTCTATGGGGAGGGGTAGCTCACTCTTGCCAGAGATGTGCATTAAATCAAGGGTTTTCAAAATTAGGCTGAGAATTTCATGTAGTCTTGAGGCAGCAGGCTACCCACCACTCCATTATAGAGTCCTGCTAGGGAATGCCTCTGCATATGCCAAATTCTGAAGCACAGTGAGATTTCCTTATAGCTCAACGGAAATGCCTCTGTTTGGAGGAAAACTATGTTTCTGAGACTTAGACAGCAAGAACTCTGCAGCTTTGTGAGAAGCAAACCTCAGCTCCAAGTGCCAAGAATGGGACAGGGAGAACCTTGGAAGATGATCTTGTACCCTGTCGTGTACTACCACGGATCCAAATTAAGGTCTCTTTAGAGCAGGCACTTGTATTATCAGAATGTTGGCTCTAATCCCAGGATGTCACTATGAGAGAGCCAGGCAGCTCGGGAGGTGTGGCTACTGTTCCTCCCCAGCTCCAGCCCACCCCAAAATATAGCTCTTAATAAGTCAGTTGGTTACATGTAGTCGACCATGGCCTCATTGCACCCCTGCCCTGATATAAAAGTAAAAACATTCAATTGCACTCTCTCTGTGGGTATGACTGGCCACTTAAAGACTAGTCTCTTGTTGGGCACTTTGTTGTCGGTCCAAACAGCTTTAAAAAGTTTCAGGGCCTGTGAAAATGGTCCCCAGACCCTCCAAAGTTGCCCTCTGTTGTTCAAACCAAAGTCATAAGATGGATTTCTCTGCATCAAACCAGGCAGAAGCTGCTAACTCCACAGCAGCTACCTCTACAATTCCTTTCCTAGGTGTGGAGGCACATAGTTACTCCTTACAACAAGTATAAACTATATTACATTAGTAATTTTGACAAGAGATATTTTCTCCCTTTTGTTGTGCAACTAATTCTAAAGCTACTTTTATAATTAATAGTGGCCAGGCTGAACAGTGAAGGAGGAAAATCACATAGTTTGAACACTGAGCTGGTTTGAACTTTGCCTTATGCTCTACAGAATCTTAAGGTAATGAAAACTGCCCAGGAAATAGCGTATTGGAATATTTTAGCAAATACTGCGATGCAGATCAGAAATAAAAATGCATGAAGGTTAGTTACGCTACAACTAGAAACAAAACAAAACTCACCAAAACTTTACATATGAAAAGAAGGCTTTTTAAAATCCTGCAGCCCATTAATTCCAACATAATAAAATGAAATATACACTTCAAATACAAAAGAAGCAGGGATATACCCCAAGTGAATATACACGTGTCTCATACTCTCTGATTGTTACGATTTATCAGGGACAGTCCCAATTAATCCTTTCTCATCCCACCAGTTGTGTAGGGACATGGGAGTGTGTGTGGGGGGGCAATTTGCCCTGGACGGCAATGTTTCTGGGGCGTCCTGGCCTGTAGCCATGCCCCAATGCGCCCCGGGCACGCCCCCACGCACCGCAGCCATGTCCTCATGCTGTAGCCCTGTCTTTCTCCCGCCCCCCCTCCACACACTCCAAGCTCCACCACTGAATCCCATTATTTCAACTGCTTTTAAAATGTCCCAATTCCTCTCCCTCTCCTTCCCCCTCTCCCCTTTGGCTTCTGCTTATTTCAACTGCTGCAGACTGAGTTCAAAGTGAAAAAGTAGCTTGCATTCTTGTAACTCAGTGGGAGAAGAGTAAAGGAAGGGCAGAATTTTGCCCTTCCTAGTAGGCTTAGGTGAAAGCAAACTGCTATAACCTTTCTTAGCTTATGCATTCTTCTTCCTTAACAATTTTTATAATCATAACCACATAGTTTTAAAAAAAACTTTTTAAGCACAGAAAAGAAAAACAAGAAAGAAACATAAGAAAAGAAACATTATGCTTGTTGCAGCAAAACAAAATAACACAATATCCGTTTCTTCGTCAATAGATAAGTGAATGTTTAACACAGAAATTCATTCAAAAACTAAAATAGAAAATGTATCTTGAATTTAAGGTCTACAGAATGTAGTTCTCAGTGTATAAATTGTGATTATGAAATTAAACTTCCTTTCTTTCCCTGCTGGATGTATAGTATTAAATATGACCATCTTGATATCTAAGTTCTTCTACACACAGAACCACCTTATTACAACTATTTCTGAATGTGACCGATTTGTCCTAAAATTTACTATTTAACTAATGTTGTTTGGCCACATGCGTCCTAGTTTTCATCTGTAACATGTTGGGAGGTATGCTGTATCACATTTGCCAGAATGTATCCAAAGGAAGACAAATGTTGGCAAAACCTCCCAAAAGAGCGCAGAAAACAGATAGCTCAGGGCTCATTCTAAGAAAAAGGATTAAAATATCTGTTTTGACAGAATCATGATAATTATTTCAAGAACTCACACTCACAGAAGGGCTCAAATCTGGAAGATCTGCTGGAAGATCAAATAATTGAAAGAAAGCATCAGAGCCGAAAGAGCTTGGGAAATATAGTGAACTGATAAACAGCTGGCCATTATAACTCATTGGAACAGATTGCCATCATGAAAAGGTTCAGCAATCGACGTGGTGACACTTGAGATCCTATTAAGGGCTCTTCAACAAGAACAGTGCCTATCCTGCTGCTTTCCAGAGTCACAGACCTGAGCCAAGGAATAACGTGTGCCTAAAAATCTGGCTAAGGGCTCATCTAGTGTCTAAAAGCAAACTCGAGACATTTTTAAACAAAGAAGTCCCTATTACCTTGCTGCTAATCATGCTGAATGGAAATATGAAGACACATAGCGGCAAGGTGGATCACCCCCAGTAAAAAGGTTTACAGCTGTCCGAACATGACCTTTGGCGTGCGAAGAGGCAAAGCCAAGGCTGCTCCACAAGAGGGCAGAACAGGCCCATCGGACTCCCCCGTGCGAAGGCCTCGGGAAGAGATTCCTTTCAACCCTTTTTAGGTATAACTGTTTATTCATTTCTTTGGTGATAAAACACTACCAGAAAGGAAGGAAGGAAGGAAGGAAGGAAGGAAGGAAGGGAAGGAAAGAAAGGAAAGAAAAGAGGAAAAGAAAAGGAAAAAAAGAAGAAGAAATAAAGCAGTTGCCATAGTTTCTGCTCTTTCAAAATCTAGACAGGAAAATGCTGGCATAGATGTATCTGTCTTATACAGAATCTGCATCATTAGTCCATCTACCCTAAATGATAGCTGCTTTTTAAATTTTCAGGCAGTGATAAGATCTTCACCAGCCATACTGCTCCTCCTACCAGGCCTTCGGATTAAAATTTTCAAAGGTTATGCTTTACGACTGAGCTAGAAATTTCTTAAAATATCAACTTTGCAGCTTCTAAACCTTTCACATTGCTGCTTGTACATATATCTGGCTAACTATTCATGCCCTTTTCCTAGTTCTCAAATGCTAGGAGGAAGAAGCCAGACTTTAGATGCACATTTCTCTCACAGTACCTAAATACCCTAAAAGGCACCAGATTCTGTCTGCTCTTGGAAGCTAAGCAGGCTCAGCTCTGGTTAGTGTCTGGATAGGAAACCATTAATGAATACCAGGTGCTGTAGAATAGGGCCATTTCCGCACAAAACTGCTATAGCGCTATTATTCCACTTTCAACATCCTATGGAATCCTGGGGTTTGCAGTTTAGGCCTCCCTTCCTGCTGACTATCTCCCAAGGTATGCCTACATTCAGTGATTATGAGGCACAAACTTCACAGGCACATGAACCTTTCTCTCTCCTGCAACTGTTAATAATGCCTGACCTTTACTTGTATAAATTCAAATTCACAATTTTGTCTTTAATGCAAACAGGCCAGCTATGGCCTGTACTTGCTGACAAACCAGAATCACAAAGGATTCATGATTTTTGTGATCCTGATTGTACTCTTATTTTTGTGATCCTGATTTATTTGCAGAAATTTGCAGAAATAAGGAAATTTGCAGCAAGCAAATAACTTAGTTTGCCTTTATGGAAAACTGGGCAAACTATGGTTTGCTGAAGACAAGGTTTGGAAGTTAGACAAGGACAGAATGGGGTGTGTAAAACTCTTTTCGATAAAAAAAATTAATCAGATTGATATTATCTGGAAAATGCTATGACCTGGTATTTATCCTACAGAATGTGTTGATGCAGAAAATGAAGCTTACACTCTTTCAACTATTCTCCTTTCCTATTTCAGAATGTTAATTGTGGTGGATGTCATTAGTGTACCAGAGGGAGGGGCTGCAGCTTTGGAAATTTTCTCAGAACAAGAGCAATGATGTCACCTCTCAGAGCACCAGGGGAATGGATGGATGTTTGTTTCAGCAAATTAATGAAGAGATAAGAAGGCTTTCAAAGGTTACTACTGCTTGACAGATGAACACAGAGGAAATTAAGACACCGAGAAGATTAACAAATAGAAAGCCATTATTTCGTTCGTTCTCTTAGACTGAGTGCATTTCTGCCCTACATTGCACACTATAACAGTGCTATTATTCCAGTTCCAACATCCTGTGGAATTCTGGGGTTTGTAGAGCCAAAGAGCTCTCTGCCTGAGAATTCTAAATGCCCTACCCTAAACTGCAAACCTCAGGATTCTGTAGGAAGTTGAAAGTGGAATAACAGCACTGTAACAGTATAGTGTGGAAATGTCCAGAGTTCTTGCATCACCCTAATGTGGGGGGGGGATTGTGATGTGCTCCAGATGTGGTTGGACTGCCGCTTCCAGCATTCTTCACCATTGGCTATGGTTGCTAAGACTCCTGGGAACTGTACTCCAAAACATCTTGACAGCTGTTTTCCCATTGCAGTCTAAATGGTAGCATGCTTATGCAACACTGTTTGCATTTTAAATTAAAAGCTGAAGGTGGTTTACCAGCTGACTTCAGATTGTTTGTGAAAGTTTAGTGTGTTTTACAAGTCAAATCTCTGCTGTCAGAAGTAAACACTGTTCAGCCCAACGATGGTTAATTATGTACAGAATTGCTATCATACCCTCTAAAGTTAATGATGAGGTTTAATGTGTGGCATGTTTGTTTTGGATGTCTGTGTTTTATAATGGAGTTTTAAAGAGACTGTTAATTCCTTTGAATGAATAAACAAATAAATAAAAAGGATAATAATATATACATCCTTGTGACTTCGAATATGGATTCTCTTTGAGGGCTGTTGTTACTATTGAGGCTGTCATGGTGAGGTCCTACATTACAAAATGTCCTTCTACTGCACTGGCCTACCTCCCCGCTCTTCATTTGTTTGGCATTTAAACTGTGGCTTCAGCATTACTCCTCATCCACCTGATTTACTAGCAATGCAATTTGTGGCTTTCATGTCACTGGGATGGTGAATCCACTCTGAGTTTTATTCTAAACAGTAAAGGAGATACTAAGGTGTTAAACTTACATTTTTGGGAAGGGGTATCTCCTTTAAAATTTGGACTAAAACCCAAAAGGGATTCCTTGCTCCCATAGAAACAGGAACTACCATCTCTTAGTGTCTCATGTCTGAACTTTATTGACTTGAATATTTCAGAAGGCTCCAGAAAATAGATTCAGAAATGGATTCTTTCTTCCCATCTTAGAATAAAAGAAGGGTGGGAGAAGAGGAAAACAAACAAACAAACAAACAAACACACACACATACACACATACTACATATGCCATAGCTTTGCTTGTAAAAACTACTATGTTAAAGAATATTCAATTGAATATGCAGTCATGCTGAACTGTAATATTCTTCATTGGAACTATTAAACTAGGTTACTCATTGACCAAACCTTTAAGTATTCAAGCGAATACATGATTAAAAGTTAGAAGAAAATGACATCAAACTTATAATTTTCTTGATTTCTATATTCATTCCAGGCACATAATCTACATCTCTATTTTGATGTTTTGGATATCATACAGATGAGTAATTCAGAATACTAGTAGCCCTGGGAGAATGTAGACTATTGGAGGATGAAGCCTGCTTCATCTGCTTCTAAATGAAGCAGGGAGAAAATTCAGTGTTATGTCCTGCCTTTGTGATAGTGGCAAAAAAAAGGCAGGAGTAAAGAGTTACTTATACTCAGGTTGGCATCAAATGACCTTTGATCCAGGACTCGATCAGGGATGAGCATGCTGACCTAGCTCGCATTATAGAGACCTAGCTGGATAAAGCTGGTGGGGTTAACCCCTCCTAGCTTTGTTCACTTGGGTTCTCTGTATAGCAGCTAGTGGGAGCTGGTAAGTGGGGAGGCAGACTTGCAGTGGTCCACTGGGATTCTGTCTCCCTCACCAGTTGACTGAACCCACTATCTGCTGGGTCTGTGTGTGTTTATTTGATGGTGTGTGGCTGGGACAGAATAGAGTTTCTGTTAGTGTACAGCCCACCTGCAGCTCAATACTCTCCCCTCCTGAGCTGGTTGAGCTGGCCTCAGTGGTGATGTTGGAGTCTACATACCTTGTTGTGCTGGGGGATATGTTTGTTTTGTGCTTTTAAGAGGCTGTATGCCTCCTTGGATTCCATGTTGAGAGAGAGGCAGGACATCAAATCTATCTATCTATCTATTTTAAATGTAGAAACCCAGAATCATGGCTTAGTGTTTGCAAGCAAGACATGTTTACAGCTTTAGACCACAGTTTATACATCCTGTCTTATTTGCAAACACTTAACCATAGTTTATGGTTCATATTTCATGGACAACTATGGCCCTTTCTGCACCTTACTGTTTTCCGGTGCTGGGGTTTAGGGAGTGCGCGAGCAGCCTCCGGTGAGAGGCTCTCATGTCCAGGGTCCTTCGGCTCCGCACAAGCTGCCTGCTTGCGCGAGAGCCCCGCCTCTTCCTTCCGTGGCGCAACCTGGGAGTTTCCCAGGCTGTGCTGGGGCAGGAAGCATGACCGGCGCGGCTCTGGAGGCTCCGCACGCCAGGTAAGTGCGCGCGGATCCCGGGAACAATGCGCGATCACGCACCATTTTTGGCTTCTAGCTGAAAATGAAAAGGTGCGCAATTGGCGCCTGCCAGCCCCTGGAGCATTGTGCGATTGTGAGTGCGTCATGCGGATCGCTCCTTACAATCGCGCAACGCTCCAGGCCCTCTTTCGCATGGAAAATGCTGTGTGAAAAGGGCCTGAGTTTCAGTCAGGGATGGAAAATGTATAGTCCTCTAGATGCTGGAGTATAATATCTGTAATCCTTGAAAACTAGTCACACTAACTGAAGATAATCAGAGTTGCAGCCCAGCAATATACACAGAATTACATGTTCCTTATCCCTATAAATCCTGACTTACTTGATTACTCCCACGAAGGAAGGCACGTACATGGTTGTATGCTCCTTTGCATATCCTGGTTTATTAAGCCAGGATTTTTGGCTTAGTGCTATATGTGTAAGTGTGTGAAGTTCAAATTATGGACACAAGTATCAACAATTCCTGTGGATACAATAAACGGAAAATGGTTGATGGATGTGCTCAGGATTGCCTGTATGAAAAGCCACACATTTTGTTAATCAGGTTTTTAACTGCCTATAATGGTCTAGGACAGTGCTTCTAAAGCCACTGATGTGGGGGACCATGAATTACCCCAACCCATGTGCTAAAGACCAGTGCCATATTTGTGTCCAATGGATACAGCTGTTTTTTTCTTTCCTGAGTTCTTCAGGGACTGGGAGCTGATGCCTTGACTAGAACTTCTCCATGGATCACCACTTTGAATAGCACTAAGCTAGGATGATCTGGGTCTACCTAATGCTGTAGCAGTCCAGTAAGTAAGTAGTTATGGATCTGATGTGATTAGTGTTTGAATAAAACCCTTTGGAAGTCCTAGATGACCTGTTCTGAGATTTCTAAAAGAAAATGAGGTTGCAACCAAGATGAATAAAATAACTTGGTCTAGATATTTCTTCAATGGAGGGAAATGGCAGCAACAGTCTCAGAACACTGGTTTTCTGGACTGTGATTTTGGACTGATTGTTGGCAAGTAGCATCCTATAAGCTAGTCACAAGAGCTACATTCTGTGTCCTCTCGCTGGAAACCTGATCCAGTTTCCTAAAGAAATGGTCTTTTATCCTGGCAAAGAATACACTCTGAATATCCCTAATCCATGTTTTTTCAGTTGACTACCAAGCCTATAAGTCTGTCCATTATATGCCTTGGCCTATTGAGTCCACTCTATTGGGAGAGAGGGTAATTTTAACTAGATTTCTGCTCAGCTTGCTGTTTGAAGAATAACATGGTCTCTGAGAACTGAAGGTTTGATCATCTCTGGTTTAGACACACAGGAGTTACAAAAACACTTCTGAACCAAAATGACCTTATCTTGTTTGAGTAATGTTGGGTGGATAAGTGTGTCAATGAATGCTTTTAAATCTATCTCATTCATATTTCCCAGCTGAAGTCAGCACCAAGGAGAGGGGGGATGTTGTACCAGGCTCTGCTAGATCTTTGCAAGGTAGGGTCCAATCCTCTTAAACAGGAATGTGAGAAAGGAGTTTTCACCCTCCACAGAGTACATAACACTCACTCTTCCACAAGATAATGTGTTCAGTGAGGGAGCTGAGAGGTGTTTCCTCCTTACATGCTTTAAAAGGAAAGTTTTGCTTAGAGATGACAGTTTAGCTCAGTGAATCATACAAAAGAAATGTTAAAAGCCACTCAAGCAAGGGCCAATTACCTGGTAATTAGGGCTACCTGGGCTGGCCAGAACCTGGCACCATGCCTCAAGACATTATGGCTTGCTGAGATAAAGAGACCAGATGGCAGTGTAGGCAAACTGAAGGCAGTGGTTCAACTATGGTGAGATGATACAGAAGCTCTTGAGATATGAGATGCAGCTTTACCAGTCAAGCAATAGATTTTGCAGCAAGCAACAGTTCTGCATGCTAATCTCACACTGTAGTTGTTCTCATTAAAGTGATAACCATTTCCAAGGAAGCTCCACCCTGTCTCAGAATCAGACACAGTCAAGGCACTGTTCTCTCCTCCTCCTCCTCCTTTACCTTTCTTTCTTCTTCTTTTTTTTAATTTGCTGAGGGAGGCCATGCTTAAAAGATAGCAGCCCCCAAGCAAGCTAACTCTGGCATGTCTCTGATGCTGTTCCTGTCTCCTCTTTCTGGATCTAATTCCTATGAGATCTGAGTGGCTGGAAGATTTGCCACTGTGGGGGCAGCATATCCAAACTAAACCAGAGCTCTACTAGCTGAACCTCTCAAGAGATATGGTCCAGCACTGGTTGAGCTTCCTTTTAATTCAGAGTGTTAGTGGGGGGAACAGAAGTAAAATCAAGAGAGGATTTGTCATCACTGCATTACAAGATGGGTGAAAGAGCCACCTTTCATTCTAAATCTGATGCCTCAAGGCATCAGTACATAGCTGTAGTACACAGTAGCATTTTGTACTTTCTTTATCCACACTGTCCCTGATTGCTTTGAAAAAAAAGTTATCTATTTATAGCTACCACACTCCCTGGCTGGTCTGTACAAAGTGGGTGGGATGGGGTAGGCCAGGGGAGAATCTTTCTCCAAAGCCAGTGCAGGTTGGAGGACAAATTGTGCACTGTGGTAAGGCAGATTGTGTAAGTGCTCCTCTGCTTTCTAGCTTACTGGTGCCTGCCTCCCAGTGGAATATTGCACATATGGCCATGTGGCAATGACTGGCCCTTGCCCTTACCTCCTCAACCTACCTCAGGATGTGCCCCCTGCATCTATCTACTACACAATACTTGGACATAGCTGAATACTTGGCAGGAGTATGGGAAGCAGATAGAATTGTTTCAGATCCACCAGCTCACCATCCTGGCTCAGACTCTAGAAAAGACATGCCTTCATATTCTGAGGGCATCACTCTTTTCTCTCTGTCTTGCTCCGAGCAATAAGAGTCCCATTTCAGTTTGGTAGAGGTGGCAGCGATAGCTTCTCAAGATGGCTTAGCACCTAATAACAAGGAAAATGGGTATTTTGTGTGATGTCCATGGATGAACAGAGTCTTTGTCTCAAGCAGTGAATGCAGGATTACATCTTTGCTTATAGAATGGTAAGAGAGGCCTTTGCAGCTGCAAAGTGGGCAGGGTGTTGCACTTGGGAATGAAGACTGGCTCTGCTCCAGGTAGGTGAGCTACATGAACCTTGTTCTTCCTTACTTCAGAGCCATGTTTCTAAGCTGATGTGCAAACCTTAAGCCAGGATTCTGCTCTTAATTAACCTCAGAGGACATTTACTTGGTTATGCAGCTAGCATGTAAAGTGCTAGAAACCCCACAGCATCAATAACACACTTGCTAATGATGTAACTCCTTCCCAGAACAACTAGTGACTGCTACTATTGTAAAAGAGCCCAAGTTGGGAAGCGAAAAAACTCTGCTACAGAGAGAGCTTGTGGCCAGAGCCTGGCACATTCAGACCCCCTCTCCCTCTCTCTCATACACATTCTTTCTCTCTGGCATACAGTATCATCTTTATACATATTTGGAGGGAAATAACCACAAAAACTTCTAATGTATTTCTGAGACTTATGTTTCCATTGACAGAAGAGAAAATGGAATACGGGTTGTGCCAGAAAGCACGTCAGAAAGATGCAGGAAGCATCTTTAATTTCAGTGCCCTGGGCTTATTAATAACGTTCCTTTCCTAAGCACCACTGAATTAAGAGACATTTTAGCCTCAGAATTAGTCTGTCAGGTAAAGTTAGGTTGAGGGATAGTGAACTGCCATCCAATGAAGGTCTAGCCAATGATAGCACCAACTGTAACACCAAGATCTGAAAACCAAAGTCAAGAAAATCAGACTCAAGAGTTTCCTCCCTGCATTATGAAATGGGACCAAATCCCACAGAAATGTGGGGCTTGGTTTATAAAAGGCATGCCACAGTCCCAGATGTGAGACATTAGCTCCCACTTATTAGTAGTAACACTTATTTCCTGCCATTTACCCATTGAGGTCTAGGAAATATACATTGCTTTCCTCCCCCACGCCATGTTATCTTCACATCAACCTTGAGAAGTTGCAATGACAGAGGATGACTGGACCAAGGTCTCTCAGTGAGTTTTATGACTTGAATTTGGATTTCCCAAGTCAGGATCCAACATTCTAACTGCAAAAGTGCATTGGCAATCCAAAATATAACTCTTGTTCTATTCATTTGTTTGATTCATGACTGCATTTATGTTGGAAAAAAACAACAACAGCATGGCAAAAGAGCAAAACAAAAGAAAAAGCCAACAATGTAAAAAGGCACAGAACAATCGAGATAGTAGTAACAACTGAGCAGAGCAGTCTTGATTGTTCAGTATCTGTTTTAACTGTCATTTTATATCTCCTGCTTTCCCACAGCAGTGCTGTGATTTGTCAGGAGCTGGTTATGCATGGAGAGAAGTACAATCACTATCTTAAAAATCATAAAACAGCAATTCCACCCCCCATCCCCAGTGAAATCAAGGTTTAATTGTCAGGAACTGAAAGATTTAGCTGGCAAGAACACTGGACATGTTTAGGGGGCATTAAGAGGACTCCCATCGAATTCTACTTAGGTGAAATTAAGGGAAATTAAGGTCCATCCACTTTATGCAGCAATCCAGAAAGTAAATGACTCAAGATAATTAGAAACAATAATTAGACAATTTTCTTCCTTCCTCTCTTCTCTCATAACTCTTTGTCAGTGAAACAGAATCTTTTCTTCTCTCTCTTTCTTTCTCTCTCTCTTTTTTAACTGTAGCAGCACATGAAAGCTTTCAATGAGATCAGAACACAATGGTAAAAATATACTGTGCACATACTGTACTGAATATGAGTACTTATTCTTTTTCTGTTGCATATTTATTGTAACAAATTATTAAGGATTTACTATTGAATGCCTCTAAATTCCAGGGTTGCAGTATTTGCAGCTTACATTATACTTTACTATCCATTAAAAAAACAGAAAACAGATAATCACACTGGAATTTAATTGATTTACAACACATTTTTCTCACAAGGCTGGAATGTAAAGAAGCTTCCAATATAATTAAAATAAAGTTCTGATAAAACAGCTACACATTATACATTAAAATACAAATTAATTAATTCTATTATGAAAGCACAAATTAGATTAAAGCAGGTCAAGACTCCACAGTAATAATAAATAACAGTTAAGATATTAAAAATCCAGGTCATCCAAGTAAAACCTCTGAACATAAGAGACAGACGACTGAAGTCTTCCCTGTAAGAAGGGTCTTTAACTGGTGATGGAAGAACACAGCAGGGAACCAACCTAATTCCCTTGGAAGGGAGTTTCATAATTTGGGAGTGCCCACCAAGAAGACTGTCTTCCATTTCTTCACCAAATGTCCCCCTCCTCCTAGACTCAAAAGTACTAATTGACCTGTATGGGCACATAGGGGTTTTCAGATAGCCTGGACTCAAATTGTATAGGGATTTATAGGTTATAACCAGCACTTCTAATTGTATTTGGATATGGAGTGGTAGCCAGTGGAGGTGTTGTAACAACAGTTACATGTTCACTTTATCCAGCCTTGGTTAACAGTCTGGCTGTAGCATTTTGAAACAGAGACAGTATCTAAACTTTCTCCAAAGGCAGCCTCACATGGGAAGTATTAGAATAAACTAAATGAGATATAACTAAGGCACGTGCCACTGTGGCCAGATCAAACGCCTTCAGGAAAGTGTGCAACTGGTACGCTAGCTTTAATTTTGCAAATGTACTTCTTCTGGCCATCAGCAAAAGCTAGGCATTCAGACTGGGACTGCCAAGTGAAATACAGGACAGGTCTTCTATATCTTTGACAGTTCTGTATTAGAAGGAATTTGTACCAGAGATTGTGTATTAGAGGGAATTCTTACCATGGCACTACTTTCCATGGTGGTGGGATTGCATGCTCCTGTAAGGCAAGAGGCTATGCAGCTGGACTCAAGCTGAAAGGATGTTCAACATGCTCAGAGATGAAAGGAAAATCTGAAGTGCACAACACATATAATAGCAACATGAAATGTGAGAAACATGAATCATGGGAAGTTAGAATGGTAAAACAAGAAATGGAAAATATAGATTTTGCAGTACTTGCGGTGAGTGAACTAAAGTGGTCAGGAATGGGATGTTTTCAGTCAGATAATTATGCAATATTTTATGCAGGAAATGAAAACCTAAGAAAAAGTGGAGTAATATGCATCAATAATGAGGAGAGATGTAGCAAAAGCAGTCAGGGGGTATTATGCAAAGTCTGACTGACTAAGACTTCAGGAAAAGCCCATCAATATAACCATGATCCAAGTTTATGTGCCAACTACAGAGTCAGAAGAAATCAAAAGATTCTATGCTGGAATCTAGGAGGAAATTGATCACAAACCAAAACAAAATGTGTTCACAATCATAGGCAATTAAAACGCAAAAGTAGGAAACAGAGCAGAACCAAAGATTGTTGAAGAATTTATCTTAGGATCAAGAAATGAGGTGAGAGGATGACTGACTGAATTTTGTGAAGTTAACAGTTGGTTCATTGCAAACACGTTCTTCAAACAGAGAGATGATTACATACATGGAAATCACCTGATGATCGATATAGAAGTCAGACTAGGCTAGACAATTAGAAGCAGAATATGGAGAAGCTCCGTTCTCTCTGCAAAAACAAGACAAGGAGTAGATTGTGGTACAGACCATGAACTGCTAATATCAAAAATTAGAGTAAAACTAAAGAACATTTATTTGATCATTACGCCAAAATGCAACCTAAGGAATGGAAAAACAAAACAATAGTCCACAGACCAGAAACACTCAATACACATTCCAGTCTCTGAGAAATGGGACACAAAGGATTGCAGTAATCACTAGATGATTACATTAATTTCCCATGCAAGTGAAGTGATGTTCAAAATTTTACACAAAGACTTTTACCATACAGAGAGTGAGAAACGCAGAATAAAAGGCACTAGGGATGATATTGCAAACCTATGTTGGATAATGGAATGTGTGGAGAATATCAGAAGAAAATTAGGTTGTGCTCTATAGATTACTAGTGTATATACCTGGTATTGCCCAGGATTTTATTTTCTCATAGGTATATTTGTTAGAAAGATTTGAGATTCTGTGTCTCTAATTCCCTAAACTGTCTTGTCCAGTATCTGTAACTTTTCCTCATATTCCCCAATCCAATCTGTATTCAGAATTATTAAAATACACAGGTTGGGTTCCTGAGGGTATACACTGTTCTCCTTGCTGCTAGGCCTCATCTCCATAGCAACCAGCCTATTCAAGACAGTCTCAGTTGACTGAGGCCCAAGACCTCTCTGGCTGAGAATTCTAAAGGCCCCTCCCTAAACTACAAACCTCAGGATTCCATATAAACTTCTTAGGCAGCCAATCATATGAGGTCTTTGCCTGACACAGACAAACAAACCTTGATTTTTATATATTAGACAGTAAAGCTTTTGATTGTGTAAATCATGAGAAACTATGGATAGCTATTAGAGAAAAAAGGATGCCATAAAAGTTGATTTTCCTGACGCATAAACTGTACTCAGGCCAAGAAGATACTGCCAGGATAGAATATGGAGAAGCAAAACAGTTTCCAATTAGAAAGAGGGTTGGACAAGGATGTATTTTATCACCCTGCTTAATTTGTACACTGAACATATCATACATAAAGCTGGATTAGACTTAGAGGAAGGAGGTGTGAAAACTGGAGGAAGGAGCATTAACAGTTAGACTTCTGACAACTATTGAAGAAAATAAAGGGAGATTGTGCAAAGGCAAGTTTGCAGCTGAACATTATGGAAACAAAAATAATAACCATGGATGATTTACATAATTTTAAAGTAGACAATGAAGACATTGAAATAGTTCAAGATTTTCCATACCTTGGCTCAATCATTATTCATAATGGAGACTGAAGTGAAGAAATCAGAAGACTAGGACTTGGAAGGAGAGCTATGAAAGAACTAGATACGAGTTCTCATAAGATCCTGAAAGTGTAAGTAAGTATCATTAGAGGGAAAGTCAGCAGAAGTTGCTTGCATGACAAGCAACACCTACTGAAATTCCCTCTGGCAACAACTATTAAGATTACAGGAGCCCTGTTTCACTAGGCAACCCTAATATAAGCTCAAAGCTGAATCCATCAATACAGCCAAACTGCATACAGGTATAGTATCTTTATTAGCAGTGTAATCACATCCAGAGCAGGTTGAATCCCATTCTTTGATCTGCCTTTTCACTGGCCAGGAATACCCGTCTCTTGTCTGGATTAACAGTTTGTTTGTGCTCTTCAGTCTGTGCCTGGTGTAAGACTAGAACTAAACAGCTCCCTTAGATTTAGATGGAATGGAAAAAAAGAATTAGATGTCATCTATGTCTCCCAGTTGTTTCAAGCAAATATTAAATAGCAGAGTGAGGGTGTTATCTCATTGGTATAACCTATCCCGGGGTCTACAATTTTTAATATTAAATGTGATTCAACATGCCAGAGAGGTCACCCGGATGAGCATGTAGGCAGCAACGGTTGAACAAGCGAAAACCAGGTCAGGCCAGTAGAATCCGCTGTTACGTAGCCCCAGGAGACCTCAAGCTGTGCAAGCCTACCGTAGACAAAGGATGCCCAGCCACTGAGGAGCCAACTTGAGGGGATCAGTGTGTTTTCCCCAAAGTTGAGCACTGATAGCAATAAAATCCTATCAGGCAAGAACCATCTACATAAATTCACACCACAACCCAATATAAATGAAGATCCTGAAACTTTGGCAACACCTTGTAATCTCATCATGCAAAAGGAGTTGCCATTGTGGAGCTTCTTTTCCGTTGCAACACCCTTTGTTCTTCCCGGGAGAGGATTTGGCCTCAAGGTACTTTTTCCCTTACAAATAGTCCCAGTTTTTTAGCGTTTCTTTGGCTAATTCCCGGTCATACCACCAGACCGTTTCTTCATCAGTTGAGTGTGCCCTCAGCCTTCTCTTTGCTGAGCTCTACTTCACTGTTTTCCCAGACCAAGGATTTCGGGAAAAGGTGCAGTATTACCCCCAGCTACAATCCCTTTAATATTTCCCCTGTCCAGTTTCCTCTCTTTTCCTTCTTAATAAGTCTTGAGTGAGTGCATGAGTGATATTCCATTCAATAAAATCATTTATTTGACCTTTTTGTCTGGTTTTTGGCTTGGCCTCACCCTGTAAAAACTGGGTAAAAAGACCCCCACCAGGTTACCCTGCTTCTCGCATTGCTATTGCTTGTGCTCTGTTGAGTTCCCACTCCCTATCACGTGGAGCACATTAAGGCGTCCCCTAAGGGACCCTAGAAATCAGGATAACAAGGGTGGCAAAGATGAGGGATTCCAGAGGCGAGTCTTCAGGGCTTTAAATAGGAATTCTGCAACAACTAATCAACCAACTTATATCCCACCTTTCTCCAAAAGTGGGAATCAAGGCTGTTTACAGAAAAAAAGAGATACAGGTTTTTTTTCCTAAACCCTCCCCACCTGGAAGGACCAAAGCCACATGAAACAGTGCCTCCAAGTATCATCCAATAGTAGTGGCTCAGAAGAATATTGTGGCTGGTAGTATTGAAAGCCACTGACTGGTCTGTTAGAGCCAACAGGGACACATTTCTCCATCCACTTCCTGGGACAGTTTGTTCACTTAAGTGACCAAAGCTGCCTCTGTCCCGTAACTACATTGGAAGTCAGACTGAAATGAACCTGGATAACCCATCCCCTGGATCCCACAGAAACTACCACACATTTGCTTAAATATGGAACACTGAAGATTTGCAAATAATTATCCAGTATTGAAGGCTTTGAGGACTTGTTATTGTTTTTTTTAAAAAACTATGGTGTTAAAACTGCCTGTTTCAGGCATAATGGAACCTTCCCTTTTTGCAAAGTGTTTACTACTCCCTTTGCCCAACTAGCCTTTCCTCCATGGCCACATTTGTAAGTCAGGAAGCCAAGGATCTAGCACACGTGCTAGACTGCACTTCTTCAAGAATTCTGTCCACATGCTTGGGTTGTACAAATTGAAATGTATTTATTTTTGAATGGTATTACTGACAGTAATTTTATCTAACAACTGTAGTACAAACTATTCACAGGGAGTGACTGTATATTTTTCTTTCAGGGATCAGAATATAATAAGCCCTTAAACTTTTGAAACCATTCCACTAGACAGCTCTGAGAAGATCCAATGCTGGGAAAGAAAAGCAAGAGAATTTACAATTGCACTTGTTTATCTTTACTTACCGTGTAAGGTTAAGGCATTCAGAACACCATGCCACTACAACTTTACTTATTTATAATATAATTTATACATCACTCAGTGGTACTGGTGCAAATATTGAGGTAGTGGTGGTTGGGGACACTTCTGACCATTTCTGTGACCTCCTTCAATATTTCAAATTTTTTAAAAGGCACTGGGGTAAACCAGAGCTTTGGGAAGTACATATGGTCCATGACTTGCACATCATCCACACTTCAGTTACTGGCAATAAGAGCTTTAAACTAAAATATTCCGTATGTCACACCCATCACTGGAATATACATCCAAGAACTTCTCTGAAAGTGAATTTGGCCCTCTGGTTGAAAGAGGTGCCCCACACTTGCTGTAGACATTATATCAATGGTCTGAGTTATTTAAGGCAGTTTCCTATGTAACCTGTAGAGCTTCCTCTGGCTCTGTCAAATCCAATGTGTCCATCAACAAATAATTAGTAGGGGGAATGGATGAAGAAGGAAAGCAATTACCATGGTCTGGACTGTATTTTATCAATTACTTCTAAGTGACAGTTGCTATAGTGCTGAACCAGGTAGAGTGGTCCAATTTGCTTAAGATTCTGGGCATCATCCAAAAAATGGATTGAAATGATATATAACAGTCCAACAGCTACATTCGAAATACGCTTTAAATTGACAGATGTGGCTGAATTAAAAAAAAAACATAAGGCAGATTTGACTGCTTTCTCCTCATTTGCTTTCATAACTGAACCATTAGCTACTGCTATCAGGTTGAAGCCAAGATATTTAAAAAAAACCCTACACACTCCCTCCCCCACTGAAATAATGTGAAAAAACCAAGCAGACCACACAGGCAGGTAATGGTATCAGCCATTCAACATAATTTCCGTTTTTAAATATAGCCTTGATAAATTCTATGTTCTGGAAACAAGATAGGCTATATACAAATGCAAATATATCTCAGTTAATGAAGTAGATCTGTTCCTGGGTATTACTCCTTTTACCAAAAATGTAATACCAGATGCAGATATAGCATGGAAAGAACAGGGATTAGTTTGTGCATCACAAAAAAAGAGGAGCAGTTTGGCATGTTTCAGGAAACTTTTTATCCAAAATTAACAATATGCAGACGTGAAGTAAAACAGCCAGGTTAAATAAGCCTCATGAAATCATAACAATCTGAACCTTCCTGCAACCACCTGAAAGACTTTCCAAAATGCATCCAATGATGATTTTTTTTCTTGCACCAGCTTTCATCATTCTTATGAATTGTATTTTGATAGCCAAACTTGCAGATCTATGCTTTTTGGATTTTTTAAACAAGCTAGAGGAAATTGGTGATGCAGGATTGTCTACTTTCTCCATTTCTGTTTTATTGCTCACATACGCTCAGAAGGGATTCTGGAGGCAGCTGCTGTTCACTTCGTTCATTGCAGTCAGGCATGCACAGCTACACAGTAACGGCTACAATAAATTCCCACTCTTTTCTGCCTCAAGCTTTATTTCATTATTTACTGCAGATATTCTGCTGCAACCCAATACTCAAAGTCTGTGTTGCTCCAGCCCTCCTTCACTATGCTTCTAATGATAAAAAATGTCCAGCCAAGTAGAGAATGAAGAGAAAAAGGTGGATGGTAGTGGTGGGGAGAACTTTGTATAAGAGAGTGTCTTGTCAGAGGATTTCTTAAGTTTGTCTGTATTTCATTGCAGATATCTATTTCTGTTTTCATTTTGAATTTTAAAAATGAAAGAAGGCAGGCTGTTCACTAACCTTCACTAACCTTGGCATTTTCAGCTGTGATCCTTTTGTTACCTTCCCAAAGTGAACTCTATTTTCAATTAAGAAACTTTGTCTCCTTGTGAAAAATTAATGGAGATGGAAACTGGAGCCAAGGGCCAGTTTTCAAAAATTTATGGTCTAATAATGGGAGTATAACATCTAGCAGGTAATTATAAAGACCGAAAGAACAAAGGGCCAGGATTTGATATCCCTGAGACATGCAACGTAATTATAGCACTGAGCATCACTATGTTTAACATTTAAAGATAGCACAGTTTAAAGTGATGTATGATGCTATCTGACCCCATCAAAACCTATGAAGGTGCAAACGATAGAAATCTTTTTAATATGCCAGGATATTAGAACCGCTTCCGTTCTTCTGTGCTGTTGTATAAAAGTTCAGAGATATTGCCTATCTTGAAGAAAATGACTTTATTTTTGATCATATAAGTACTTTTGCCGGGAGGAGAATAAAAGTAGATTTTCCAGATGTACACAGCCCTTAATGGACTAAGCAGGACCTGAACAGAAAGAAGGCTTTGGTCTTTGCTTTTACTTTGTATCAGTGATGGTTTCACATAGGAATGAATAGTTCTTATCCACTCTGAAGATTCATTTATGGATCTTCATTAGTTAAGTAACAAATTTACTTCTGCTCTCTAATCAAACTTGTGCTGCAAGAACTGGTACTTCTAAAACCGTTCCTTTCATTAGGTTTGAAAGCTTGTTAAATAAAACCACCTCTTAGTTTACATTAATAGTCCAAATGCTGCTAGCAAACATGTTTGCAGCAGCTGAAGCTGTCTCAAATCACAATCAGGAAAGCAAACTCAAGGTAACCAAGAAAAATCCTTGACATAGGAAGAAATAAGAAAAATCATACATAAAAGAAATTGTAAATGTATTCTACAAGATTTAAAAGGGAAATGGAATGTGTATTAATTAACGGAATATATAGTGGAAAGAGCACACCAGAAAAAACACAGGTACTTTTACCAATAATATGTGTGTAGTTAGACTCCTGAAATTTATATTCTATTTCTTGAAAATAAACTTATTCCATGGCATATTTTTACAAAAGTTATTATGGTCCCAGTAAGTTCATTTTCTACCTCATGTGTGTTACAAATGCTCTTTATTTAACAAGATTTTGCAATGAGGTAGATACATTTACTCATGCCTTTTAAAAATATTTAAAAAGGTAAAAAACTCAAACTTCAAATGAACTGGAAGACAAAGTATTGGTTGGAATTCACTAAGGCAATTATGAATGTGTAATCTTGAGTTACGCATTCGTAATTGGTTTGTATTCACAATCCCTCCATATTCACTGCTTTAGGGAATACACAAGTTCCTTAGTCTTCACTTACTGAGCAGCAGCTGCTTTGAATGATAAGGGTCTGTTCCTCTGTTGATTGGGAAGCAGCTGGCTGACATTCTCATCCCCTCTCTTGTGAGCAATCTCTGCTGAGGATGTATTATGACAGGGACTATGCTTCTGTCTGTTGCAATGGAGATCATTCACGGAAGGTCAGCTGCTTCCCAGTAAACAGGGAAACAGACCTCCATCACTCACAGCAGTTGCTGTCCAGTAAGTGAAGATGCGGGGGGTGTTGAGCCAAGAGACACTATTTAGCTATGTAACTAAGGTGGTTATGTAGCTAAATAGCTGACAGAGAATTTCCATTGTCTTTCATTAACATGCTCTTGAGTTTTAAAACTGAGTTTACAAGGTAGATGACAACAATAATGACAAATTTTTATTTGTTACCCACCTCTCTCTAAGGCTTGAGGTGCAGGACAACATAGTTTAAGATACAATTAAAAACACATTATGGTTAAAATGCACTGAAAATACAAACCATGTAAAATACAAATATATAATAATTAAAAGTATACCATAATTAAAAATAGACTGGGCAGGCCTGCTGGAAGAGATAGGCCACTAGGACAGCATAGGTTGCTGTTAAATCTCTTCTGGTAGGTCATTCCACAGGAGGGATGGCCCACGAGAAGGTCCTCTGGATGAATGTTGGCCATTCATTCATTCATTCATTTATTCATGTATTGCATTTGTATCCATCTTTGTCCCAACATGGACCCAAGGTGGCTTCTAAAAGGTTAAAAAAGCATTAAAAATAGTAAAAAATTAAAACATTAAAAAGACATATAAAATTATAAAACAATAGATTTAAAAAAAACCCCAATAAATAAGTAAAAAGGTCTTCAGCTTACCCATTAAATGCCTGCTTAAAAAGAAATGTGTTTGCCTGCCAACAAAAGAAAAGCAGGGAGGGAGCCAGTCTAGCCTCCCATGGGAGAGTGTTCCATGGAGTAGGAGCAGCCACTGAGAAGGCTCTTTCCTGTGCCTTTACTAGGTGAGCCTGGGATGGTGGCAGGACCAAAAGAAAGCCTTCCCCTGCAGATCTAAGGGCTCTAGCAGGTTCATACATTTGGTACATTTGCTTAAACCAGCCAGAGGACCTGAGTGTATGGGGCTGATTGTAAGAGAGTAGGTGATCCTGCAGATAACTCGTACTCAACCATGTAGGGCTTTAAAAGTAATAACCAAAACTTTGACTGGAAACTAATTGGCGGCCAGTGGAGTGATATGTTCACTTTTCGCTATACCTGTAATCAATCTGACAAGAATTGGAATAGAAATACTCTCTAGGGCACAATCCCATGATCTCTGGGAGGGCTATAGGGATGAAAGGTTCAAAGATAATGCATAGCTTGTGAAGCAGCACCTGACACAACACAGTTCACAATTTTGATTGACTGAGATGCTCACAGCTCATAGAGCTCAGGACAGATTATGAAACTGAAGCCAGCTGAAGCCACTGCTTCTTCCCTATCTGTCCCAATCCTTTCAGAATTTTCCTAGATTACAATGTAAGCAGCTATTGAGTTGACTGAAATGCCTGTCTGCAGGAGTCATGTAGGAGCCAGCACTGATGCTAAAACAACAGAGATCTAGTCCCCTTAGTACCATTTGCTTGTAAATTCAGAAGATTCTTGAAACAGTTGCCAAACAAGTGATGTCAACTAATGCTAATTTACAGAAGCAGATTTTATTCTAGTTTAAGCACTGTTATTAACTGTCATTAAGCTGGCTTCAACTTATAGCAACCCTATGAATGACAAATCTCCAAGTTAACAACTCTCCTCAGGTTTATCAATCTGTAATGTGTCTTCTTTTCCTACTGCTTTCCATCTTACCAAGAATCATTGTCTTTTCTAGTCCCAAAGTATGACAATCTCAGTTCAGTCATGCTGGCTTTTAGGGAGACTTCAAGCTTGATTTGCTCTGGGACCAACTCATTTCTCTTTTTTTATCAGTCCATGGTATCTGTAGAACTCTTTTGCAACATCATATTTCAAAGAAGTTGATTTTCTTCCTGTCACTTTTCTTCACTGTCCAGCTTTCACAATCACACATAAAGACTGGAAATACAATGGCATGAACAATTCTAATTTTCGTATGCAATGATATATCTTCTCCTCTTGCTCCTGGCAGCTGAGGCCAGAGTGGGCTGATATATTACATAAACAGAGCTGAGTTCCAGGCCCCATTCCAGAGCTCTGGGCTCTAGTAATCTGCACTGGCTCCCCCACCCCAATGGCCCTGCTTAGTATGTGTAGTATGTGCTCAGACATGCCTGAGATAGACTTCCAGCGTAGGATAGTCATAATAGTTTGATTATATTACTATTCATGGTAAGTGAAATCACATCTTGAGTACAAGCTGCCCTCCTGAAATCCAGCACAGGATAGAATGTTTCATTCATGTTTAGGACTACTTTTTTTTCTCCTCTATTATTTCAGAACAGGGGTGGGCAAAGTGCCGTACAAGGACTGCATGCAGGCACTATCATTGTTTTTGTGTCCCAGATTCTACCACACTGCTTAGTCTCTGAAGAGAATAAGATGAATAGGCTTTTTCTGGAAACCTCCAAGAAAGGTTAGCTTTAAAACAGGTTGCTTAACTGCTTAACATTAACAAACTACCACCATCAAACTTCTTCTTCTCCCCAGTTTTTCAAAACCAGAAGTGGACTTCTAGCTACTTCCCCAACTGTTTTTCACAATGTTTGGCAGCCCACGTGGGTCCTGGAGCAGAAAATTGGCCTGGACCTGCCAGTATTGCCAACCTGTGTTATCCTGAAGAATGTGTTAGTGGAAGCTTGAAAAACACCACATGTACTGTAACTTCTTCCACATTTCATCTTGTGGTACTCCACTGCAATTTTTTGTGACAGTTTTTCAAACATTCTTTTATTAATGGAGCATTTATCACACAGGTTTCTCTCTTCTGTGCCAGCTCTTATCAACAGAATTGGTACCGTACATGGTGAACAGCTGATTTTCTCATTCCTCCCCCAACACCTATGTTATTTGAAACGCATTCTATGGCTAGTTGTAAGTGTCTCAGTTCTGACTCTCTTCCTGTCTTGGACACCAGGTTTTATTTGCCTTTCACAGCTTGCAAAGACAGTAAGAAGGGCTTAACCAAGTGCCATTTTACCCACAGCTTAAATTTTTAAAACTTGACAGGGAGGAATAGTTAAAGCAGGGCTGATCGCACATCAGCAAGAGGCAACTTTCTCTTGTTATGGCTGGGCTGTTTGTGTGGGCACTCACCTCCATGGAGGATATTTCTTAATATCCTTCTAGACATGACCTCATATCCTCAAATCAGACATTGTCCCTGAAACAAACAGTGGCACTGCAGCCTCTGCTAAGGAAAGATCTGCTCACTCAAGTTCCAACCACAGCAAATTTGGCACCCACAGATGATAAGAATAAATGCTTACCACAGAGATACTCTTGCCACATTAGCAGAACGGCTGACACAAAGAGGGAGAAAAATGAAGCTACCTAGACTGTAAACCAGAGCCATTTACATTCCAGGCCTCCTTATATTGCAGCTCTAGCAGAAAGTGTTGCATTTATTTAAAACAGTCCTGCAAATATGCATAGTGCCTTCTCTCTTTTGTTCAATGCCAGGAACTTTCCCTTCTTCCCAGCAAGCCAGGCGTCTTGCAAATATGCCAGATGCCAATGAAATTGAATATACAGGCCAATTACAAACACGGCTGCCAAAGGTGTTGGCAGGCCATGCTGGCACTGGCCTTTCAATGACCTCTGTAATTGTCAAGATATAGAGAAGTCCACACCACCTCTCAAATTTCAGGCCAAGGCCCTTCATCTGCTCTGGCCCTTAATTCCTAATGGCTTTCACTGACCAAGCTGTAGCTCTCAGATGTCTTTATGAGAGTGTCTCTGTAAAAAAACACAATGGGAAGGGGTCTTTGTCCTGTCAAGTTCTGAACCTGTCAAGTTCTGAACCAGTGCTAAAGTGGTGGCTCTTGAACCAGTGATGTTGGCTGCAGTGTATGGCATGTTTCCAGGAAAGAAAGAAATCGTTGTAGTCAAAGGCACTAATATGGTGCTGGTTCTGGTATACTAAAAAACAAAAACAAAAAACAACACCAGAAAACAAAAACAAAAACCCCTCTGATGTTCCCCTCAAATATATTAAGAACCACTGATCTAATCTTCACTGTAGTTATCACATAGAGACCTGTTAGGTTCAGGAAGCCACTGTTGAAACAAATGTCCCTCTGCTGTTAAGAAGCTGGTGTGTGTCTAGACTAACAGGAGTAGGTAACTGTGTAACAGGAAGCTCTGCATCAGAGGTACCTCCTTCTTACAATACTGCAGCACTGTAGTAATAGCATTTGCAACAACTGTTCTTTCTGTACAGTTATTAAAGGCATAGAAGTTGTGTCTTTCATATTCTAGCCAATTTCAGCAACAGTAATTTGCATTAGAATAATACTGTGACAGAGATAGACAGTACTGGGGAATAAAAGTAGGAGAGAACTATTACATTGTCCTGGTTCTTTGCTTTTAATAGGGTATGAGATACAGGACACTAAAGTAGATGGACTTCTGATCTGGTTCAGCAAGGTTCTTTCTATGTTGAAACTATCATTCTGCTACTAAGGGAATGTAAATATACTATTATAATTATGCAGCAGTCAATTAATATCAGTATTCTGTCTCCAGCACTGTCAGAAACTTACTAGATTTTTTAAAATAAAGAAGTATGAACATGAATGTTGTCCTATGCTGAGTCAAAATATTGATCCCAGTAGTAAAGTCCAACCTGTTCTGACCACCAGCAGCATTTTGCCAGAGGTTCAGGGAGAGATCTTTTAAACCTTGTGTCCTTAGATCCACTTTATTGGAGATGGTAGGAACTGAATTTGGTACCTTCTGCTTTACAAAACATGCATTCTGATATTGAATGATGGTTCTTCCCCATAACATGGGTCATTTCCGGACTACGCTCTTATAGCACGATTATTCCACTTTCAACATCCTATGGAATCCTGGGTTTTGCAGTTTGCCGGCCCCTCTGCGTAGTGCGGAAATGGCCATAATCATCAAAGAAGAGGAGAAAAACAGAACTCTGTCATGAAATGTTTTGTTTGTTTTGACCAATTCACCTCTAACCAACCAAGTTCTGCATATTTGATTCAGTGGTAGAATAGGCGCTACATAATGGGACTGCAATTATGAGAAATGGAGGGATTTGATTTATACCAGGGATGAGAAAAACATGGAAGGCTGGCAGAAATGACAGCTGAGAGCTGGGCTGTGACAATTGTGAAGAGAGAAGCAGAGAGGCTGACTTCGCAAGGGTGTCTGGAATAGGAAGTTCAGACATCAAGTTTTCTTGATGCTTGAACTTTTTATCCCAGACACCCTTCAGATCTTTGTTCCAGAACACTGCCAAATGAAATTAACTGTACAAACACCAAAGAGAAATTTGATCATCCAGGCAGAATTGGTAGGATAAATATAAAAGGATTTTACCAATTAAGACAGATACACTGACTGTGGTGAACAAAGAGTAGAATGCCAATGAAATATGGATGGAAAGAATATTTGAAAATATTCAAAAAATGGTTACAAAACATGTTTTTCAAGTGTTGAACAACCTTAATGAGAAGAATTCTGGACTAATGAGAATCTTCACAGTTCAGGACCTTTTCTGCACACAATTCGCACATGGGTTTTTCGTTTGTTTATTTGTTTGTGCAGAATACAGCATTTTCCAAACAGGAAACAGTATATTCTGTTCAGAAGATACTCCTATGCAGGGATAGAATGTTTTGCAAAGAAAATGTCACTCTACTTTTTCTGTAACTGAGGACTATTCTGTGCAAAATCAACACATTGTTTTGCGCAGAAAACAGTATTTTCTATGCAGGAAACAGCACTTTCTGTGTAAACTATAATAATTTTGTTTTCTGCACAGAACAGCCATGTGCAAATTTTGTGCATAATTAATCCTGAATTGTGAATAAGCTTGAAAAACTTTCAAAGACTTTCTTGCAGCTGGAAGAAAATTTAATAATTTGCTAAAATTATTCATGGCTTATTTATAGAAGAAAATTAGTGAAGATTTACTTCCCTACTATGAAATCCAATACAAAAGCAGTTCATGAGACAGAGTTGTGTTTAGTAGTTCAGTTGTGATATACTAGAGAAAATCAAAAGTCATGCCAGAAAAGGTAGTAAGAGCATTAAAAGGGGATACAAGTATCTGATGACCATGTTTACTGTCTAGTTATAGAGGCCTGGTGTTTCCTTTGCTTGGCATTGTCTATTCTTTTATTTAATGTGCATTCTCTTCTTTGCAGATTTCCTGCTATATAAGTTACTTCCTTTACAACTCGTCCGCTGACCTCTCACTATATGTCCTGTTATACAGAGTTGCCTTCCTGGCTTCTCCATTTCCTGCAAGGACATAAACCAGAAATTTGCAACAATGGGGTAATCAGGCACCAGGAGACATAACCACCAGGCACCAGGAGACATAACCAAGGCTGAATCTGAGCTAGGACCTAGAACCTGTTTGAAAATAGCAATGAAATCTACTCAATAACAATATGAAAGAAAGTATATCTGGATCTGTGTAGAGTTCCTCTTCTATCATTCACCATTAAATAAACCACTGGCAATTGGTGCATCCATGTTGGGCTAGAACCCAGAGCAGATTTACTGACATGGAAGCCACTAGCTGCCACTGAAATAAATGACAGATGACTCTCACATATCTGCGATTACGCCCTAACTCCAAGGTACCTATGACAGTACATCTACACATAGGTCAAATCTGCATGACATGACAAGGCAGGGAGGCTTGGCACATCTTGGCTTACAGTGCACAAGATTCTTGCTGCTGCTTCTTCTTTTTTTTGTGTGTGCTTATTTAATATACAAACGCTTTCTGGGCTGTGGTTTCTTTTCTCCTACCAAACCAAACATCCTGCTCCCGAGATCCTTTTCTCGGTTTTTTGAAAGAGAAACAAATCATAAAAATGCCTGCATTCAGATATTTAGGTGTACTGATCCATGGTTCATCATGTCATCTGAACCAGCCTACACTGCAAAGGATGAAGGTAAGCAGCAACATTAGCAGGCTTTTAACTGCTACCGCAGGAATAGGCAGGACATTTCTAAGCATGGAACTGGCAAACAGTAGTCCAGCTAATTTATTCAGCTTTATATCTGGACTAGATTTTTCTTTTCAGGTAGCTGGAACTCCCAGTACATACAAGAGTAACCACCTTTTAACCTGGTTACTTATGGACCTGCCAAATATTCACTAAGTCAGGCTAAATGATTACTACAGCAACCTAGCTTTGGTAGGCTAGTAATATCATTTATTTATTAGAATCCACAAGCAAATCTGAATCCATTTAATCAAACAAAACAAGAATGATGGTTTATTTCTCATAATCTGGAATTAGCATAAGGAAAGAGAGAATCTTCGTCACTGATTAGGTCAATGTTATTACTTTTCAGCTCCACAAAAACCATTAAAAATCAATTGTGCCTTTTAATTTCTGGCTTTTGGATTCCACAGTGTATCCCTCTTCCAATACTGCATGCCCATGTGCAGGCACCTGCAAACAAATGCTTCATGCATCTGCCCAAGTACATGACAAAATCTTATCTACTATTACAATGCCGTCCTTTGTACTAGTGGCCTGTGATAAGGGGTGGTGGCAGCTCATGTCACCACTGTAGGATGCGCTGACCCCCCAACTAGTACCATAGGTCACTGGTGATCTTATGCACATCTACTTAGTAGTAAGTTTGATTAAACTCGACAGGAATTAACTGGAAGTATATATTACTGAGATGGGAAACTTTTTGACCTCCAAATTCCTTTGGCCTAGAGCTCCCAGCAATAAAGGATTGAGAGAATTATAACTTGAAATATCTAGAGGGCCAAAGGGATATAAGATTACATTCTAAGTCTGTTAATTTTCATAAAGCAGGAAGGGGAACTGTGCAAGGAGTGGGCGCCAATTTTCACTGGCATGACACAGCACACTAGAAACGATATCCATGCAGTTCTGGTTGCCATTTTCAGTTGGTTTTCAGCTTTAAAGAGCCACATGGGGAGGTCTGGATTTGTGTGTGGAAGAGACAAACTGGCCTTTTCCACAGGCCACCAAATACATAGGATTGCACTGTAATTACTTTTGGGACTGTTTTCAGGTAAAAGAAGAAAAAATCACCCCCAAAATGCCCAATTTTTTTTTAAACTGAGGGCCGCACAGGGGAGGGGCGATGCAAGGACTATAGAGGAGCTGCATGTGGCCTACAGATCATATTTTACCCACTTCTGTTATAGCGCCCTGCAAAGTTCTCTTTTTGAAACAAAACTGTTTATAAGAATTGCAAATGAGTGGAAATCCTATATCTGTCCCTCTTTGAGTCATATCCATGATTAGGGTTGCCAGAGTGAAAATTGGAGAGAATTGCAACCAGGTAATGAAAAGAACCTGCTGAAATTCCCTCTTCCATATACACCGGAGCTCTTTCCAGTTTTCACTCTGGCAACCCTAACCATGAAGGTTGTGAAAGCTCAGGTGTTTACACTTTTATAGGCAGGAATGAGAACATCCAAGCCTTGGCTATATAAAGCCAACTTGGCTAGATGTGCCCCTCACTGCTGCCATTTATGATTGTTTGTACTCTCCAGGGTTTTGACTCACACTCAGACAGCAGGTAGAAAGATGGTGCTGAGATCAAACAGTTTGGTTTCTATGGTACTAGATACGTATTTCCTGCCTGCCTGGTTCCTATGTGCTATATATTTAACACAAACTCATGCGGAGTTTCAGCCCACCTGGCAGGGTCCTGCACCTTGTCCCACTGCACACGCCTGAGTTGTTAGCACAGCTGCCTGCTGTTGCCATGGGGACAGAGCCACTAAACGGAAAAGATGAGCAGAGGCCTGGCCTGGAAAGAGGGCAGAGAAGGCTTACTTACGGGTCTCTCTGCACAGCAGGCACAAACCAACTGCATGGAAAGTACAAGACTGTAATTATCAATAATTGTAAAGTCAAAAATACTACAGATCCAGGAAAAATCCCTCCATAAATAAGCAGGAGACAAAAAGTAGCGAACAAGCCCAGAGTTCCAACCAACCACACGAATTTTGGCTAGGACAACACGAACAGTAGCAGGAGCTTAAAAACACATGGAATTTCCCATGCCTGTTTCTCCTCTCACCTTCGAGTACCTTCTCCAATATGCTACTTTGCCCCCTTCTGTCTCTGCTTCCCCGGGGATACCCTCTTACACTTCAGTAACTGATCAAAGAAAATAAATAAACCTGCTTATATTAAAGGAAGAACAGTTTGATGATCAATAGTGATCATCTTTTCTCCTAGGGAATCCAACAGCATAATTGACAATGGCCTCAGCCCAACTAGAAATGACTCACTGAATCAACTGCTGAATGACAAGTCGACATTCACATAATTTCCCCTGATTAAAATGCACATCTTCTAACATGAAAACATGAAAAATTTACACATCTTACACGGATTTCAAAAACAAATTTATATGTGAAGCAGAAATGGGATGAAACTAAGATTGTTTCTGCACTACACTGTTATAGTGCTATCATTCCACTTTCAACATCCTGTGGAATTCTAGGGCTTGTAGTACATGGAGGCCAAAGAACTCTCTGGCTGAGAATTCTAAATGCCCCTCCCTAAACTACAAAGCCCAGGATTCCATAGGATGTTGAAAGTGGAATAATAGCACTCTAACAGTGTAGTGTGGAAATGGTCTAACTGTGGATAGCCAACAAACTAAGCAAAATCCACTTTCACAAATTTCCCATCCCCAACTGAATGAAAAGACACATTCAGCTTGGAGGTAGTGTTATCCCAGACTCTGGTATGATCCCTGGCTTTACGGATGATATCAGAAATGTAACTATGCAATTTATAGACCTCTGTCCCTGTTCCTAGTGTATTGGTCACACTATTTTGCTGATGAATGTCTGCCTTTTTAGGTAAAACCAAAACCCTTGCTGCTTTACACACAAAACAACTTGCTCAGTGGGCCTTCTAGTTCTTTCTCTCTTGGGTGTCCCCCAAAGCAGACACAAATACAGTGTGCACCTCATTCTAGACTGGGTCTCGTTTCTGGGGTGTAGCTCAAGAAAGTCAGCACCATATAAGAGAGGATCCTGAACAAAAGCATCCTGCTGTTTCTGAAATGGGTTTGAAAAGTGTCTGTACCTTAAAACCAAGTGTTTAATTAGCTGAGCTGCTACGCACCATCCACCCATAGATGATGCCCAAAGAAGGCAATGGAAGACTGCCTTTGGACTGATCTCATCAGAGGAGCCTGGCTGTGCAGAGCCAGAGAATATCTGTAAGGCTGCCAATGTAAACAGCCACAAAGAAGGACACTTAATGTAACTGAACAGATTTACATCTCCCTGTCACATTGATTATCTGATTCCCAATCTTTCACCAAGCTTCTGAGCAGCTGCCCCAGCCAGGAGAACAAATATAAACCGCAAAAGGCTCTCAGACTGCAAAACTGCAGCTCTCAGCTACAAGGGGCCGCAGAACACAAGAGTGCTGCTGCTCTTCTAGAGGAGTGTGCCTTACAGAAGGGTTCCGAAAAATCCAGAGCTGGGAGACTGGCTCTGATTGCCAACATGCAAACAGACAGAGAATGAAAAGGTATAATTCTGTACAGGAAAGTATCCTGTGCTGACAGATCTCTTACTCCTCTAGCAGAGTCATCCAGTAAACCACATCTACAGCTTTTGTCTTTCAACGTAACATATCCTAGACTACAGAAACACCCAGAACTTGACGGCACAGTGTCAACAACTGTTCAGAGTTTCACAAGACATAATTACCAGTGTAGAAGAAGAAAAAGTGATTAGGAACTTGTGACCTTCCAAATGTTGTTAGTTTTCAACTCCTACCAACCCAAGACAGCATTCTTGGGATTAGGTGAGTCCAACAACACCTTGGAGGGGTGTGGGTTTGCTACTGCCAGGCAGTAAAACTACAGTAGTGACTTGATGCAGCTTCATTTATCCATAGGTTACATCCTATTCTTTGCTAACAAAGCTGCTTTAACATGCCAGCTCCAGAAACAGTAGGTATGATCAATAATTAACGTGGACATTTTAATCCAAGCAGATTTGGACATTACCACCATTTAATACTTGACTTGAATAAGAGTCCAGGAACTTCAAAGTGCATAGACATGATTATAGTGTAGAATAGCAAGGGTAAATTTGCGTCACTGTTTCCAAGGGAGAAATGAGCAGAAGGTGGTGTCTGCCTGAAACAATGCTTTCTGCCAAATGCCCTCTGCTTGACATCCTATTTAATAGCATTCTATGAAACCATTGATTATTGTGTTCCAGTGCATAGTTAAGTAAAGACCTCACCAACTGGGGGCACAGAAATAAAAATGAGACATGGAATTATTTCCTTCGTACACGTCTGGCCATAGAAATGCTTTTTTAAGAAGTACCACTCCCAACGTAGGAGAGAGATCACCGCCTGTTTACCTATTGAATTGTTTACAAAGGAAGTCTGTCACTCTGCAAATAAAAATTGCACCGTTCTAAAATTTTCTGGCTCACCCACTTTCCTCTTTATTAATGGTTTTGCTAACAAAAAGGATAGAAATGTTGCAAAGATTCAAGGCATGTCATTCCCTCCCTTCTATTGAAAAATCCTATTAGTGTTAAATTGGCAGGATTTTCTTAGCTGTGGTGTCTTGTTTTGGTAGTCCTCAGCTAATGTATCAGGCACCCATCCTTGCTTGTCTTTAATGGAATATAATTTTATTACTGATTTTTATTGGCTTTGCTGTAATGAAAACTGTTTTATTATTTATGAATTTGATTTGGTTTTTAATTTTTTATCATGTTATTTTGTTTATTGTTTTAATATATATTCTTAGCTACCTAAGCACCTCTGACAAAAAGACTGAGCAGAAGTGTTCTACTAAGTAAGTGCTAACTATAAGAGAACCAGCATGGTGTAGTGGTTTGAGCATTGGACTGTGACTCTGGAGGCCAGGTTTGATTCTCTGCTCAGCCATGGAAATCCACTGGGTGACCTTAGGCACATCACACCCTCTCAGCCCCAGAAAACCCCGTCATAGGATCGCCTTAGGGTTGCCATAATTTGGAATTGACTTGAAGGCAAACAACAACAATAACAACAACAACTATGACAAGTCACTCAAAGGATTCTCACCTGATTATGGCCCTACATAATAAAGTTGCCATTCCCAATCCTTCAACATTTAAGAACAAAAACATTATTCAGAGGGAGTGTTTTCAAGATGTCTAATTACCCTGAGGTACTAAGCCATGAAAATTAATTTTCTGTGTTCAGACAGCATGCTAAATTAATCTTCCTCAACTCAGTACCCTCATAATTGGAACCACCTTTTCTATTATCCCATGCTGCCTAAAGGTATGATGCGAGTCATAGTCCAATATACCTGGAGGGCATCTGGTTGGAGAAGACTGTGCTAAACCATAGTTTGGCTGACAAGAATGTACCTAGGTGAGCCTTGCGCTTCTGCTCTCCCTTTCCACCTCTAGCACTGGAAGCTTTTGCTTCTGGTTTCACTTAACCATAGTTTAGTATTACACCCATACCTGGTTAATTTTAACTATGGTTTGTTGAAAGAAGCCTGTTGCAAGAACGATGCTCAGATGTTGCTTTGTTTCAAGAAAATCATTAAAAGTAACTACAGTTTGTCAGATGTGGATGACATGAAAAATAATAAATAACCAAAACAACCAAAAAAACAAAAACAAAAAAAACCAGAAGCAAAAATTTCGAGAATTCTTCTTGTAGCTACATAAGAAAAGCAAGGGGAACAGCTGGTTTTTTTAGACAATGTCCAGCCAGGCCGTTTGTTCTTTGCCCTCCAGCTTTACCTGTTGAGAGGTGTGTAGTGAGACAATATTCACTGGAGCAGAAACAAACAAAACATTGTGGGGAATGAGCAGAAGGGTTTGGATACCAATTTCTGTTTTCAGAGGTAATGACAGAAATAAGTCCCCAGTTTCATTTAATTAGAAAGTATGTTGTGAAACTACCAGAAAACCTAATAAATTTAAATGCAATATTTTCCACATGCAGAATAGTTGTGTAAGCTACATAACAGTGACTAAGAGTAAATGCATATTATGCAAATCATGCTAGTATAATGTTTTGAGCAGTTAATAATGAGCTGTGATTCCTCTGCAAACATGAGGAGAAACTGTCCAGTTGAATGAAGTTCCTTCAAATACGTTATTTTCAAAAGACAAAATTACTAAATTTGTTTTTCTCTGATGAAGCACAGTATGCTTATATTGGCTCAGCACAGGTTTCAAGGGTGAAATTTCTATATGCTGGTAGAAGAACAGTTATACAGAATATCATTGTATTGGGTCATGTGCAGTAAGCATAATAATATTGATAGTAAAAACACTGAATACCTCATATTTAACAAATACACAGCCATGTGCTAGTAATTGCCCCACAGAAGGATTAGGTGTCACAACTTTGGTTGTAGAATATTGCCCTGACAAAGGGACACTATAGGCTTCCTATATCTTGTGCTCTCCAAGTGTGTTCGACTATGACTTCAATCAGCCCTAGTCAGCATGGCCAACAGAAATGTGGAATTCCAATGTTTGTAGAATAAGATAAATCAGCCCCTAGTATTTTATCCAAAGTGATTTTGATTTTTTTCAGCAATAGGTATAGTTGTAGATGTAAGTGTAGGTACTGTCTAGTTGGCCCTCCACATTTGCTAGGGTTAGGGGAGCAAGATCTTCACAAAAGTGGAAAAATCACAAATATCAAAATGTGTGTGTGTGTGTGTGTCTATGTCTGTGGGAAGGGGCCTGAGGCATGCTGAGAAAAGCAGGCACTCAGGGTCCAAATCAGGACAAGTAAAGGAGAGGGAAAGGGGGTGAGTCAGCATAGTAGTCCTATACTTCTTCTCTCACCCATCTCCTTCCTTGGGTGTGTGTGGGGGCATTGGGAGAGGGTTCATGGTGCTGAGAACTTGGGCTGCAAGCTATCCTTAGTTGGCCAGGCAGTGGCTGGTGGTGGTGGTGGAGGAGAATCAGAGGTAGTTTTTGAAAAGGCTGTGCAGTCTGATCAAAAACTCCTGAGAGGGAATGTTCCCCAGGTAAAGAAGCACCTGAAGGGGGGGGCAGGGATTGAACAAAACTCAGAAATAATCAGATCTGTGAAAGTCAAACCCACAAATTTGGAGGGCTGACTGTAATTGCAAACAAAACAAAAACACTGATATACATCAAAACATCCCATGGGACACAGAACTATGAATAGAGTTTCTGAATGGTACTCTATATTAATAAAGCCCAGCTCAGATTTCTTAAGTAGCTACAGCCTAATACATGGCTTCTACCTATGCACCCAAATATCCAAACAGGTCAGTCATAAGATGTATTAACAGCTACCTAAGAGCAGTAAACCAGAAAATCAGCAGAAACATAGACCAACTATCAGCACAAACCTATACATGTCTGCTGATAAGAAGTCCCACTGTGTTCCACTGGGTCTTCTGCATTTATTCTATATTTATTTAAACACTTGTCCCTCACCATTTATCATAGGATCTCAGGCTGGCATACAATTACATATTTTGAAACGCTTCCAGATTAAAAGCATACATAATTTTAAAAAGATAAAAATATAATAAACAAAACAATAGTTTAAACCACTTCTAAGGCAACAGTTAAATCTACTGTAAAAACTGCAGCAATTTACAACCGTACATGTATACTTTGAAAAGAATTAGTCCCAAAAGGCCTTTAAAATGCCATATTTTGGCTTGGTGTTGGGAAGAACCAAAACTGGTGCCTGTTGGACTTCCGGGGGGGGGGCATTCCACAGTCTGAGCATTACTGCTGAGAAGGGCCTCTCCCATGTCCTCCTACTTCATATTGCTCCCACTGTGCAGCCTTCTAAATGAGTGGAATTTACAAAAGTGCTGGTTACATATAGCAGTGGTACTCAAAGTATGGTCTATGGACCAATGCTAGTCCTTGAGGAATCTGCTGCCAACCCCTGAAGAGCTTCTAAGAAAGAAAGAAAACAAATGTAGCAAATGGGCACAAATATGGTACTGGTCATTGGCACACTGGAAATATGTAATTGCTGGTCCCCTACACACTGGCATATAGGACAGACAGTGCCTCTATATTATAAATAATTCAATTCCCATGTTATCCATATGAAGCAAACTGTTGTATCTTGAGATAAAACAGTATATATTTGCTATATGTTCCAGCTAATGTACCTCCTCTGATCATATATTTTTTTTTACATTGAAAGACTAGGCTTTGGGCCAATTCTTCACTCTGTAAGAGATACTTAAAACTGTTTAGAGAACACAGAATCTTTGAATGGAATAACAGAGTCTAGGATGCCATCATCCATCCTTCATTTTTTGTCATAAGTTCAGCTTTGCCTTCATATTCTCACCCTGAAAGTCAGCCAAGCTCACGCTCATTGGCTGATCTGAGCCAGGTGGGGAAGCTAGTTTGTACTTTCCTTCCTTCACATTCAAAACATTGTAGCAAGTTCCTACCTCAAATGGAAAATGTTTAAAATAACTGGATTCTAATGTGTCTTTGGCACAGCCTGTGTCTTGGCACTTTCATGCTTTCCAGCTATCGCTGTGCTGTCCATACATGCAGATCAAATTCATTATGAATGGGTGGCCGAACAGATTCCCCTCACCTTGGCAGCTCCATTTGACTGATTGCTAATTATCAAAATAAATACCAGCTCCCTCACTTATGCTCAAGCAATTGTCTATCTTTTTTAACCTTTTGAAACACAAAATAAACATTCATTTACTTTAACTTGTGTTTTTTTTTTAAAAAAGGGGCTGATGAACTTTTAAAAAATCAAACAAGCAGAAAAGAATAAAACACAACCTGACTTTGGTGAAGAAGACTGATGATATAGCGTTATATTCAGTATTCGTCATGGCAGGTCTGAATTAGGGTGGGTGGGAGCTTCTTCTGATTATAATCCAAGGAAAAGGATGGATACACAGACACAGACACACATCCCCTATGGTGAGTACCTACATCTTTTGCCTTGTGGGCAAAATTAGCTTGTGGTAATGAACAGCTTGTGATAGTGGGACATTATTAGTTGAAAAAAATGTGTAGGTCCAGGGAAAAAATTAAGAAGTCCCTCTTCCTCTGCACTAGCGCAAAGGTGGGGAACTGCACAGAAGGTGGGGACCATTTTTCCACCCTGGAACAGCTTGCTGAGCTACACTAGTGCATTTCAGCATGCCTGAAGTGATGCGATGTCACTTCCACCTGACATTTTGCCTAATTTTGGGGTGATTTTTTCCCCAATTACTTTAGTTTTGGGGGGAGGTTTAGCATTTTGGAGGGCCAGGAGAAGCAAAAAATTGACTGAAAATTGCCCTGCAGGTTTTTTTTTCCAGTTTTTTTAAAAATCTGAGAGCTTTGCAGGATTTCTGGGGCGCTTCAGGGGCTGCACTTAGGGGTACCAAGGACCACATGCGGTCCACAGGCCACACTTTGCCCACCACTGCACTAGTGGTCTAGCTTAAATAACTGTTTTTAAAGAATCCAGAGAGTAAAATGGAACTACATGTGACATGTAGTTCCATAATAGTCTCTACTGGGTGGGTTGAGTTGAAATTCCCTAGAAACCTCCATAATTAACATCACAGAGCCTGGGACATAAGACAAAAAAAAGCAAATTGCCTATTTTCAGGTTTTACTGTAAGAGACACTGGCCTTTCTAGCTTCCAGTAATTTGTTAGTGCAAAATATTTGATTCAGTGAAGACAAAGTATTGTTTCTGTTATACTGTGTTTGATATTACACAGACGTGCATTTTCTTGATCTTTGGGAAACAGCTCTCCCAAGCCCTCCCTCTTCTGCTGCTATTGTTGCTCAGTTAAAGGAGACTGCTATTGAGCAGGCTAAGATGAGAGACTTGTCAGGGAATACAACACGAGTGTTGGGGAACTGTACAGGACTGTGCCATTAAAGTGTGTCATTTCTTGGTTATGGGGGGTGTTATGAAAAGTGGATCTTTATACAGTCAGTGTTTAAACAGAACTTACCCATATAAAAGTATTCTGGGGATTTTTCATCAGTTGCTAAATCTCTTAGTACATTTCCAAACCGCAGCCACAGCCCAAATGCGACAACAGCTGAACCTGCCAACTGGAAAAACAAAACAAAATCCAGAAGGTTAACAGCTAAAAGAAGGAATAGCAGTCCCAGAAAATTTGCAAACAAACAACTCCTTGTGTATCCTAGAAACTCCCAAGGTAGATGATGCTGAGCCCCTGGCCACATGTTAGAATATAAAGATTGCTATTGGCATTAATGCACTTTGGTCTGTACACAAATCGGTGCTAACAAGGATGTGTACACACATTTTGACAGGTACGCTCACTCTAGAAACACTTTATGACATGCACAAATTCTTCTAACAGATTATACTGATGGAAGCCACTTCTATGCATCAGAACTATCGCTGGCTGAACACAGTGATGATTGGCTGAAAACCACTGACTACAACATACTTTTTTCCTATTCCTGCAACAGTTTTTCTCAGTATTTTAAAAATAGATGTATGTGAGTTCATGCTTTATTTTTTTAAGGGAAAATAAATTAAGTGAATGAACATGTATGCAGTGTTTTAAAGACAAAATCAGCAAATTACCAGCCAAGGGTATAATGAGAAGTGGAAGACGTGTTGCTGAATTAGCGTTTAATTTGCAGCCAGTATATCTGTAATAAAAAGAGCTAACGTGCAGCAATTTGAGTGTTGGGCTAGGACTCTGGGATACTGGATCTGAATCTCTGACCAGTAATGGAAACTCACTGTGTAACCTTAGGGAAGTCACGCTCTCTTGTCCTCAGAGGAAGGCAATAGCAAACTTCCTCTGAACAGACCTTGCCAAGAAAGCTCTGTGATAGTTTTGCCTTAAGGCTGAAAATGACTTGAAAGCACACTAGAACAACAACATTCATCAAATATGTTGAAAAGATAGGAGAACTCTAGGCACGTGGGGAAATGAACATGGTGAGCTCTGGTCTGTCTGCATGGTTGTATGCAGCCCACTGCTACATACAAAATATGGCTGACAGTTGCTGTAAAGAGGCTCCTATTTTGACTGGGGGACAGACTGAATTTTCTTTTCTTTTTTTCTTTTTTTTATTGTTAAAAACACACAAAGTTGATACATAACATTCATTCATGACTCATTACATTCCTCATACATTGACTTTCTCCTAACTGGTGTTCGTATAAAAACAATCTATGAATTTCATCTCCTATTTTTCCATATCGAAAGCACTGACCACATCCCATCTATGTTGAAGAGCTTCTTATCTTACATACAAATTCCATTTTGATGTAATTTATATTTACAGATAGCCTAGTTTTATAACATTATAGTCCTTTTTCTTCCATAATATTTATATCTCATATTTATCTTCATTTCTTTAAATTTGCTGTCACTAATTCACCCCATTCGTTCTTCAAATAAGATATTACCATATCCCAGTCTTTCTCAAATCTACAGTCTCTTTAATTTGGCATGATAATTTATTCACCAACATCATATTTTATCATCCAATCATTTATTATTGGGAGTGTATTTTGTTTCCATTAGGGACAGACTGAATTTTCTCTGATACTTGAACCTGAGACAGTGCTAAATAAATATGCTTTTCATGATAGCCTCTTTGCATGGTGCTGAAATGTTTACCAAATGTTTAAATCAACTCCTGATTTATAAATATCTCATCTTTGTTGCTTCAACAGAACGTCTTTCTTGGGCAAGCAACCAAAAGCTATGGTTACTTCAGTTTGTACTAACAGCAATGACCAAATACTTAAAGTTCTTCAGCCCACCACTAGCACAACAGGCCTATAAACATGTTCCCTAAAGGTAGATTAGATTTCTAGATTTTCCATTTCCTAGATCAGAATTTACTTCAGCTTCAGACCACAATAACAGCAGTTGTTTCCCTTATTATGTGGGCCTGAATATGTGTTACAGAGCTGCCTGCTTTCAGTCCAGAGGTTCATAACTTTCAACATTTCACAGATGAATACCAGGACATGTGTGGCAAAGCAACATCAGATGTGTGATCAAGATGAAAAAAAAAATATTAATGAGGAAGAACACACAAGCTAGGAAGGCTGCTTCAGTTTGCTTTTGCCTGTGTCTATTGAAAAGAGCAAATTGTCATCCTCTTCTGTCTCCACTCTAGAGATGGGACGAGTCCAGAATTTTCCGAATCTGAATCTGGATCTGAATCCCTGGAAGGTTCTGCGAATCCACAAATCTCGAATCTTTCGAATCCTTTTTTACAAAAGGGCTTAAAAAGCAAGGGAAACAAAGCACTTCTACTGAAAAGTGTTTTGAAGCAGAATTTGACATCTTTGTTTAATGAAAAACAAATTAAATAATAGTTTTCACTTTCAGGAAAACATACCCATATACTTCTTATTAAGAATTACATGTAATTTGGAAGTAGCTCCAGATGTTGGAGGATGCTCGAGATGATGCCGTCTCCTAAATTCACTATTCCAAACAAAACAAAAGAAAAGGGCAAGGATAATCTTGTGAAAGACACACTCTCTCAGCCTTAGCAAAAGCCTAGGCAAAGGCAAACCTCCCTCTGAAGAAATCTGGCCAGAACAATTGTCATCGTTTTGCCTCAGGATTTCCCCAGACTGAACATGACATGAAGACCCTTTCTACACAAGCAGGAAAATGTGGGGTATTATCCACATTTTCCTGCCTGTGTAAACAGGGCCACATACTACAATACAGAGTCAAAACTGGATTTTGTTTGCATAACTCCTTATGGCATCCTGGGATTTGTAGTTTGATGATGCACCAGCACACTTTGGCAGAGAAGGCTGTTACACCTTGTCCAACTACAAACCCCAGAATTGTGTCTGAAAGAGCTTTGCAAGGGAGCTATGCAAAGGAATCTTCTTCAGTTGTCCTTGGAATCTCAAGAACACTATACTTTCCAGTTAAGTCTCAAGTCCTGCAACAAGGAAGGCACTTTAAAAAAACAAAAAAACAAAAACATCAGCCTGTAGCCCAGTCTCAATTCTCTACCCTGATGTCCAGTCTGAAGTCCTAAAACAAGGAAGGCACTTCACAAATGCAAACTAACACCAGACTCTAGTCCAGTCCCAATCCCTACCAAAAAAATAGGAAGAAGAGAAGAACTACCTTGCAGAGGGAGGCAGCCTCAGGGGCAGGCAGCAGGACCGAGCTCAATCCAGGGCGCCCGCACCCACTCAGGCCTTCAGCAAAGCGGCTCTTGCCGGCTCTGCATGCCCATGCGGGCCTGGCCCGAGCCGCTCACACCAGCTCAGGCCTCTGGGTGTGCAGGAAAGGACTCTCACCGGCCCTGCACGCCCATGCGGCCTGATCCGGGGCACCGCCAGCTCAGGCCCCAGGGCATGCAGGGATTCAAAAGATTCAATTTGCCTGTTTTGGCCCAGGGATTCAGACCCATGAATCTCGAATCCTTCCCAAGGATTCAGGATTCCTGGATTCGGTTGGCCCATCCCTACTCCACTCTGAATTAAGGTCAAACTACTTTTGCTGTTTGAACTCAGTTTGCAGCAACTGAAGTAAGCTGAGGACAAAAGGAGAAAGTGGGAAGAGGGGACAGAAACTGGGACACTTGACAAGGAGCTAAAAAGTGGGACCGCAGAGAATTAATTGGGACTGTTCCTACCAAATCAGGACAGTTGGAAGTTTGGTATCAGTTTAATATTGACTTAGCAGCTCCTTTGTTTTACTTATTGATTTGATGTATAACATGCTTTTCTTCAAGGGACTGTATCTGAAAATTAAAACAATCAAAATGTATCAAGGAAGGAAGGAAGAGCACTCACCCAGTTAAAAGTCCCTTCCAAGAAAGTTTAGCCCAGTTGTCAAATATGTGTTTGAATAAAAGAGTCTACCAAAAAAAAAAGTAGAATTGCTTAATAGCAGAGCATATGCTTTTCAGCAAAAGGTGCTAAGTTCAAATGATCCTGCCTGGAATCCTGGAAACCACTACCAATCAAAATGGATAATAGTGGGCTAGGTGAACCAATGATTTGACTTGTTGGTAAATGATTTGACTCATGGGCTTCCAACTGTGTGTGTGTGTGGGGGGCACCCTAACCTCCTTTGGTAGAGATTAGTTATACCAAGGGAACAAAACAAAGCGAAACAACAGCAACAAATCCCACTTTTGCACCCACCTAACATGAAGGAGGAAAGCCCTAATAACACTTTTTTTCCCCCTCAGTAGAAGAGAAATAAATTCTCTGCTAGGAAAGCCTAGGCACTTTGATAATCACAAAGGCTTGACGCAGATAATGAGCCTCCTCTAATCAAATTGAAGAGAGTGAAGTGGGGGTGGGGAACTGAACCATTTTTTCTTTTCTTGCAAAGAGTAACTGAACAAGAGACAATAGCTATAGCTTGCAAGGCCACACAACACATAGCTTTGTGCTGCTGCAGTTGGATTTCCAGCTGCAACTGAGTGACACCAGCCTCCCGGCTTTGTATTCATTTTCACTGTAGTAGAGTTGTACTGCATCTTTATGTGGGGTAAGAGTGTCACCCTCTAGTGCAGGGCTTTCCAAATGGTGTGTCTCGACATAGTGTGTCACCCGTAGTGTGTTGGTGTGTCACCTCCCCAGCCAAGAAAGACCACCCCCCACCTGAGCCTGGCCCACTGCCGTTGCTCTCACTGGGGCCTTTCCTTGGCAAGAGCAATGGCAGCAAGCAAGGATTGGGTGGGCTACCTTTCCCCCTGCCACTGCTCTTGCTGAGGCCTTTTCTGGTGAGGGCAACGGCAGCTGACCAGGATTGGGGGATGCTACCTTTCCCTACCCTACATACTCTTCTGGGTACCTCTGGTTTGCTAGTAAAACTGAATTACTGTGTTGCAAAATGATGCATGTCGAAAAAGTGTGTCACCAACATGAAACGTTTGGAAAGCTCTGCTCTAGTAGAATCCAAGGCCATAAGATAGACTGAGATAGCTGCCTCAGGCAGCAGATTTTGCATGTTGTAAAACGGCAGTAACTTGTTAGTTACAGGAACATGTGATTGTGGAGTTTGTTGTCTTAGATGGTAAAATAACTTGCCTAAATTGGGGGGTGCTCTGGACTTGGGGCAGGGGAGAGCATCTATTGCTACTGTACCTCAGGCAACAAAAGGTCTCAGTCAAGCCTTGTTAGAACCTAAAAGTTCACTAATATCCCCCAAGGAAATGTTGGGCATATACTTTAAACAAGAGAAGGAATCCCAAAAGGTTCCAGATTTTCTTGGACTGCAACTCTCATCCAGCATTCCTCACCATTGGCCATACTGGATAAAGCTGATAGAAGTTGCAATCTAACAATATCCCTGATTTTCACCCTTGACTTAAGGATTAAAGGCCAGCATGCATGCTCAGCCCAGGAAATGTACCAGAACTGAGCTTCCCATCCTTTCACACATGAAAGTATTTCCTGATTTCCTCACCCTACTTGCTTCTTTTCAGTATCTTTGGTTTAAGGAAAGGGAAAAGGGGTATCCACCTTGCACAGTTATAGAATACTGATCCCATTTCAAACATCATGGTTCTACCCTACCAAATCCTGCCATCTCTAATCTGTCTCTGCTGGATTGCTCTAGTACTGTGGCACTAGAGAATTCTAAGAACCTCGCCAAATGACAAATTATCTCTCAATTGTTTCATTTTTTTGACATGGAAGTGGTTATAGGTGTGAATAATCCTGTGTGATAATGACTCTGTTGGTGTGCCATTACAACTATTGCCTGCCCTTTCTTCCCCCGATTGTCCTGAAGTTCAGGCTGTATGATGCCTTGCTAGTCTGATGCAATCTTTTTTATTTAGAAAAACAAATGCATAGCTATCTGTTAAACCTCCTTGGTACTTTGATTTCTCAGGCACACAGGGGGCATTTCCCTCTATTTAGAGGGTAGGGGAAAGTAGCTTTGCTTCAGATTATTCATTATTCTACTTCCCATAGGGGAAACAGAGAGAGAAAGAGCACCTGGATTGCAAGATAGGAACTGGGAGCTCCTGATTGGCTAGATCTCTCCTCTTTCTTTAGCTGTTCTTTCATTTGCAGAAAAAAAAAGGGGGCGATGGCTTCTCTCTTCCTCAACTTCAAGTATATTATTGAAGAACCCACTAACTTTTCCCCTTCTGAAAAAAAGCAGTTCACTTCCCCTCTCCAACTGGTGAAGTAAGAGAAAAAAGTGCATACAAACATGCATGAATAGTTGCTTAGCTTTCCTATTCTGCCTTCTAGAAGTCAACCAGAGACCTCTGAGACCTCTCAAAATGAATGGTTTCCACAGAATGTTTCTTTGGGGAGAAAGCAGTACCTCTTCTCTAGGAATCTAGGAAAGAGAAGGGGAGAAAAAACACACAAAAGCAAAGATCCTCCCTTCTGTGCTTTAGCAAGCAGTATACACCTGCCAAGAGTTCAAATCAGAGCCTAGCCTGGGTGTGCACATGTTTTATTTGGCACAACCTTTCCCGAACTTCAGCCCACCTGCACCTCCTGTATATGGGTCCAGTTCACAAAAGCTTATTCCAAAGAACACATGTCAGTCCTTGACAAGTCACAAAGCACAATTTGCTTAGAAGCAAAAAGCCACAGAAGTGTGCTGTGGGGGAATCTTACTTTCTTCTTAAGTGTGCCATTGGCTACCATTCTGAATCTGCCAGGGAATAAGTCCCCACCAGAATTAAATGGGTATTTCCTTTGGGTTTGGTGATAGAGGGATTGATGGCTCTTTACTCCGCCCATTCCTAAGTTCTTCAGACAAAAAGAGCCAGGTATGCTTTGTGCTTTGTTCCTATATTTCTGCAGTCTCACACTTCACATCTTTTTTAAAAAAAATGCTTCACCATCTTGTTTTATTCCACTCCCCTTTCTCTCTCTCATGTAGTGGCTTCAGAAGAGGCCAAGATCTATCATGGCAGGTTCTAGAATGTCTATGAAGGACCATAGGGGAGCAGAGGAAGTTTAAGAGGAGAGAGCAAGCAAGCTCATGGTGTGAAGAACAAGGAGGTGCTGCCGCTGTGCAGTCCACAGAACACACAACAGTCCACAAAGCTTGGATGGCCACATGTGCACACATTCCCCATGGCCAACAATGGAAGAAGTTGGTCAGAAAATGTGACCAGAGTAATAGAGAGAGGAATGCCTTTGCCAACTACCAGAACATCATCACTATGGTAGAGGATCAATAGTAGTATGGGCTAGTGATGTAGTGAAACATATGTTCCCAAAGAAATGACTTCAGTGGGACCAAATTTAAATAGTTGCTTTTTATAATGTTGATGGAAATCTGCTGCTACTGGTGCAAGTCCACAGAAAGGGCTACTCATTAGTTGGATGAGTCTATTCATCATGTGAACAGCTGTTATCTTCTCTGCTGCCTCAAGTGGAGACATTGGCTATTACCTGATAATATAACAGATTACCAAGCTCCTGGACCCAGCCTGCAAATCTCATTCCTCCAATATGTTTATTTTGTCTGCAAATCCCAGCTTTTCAATATGTTTATTTTGTTTGTAGGGCTAAAGTGCCCTGATGGCCAAGTATACTCCTGGCTCTGTTTCAAAAGCAGCAAAACTAGTTGCAGTAAATTCCTTCAGCTCACTGTTTCCTCACACATTGCCATAGTTCTTTCAAGGCTGTACACCGAGATGCTATTATGGTACGAAATACTACTGCATCTCAGAGGTGCAAGGTACACTGTCTGGCAACTGGTGTTTTGGTAATAAGCCATTTCTTGGGGAATCCTTCCCACAGAAAGCTGCAAATGAAATGCTGTGGATATGTTGTTTACAGAATCTGGGTTTGTCAAACAACTGAAAATGTTCTCAGACTTGACAGGGGAATGAGTGGTTTATTCAGCTGCCCTTTGCTTAACTACGCCAACCAACAAAGGCTCTCACAGGAGCCTAGAAAAGCAAAAACAAACAGTCCTTGTAAGTGGTGCTGGCTGTCAAAACCCATCGGCAGGATGCAGCTCCATCAGTCAGAACTGATTCCTTCTCCCTCTTTCAGCACACTCTTTTCCTTACAAAAGTTCTCAGGCAGAGAGGCGACTCTCTTTGCTTGAAGAGTCATTTCATCCATTGAAATGGAGATTGCTCTGAAACACTTAGGAAGCATTCAGACATTGCAACTGCCCCTGTTGCTTTGCAATCTCTACTTTCAGGTACCTATCCATGAGAAAGAAACAAAATCCCAAACACTGTGTGCCAACTGTCAATGGATTTCTGTGTTGGTGTTTTGCAGCAAAAACAAAGTCCCTTAAAAAACCTTAAAAAATTAAATCTGTTAGTTAGTCCTCAAAGTGTTCAGGTCACTTTGTCCCTATTTGACCTTCTGTGCAGATGTTTGAGGTGCTTTTGATAAGCTATTACAAATATGCACATATGTACATTAGAATTCTTCAGACTAACATTCCTTCTCCTGGATCTCTGCTACTAGACTTTAAACTATCTGATAGAGGCAGAAGCATCATCTTAGCTGAACTAAAAACGGATGCAGATGCCTACACACAGACACAAAATGCCAAGATAACTTCCTCATTTACATCTTGTTGTTGCCATTGTGTGCCTTTAAGTTATTTCCAACTTATGGCAACCCTATCACACAGTTTTCCTGGCAGGATTCATTCAGAGGAAGTGTGCCATTGCCTTCCTTGGAGGCTGAGAGAGTGGGACTTGCTAGGGTTAACCAGTGGGTTTCCATGGCTGAGTAGGGATTTGAATCCTGGTCTCCAGCATTCCAGCTCAACACTCAAACCACTACACCTTGTTGGCGCTTTCTTTAGGCATACAAATTATTGCCCATTTTGTGAATATTGTTGAACAGGCTGAGTCACATTTAAGTATGGTCTTAACCATGATCAGAATAAAAATACTATTAAACATTCTGAAGTTTGTCAACTACCAACAACAAAACTGCTAACAACAGTTTTATTTTCAGTTTTCAACTCCTAACAGTTTTTAACTGCTAACAACAAAAATAAACCACAGTGGCAAATTAACTAACACATCATGCTTCAGCTACAGTTCTTGAAAAGTAAATGCGCTGGACTCAGAAAAGATGGTGTGTATGATATTTTTGCCAAGCAGTTGTTCTTGCTGTGAGAATAGAGTGCTACGCATACAGATGTATCTGTTTTCAATCATCTGTGAAATATCCCAATCCTGCATCTTGGCCATGAGTGGATTTCATATCTAGATAAAGGCAGAATAGTCCATGACACATCTGATGAAGTGGGGTGGAGTCCTCAAGAACTTACGTCAGATAAAACTAATTTGTCTTTAATATGCCACAAGATTTTAATTTGAAAAATAGAATATTACCAACAGAAGAAAGGGGTCACTGTCAATTTTTCTCCACCCCTTTTGTGATAGATCATTTGTTCATGTATTTTTTCATTTAAAATATTTGAATAACCATCTTTTAAAACAAAGGCTCTACACTGTGCTTTAGAAGGAGAATGATAAAACACTGAAATACATTTTACTAAAATAGCAGTATCAAATATTGAAAACAATAGCAACAGTAAACTCAAATTTTTAAAAATAAAATTAGGTACCCACTCCCATACATGTAAAAGCAGACTGAAACACTGAGATATTTAAGGCTTCCTTAAAAACAGTTTAAAGGTTTCTGCTGTCCTTTACTCCCAGGCTATTTGTACAATATTCCATCCAACCTAACAATTAATGTGGTTCTGGGAAGCAACCTACTCCAAGCAGATAAAAATTGCCAATGGCAAAGAAATCTCTTTACATCATCACACGTCCAAGTAGAAATAAACATCCCCCTTTGGCAGTTTCACCCAATCATGTACTCCCAGAGAGGCAGGGTAGTTGGCAGAAAGCCAAGAAAGAAAGTGGAGCTCCTTCTCCAGCTGCCAAGAGCAATTTCAACGACCCTACTGGGCCATTCTGCAGATCTACAAAGCACAGACCTGTGTGCACAGCAGGCAAGAAAGTGCGAGAATCTGGGAGTAGTCATACCCCAAAGAAAAAGTCATTTAGAAAGAAAAAGTTCCCTTTTGTATAAAACAAACAAACAAACAACCCTGTAACGGTGAGAACTGTGAGTTTTCTTTGCCTCTCCGGGCATCACAGCTGAGCAAAAGGCAGAGAGAAAACAGGAGGGACAGACAGAATCATACATACTGATTTTACGCCCTTCTGCTATAATGTAGGAACAAGAGGAACTGTAGGTAATAAAGGAATCGTAGGTAATAAAGCAAACTGCAGCTCTGATTTCACAGTGTCTTTTTTGGGACTGACTAACCAAATATGATCAGTGACAACTTCCTAACTGTGGCTACTTTGAAAAGTGCTGGACTCTTCTTCATTGGAGATTTTAAAGTGCAGGTTGGATGGCCATCTGTCTGAGATGTTTCAGCTATGGATTTCCTGCAAGGGTAGAAGACCCTAGAGGTCCCATCCAACAGTATAATTCAGTGACATCCCAGAGCCCTTGAATGCAGGGCAGAAGGAAAGGGGTGGAACAGGACTTCCACAATAATGAGTGTATTTACAAAAGCAAATGGCTGCTGATTTTTTTTTTTTAATGATCAGTCAATAATCTTACTCAAGGTCTGTCATGAGGGAAAGGGAGAAGACACATGAGAGCAATTAACCTAATTGGAAGAACTGATGACTTAGATCATACAGATCAACAGGATACATCTATCCATGCACATGTGTGTACCTGGTGATATATTTTTAAATAATGTGATACCCAATAACATCTAACATTCTTATAAACCGTAGCAGTATTCAAACATAGCAGTAGTCACATAAATCAGGAAGCTTTACAGAAGTGCTGTAACCTGGTCAAGTGTTACTATGCTCATATTGAGCATGGGTGGCAAAGGTGATTTGCCTAAGATCGCCTAAAGGAGCTTTCCCCAGGCTGGCACATTCTGCTGCTGTCAAACAACAATCTCCATCATCCTCATCTGACTGAGATGATGGGCACTGTAGTCTAACACATCTGGAGGGCATCAGATTGGGGAAAGCTGATCATGGCCCCCTCTCTACCCTCACTGGCAAGCAAAGATTTTTATTATTGAAACAGGCCTTTGACTGTTCACTGAGTGTGGCAGAAGAATCTTTTAATGAGGAGTGCTGTACTTTTATCTTCTTTACTGTGATTTACTGTTTTATAAACTGTTTAATAGGATTACTTATTTTAGAACTTCTTATAAGAAATTAGAAACTGTATTTTGCTTTAACCTGCGCTATAAGCTGCCTTTTGTCCCATTTTGGGGGAAAGGGAGAGCATACATTAAATAACTAAAGACATAGGCCATTTCCGCACTAGCCTGTTATAACGTGATGATTCCACTTTCAACATCTTCCGGAATCCTGGGGTTTGCAGTTTCGGGAGGGGCCGGCCCCTCCCGAAACTGCAAACCCCAGGATTCCAGAGGATGTTGAAAGTGGAATCATCGTGCTATAACAGGCTAGTGCGGAAACGGCCATAAACTTTGAAGCAGGTGCTTCCTCTCTGCCAATGTACCATTTCATGGAACATTGGGAGTAGTGATTGCCTCAGTGGGTAAGGCAGGGAAAGCAATGATTACCTTATAGGAATTAGAGAAGATAGGCTTATTTTTGTATCATTTCTCTAGCTGGTTTTTCTGAGACAGCAACAGACACTAAGGCCATTTCCGCACCACACTTTTACAGTGCTACTATTCCACTTTCAACACCCAATGAAATCCTGGGGTTTGCAGTTTAGGGAGGGGTCTTTAGAATTCTCAGCCAGACAGCTCTTTGTCCTCAGTAAACTACAAACCCCAGAATTCCACAAGATGCTGAAAGTGGAATAATAGCCTAAGAAAGAAAAATACTTAATTACTCTGGTATACCCAGAGTATTTATGACAAATACAGATTTCTGACTAGTTTAAAGATGTCATGCAAACCCTTTGGCTTATGTAAAGTCTTCAGTGTCCAATCTGTTAGGTTTCCCTCATCTCAACATACACATATATGTGAAAAGTATTCCTCTCTATGGTAATGTGCTTAAGGGACTTTGAGGCCATCTAGGTGGTATAACCTATGGCTCTGACTTTGCTGAGTTGTTGAAGTATAATGTAAAATCAATAAATATTTTACCTGTAGTGTACTAAGGAAATACAAAACTCCTCTGACAAAAATCACATCAATGTTGAATAGAAAAATCACTCTTCCCTCTCACACAACACTCTCACATTTATACTTCCTGGTAATCTTTGCTTATTTTTGCCCTCACATGCAAGAGTGAAAAGTTACATAAGTTTTTTTCCTCAGCTGGATAAAATTACAAGAGTGTTTTTTCATTTTTAAATTTTTTGTTTGTATTCTGAGAACTTTGTCAGTGAAAATTTTGTACAAGCATGTTTTTGTGCAAAAAACAGACTTTAAAAAAAACACTTCTATTTAAAGGAATCTCAAGTTGTTTTTGTCCCATTTATAAAGAAAATTTTCACCAAAAAGGCCTGAAATGTCATGGCAGTTGATCTTTTTTTTTTTGGTTCCAAGTGAGCCTCCTTAAGTCCTCTATGTTCCCTACATGGAACATGGGTTCCGCTTTTTTATTATTATTATTATTATTATTATTATTAATTTTTTTTAACAAAAAGTAAAAATAAAAAAGACATTCTTTCTGAGATATAGGCCCTTTCCACACGGGGGTAATAAAACGTTTTAGCGCAGTGTAGCGCGATATCTGACGGAGGTCTTCCATACCTTAAAGTGCGCTGAGTCGTCTTTAATTTCCAAGTTCCACACGTCAATCCGTTCAGAAACGTCTCCAACTGTGCTTGCACGTGCTTTTTAAAAACCGGAAAAAAAGTGTTTCTTTTCCCCCTGATCCGCGCAATCACGTTCTTGCTCACTTGTGTGGAAGCGCAGATACGCGCTGATTCACCCCTGAGATGAACGGGGGGCGGGCCGTGGGCGTGGACAGCTTCGGCGGTTGGCCCGCCCCACAAAGAGCCGAACGGCGCCATTTTTTGATCCTCGCTAGCGAGAGCCCACAGCAGGAAAAAGAAAAAAGCATTGCAGGTACGCTAAATTGGAATTATTTACAGTCCATCTTAAAATCGCCTTTTGATGTTTCCGTGGGGATATTGGAGCTTCAGGGGGACTGTGGATTTATTGCCTTCATCTGGAGTGGCCTATCCGGGGTGGGGGTGGGGGTGGGGGGGAATTTCTTGGGAAGTCGCCTCTAGTGACACCGCCATTTCGCAACCCACCACAAACCGCTGCATGTGTGAGCCGGGGGGCAAGGGGGGCCGCGGCGGCGGCGGATGGGGACCCTTCGGCGCCCTGCCAAGAGGGCACTGAACGGACAGGGCAGCATGGTGGCCGCCAAGGGGTCCCGCGGGAAGCCTCGGAGTAATGGCGCCTTCACTTTGAAGAAGCGCTGCGCGGATATCAATTGCAGGTTTGGCAAATTGGGATTATTTCTTTGAAACCCCCCCCCCATTGCTACCGCGGATGAAAGCGAAAGATCCACAGCCACCTGGAGTTTCAGTGGGGGCCTGGAAGCTTCAGGGGGCTGTGGATTCTTCCGCGGCGGCATATTGGGGGGGTTATTTTTAGAAAGTCTCCCCTAATACCGTCATTTCGCAACCCGCCACAAAGCGCTGAATGTGTGAGCCGGGGGGCAAGGGGGGCCACGGAAAGCCTCACCTTCACGTTGAAAAAGCGTCATGGGGCTACCCTGACTGTCCCCCGGAAATGCTGCCCAGAACATGAGGGAAAACGGGGCAGGGGGCCATGCCCTGCATTGGGCAGAATGGACCGAAATGAGTGTGGAGGGGTGGCTAGCTGGGGGGCCTGCAAACCCCATGCATTCAGCCCGACCAGTTATCTCCCTGAACGGCGTGATTGATTTGCAGTTGGTGTCACTTGAGGCTGAGAGAGTGTGACCCGACTGACATCCCTTGCTCCAACAGAACTAGAGCCTGATTGGTGGGCGGTTGGTGGGGGCCATGACAGGGACGCGGTCTGGCAGGATGGGGAGGAGGGGGCTAAGTGGGGTGCTCCGGACAGAAAGATGACCATCTGCTTTGTGTACACAAGCCTCCCCAAAACCCACTATTTCCTCGCAGGTGGATCCCCGGTGGCCCGTCCTTCGAGGCTGAGAGAGAGATCAGACAAGGAACACTCTGTGGCGAAAAACCTCCATCCAGTTCTCCAAAATGGATTTCAGTGGTGGTCTCCCATCCAGGTTTAAATCCTAACGCACCCTGCTTAGCATTCCAGGTTAGCATGGGATTTGGGGCCTGTTCACATGATCTTCAAGTGCTTTCCACACCTGCCTTGCTATGGCGGGTGGATCCAGGTCAAACTGTAGACTGCTTCCAAGGGTGAACTGGTTATATGCAACCATTGAAAACAAGTCACAGGAAAGCTTAGAGAAATATATTTTATTAAATAACTAGATAAAATTATCACTCAACATAACAGAAAAACAGAACACAAAGGTCAAAAAACATTATAGGAGGTTGCCCCTCCTCATCTGTCTCCTGAGGTCCCGCAGCTCCCTCCTTATCTCTGCATACGAATTATCGAGGGCAGCTGACACCTCTGAAAGGCTTCTCTGTGCAGACTCATCTGTGGGTGGGAGAGTAGATATTAGGACGCCGTGCTGACACG